>LPNX010285077.1:0-161858 GCA_001517045.1 Pseudotsuga menziesii
TAGCATAGATATTAATCTAGCTATTTTATCAAAGCATTGTTAATATGAAAGTGCGATTTTATTACACTGCATACCACGACGTAGCATGATTAAAAAAGAGATGGCTGTTAGGATTAGCTGGCCATCCAGTAAGCGAATTGTCAAGTTAATAAACGATTATTAATTAGGATTAATGAGCTTGTATGAAAGCATGGCTTACACCTCTTAAAAGATCGACAGTTGTATGCATATGGAAATATCATATTGACAGTGTTAAATGCTAAATGTCATTTCGACTTACGTCGTTGTACCTGTTAATTATGAACCACTGTCAATAATCAATGGTTGAAATGATGATTCTATCAGTCACCGTATTTCTAGTTCACCAAGTTAGTGGTTATTACTAACAGTCATGGTTAAGCGTAGATAAATTGGCATGAATCATGGAATGTTGTGATGGTTGCAACGCTTATCATTGCTTTAAAATCCTGCTAAAATGGCAGGTTCAGAGATTGTATCTCCGATTAGATATGAAGCATGAGAAAATAATCCATCATGTCATGTGTTTGGATACCTATCCCTTCTGTGTTCACTTCTCCATTTGTTTTGGGTCGAAGACAGGAGAGTGTCGAAGAAACCATGTCTCCTTTGAATCGGTTTGAGATTTTAGGGTCTGAACTTATAGACGCTAACCAGGAAGTTGCCAAGAAATTCGAGAAAATGGGATGGGAAAATTTCTTTAGGTGTTTTGATGGCCACCATGTGGAGATCACTAATATGTTCGCCATGAATTTTGAAGATGACAGAGTGCAAATTGGGGGTTTCGAGTTTGTTATCAACGAAGATAAGATTGCCGAAGCCACTAAGCTCCCACAGGTTGGGGAACGCTGGTTTAAGGGTACTATGGTCAATAAGAAGAAATGCTTGGCTCTGTTAATGCCATTACCGGATAATGCGAAGCTGAGCATAGGCATCCCTATGAAATTTCTGAAGCCCGAATGGAGAATTTACTATGAAATCTTGGTAAGGTATGTGTCCTGTTGTGGACGATACTCCCATTTACACCTATATCATTTACGGTTACTGTTAGCAGTAAAGGGTTGCAAACTTAATTTTCCCTTCTATCTATGGCAAAGCCTTAAGAAGATGTCACAGTCTGTTAAGAATTTCAATAATCCTGACATTAGTCTTTGTCACCATGGATTGATAAAAATATTATTACAATTCCAATTATCTGCTAAGGGTGTGTCTTGGGATAAGTTTCTAGGTGATTGTTAATTAGGGCCAACGCAGTATTGGCCTAATCCAACTCCACGAGCTCGTAGGAAACGAAAGGTATTAAATCCTGGAGTCAATAGTTCATAGGTCAAGGAATCCGAGGTCGTAAACATGCCCATAAATAATGAGATTAATGAAAATAATGACAGGGATGCAATTCCTTGCAATTCGAGGGAAATCTTAAATAAACCCTTACCTGGTGAGAATGATAGCAACCCTGCAAACATAAAAGAAGGATCAGCCAAAGGTGAAAATGATAATAATGATGAAGCAAATAAACCTAACGAATGCAACAAAGAATCTATGCATAAATTAGATCATTTGGCTCAGATCTGTTGTGATAAGGAAGGACTTGGTTTTGAAAACCTATCGTTTTCACGAAGAGTCACAAGGAGCATGCATAGTATTCATTCGATTTCAGGATATAAGGCTGATCAACAGACTTCCAAATCTACAGCTACTAACCCTACAGTTGTAGATATTGAGGACGATGTCCCGTCGTCTGTCCCTAACACAATGGATGTAGGGAATTCTGCTATCGCGCAGGGAAGTGATGCACAGTCAGTCGAGGCCGAAGGAAATCAACCAGAAGCAAACATAAACGTTGAAGATCCTGAACTATCATATAGTCAACATTGTGACAGTCCTCATTCTCCTCAGGAAACCAAAGAGGATGAAACTCTGCAACAGGTATTAGGTAATGTATACCAAAGTAAAATCACAGAGTTTAAAGGGAAGCTCAAACAGTGTCTATCCAGCACAGCCTTGCTAGAAGAAGAAAACAAAACCTTTAGAAACGAGTTGCTAGAATGGATTGAGAGGTGGAAAAAGGTGAACGCTAAGAAGAATTAATATAAGAAATCCAAGAAATAAATCCTAAGTACTAATCAGCTGCTGCTTGATCGAATTGAAAAGCAGAACACCAAAATTGTCATGTTAAAAGCCAAGCTAGCAGAAGCTCGAAGAGTAGTGTCTCTTCATAATAGAATTTAATGTTTTCTTCATTTCCTATGTCATTGCCAAAACAGGTAATGATCGTTCTAGTTTTGCATGCCTGTAAAATCAGAGATTTAACAGGCATGCATTTAAAAAAATTTAATTATTTCTGTTATCTGTGTATTAAATAGATTTTAATAAGATGTTTCATTTGACTTCAATACAGGAGGATTTATCATCACCTTTTTCCAGAAATTCAGGACATGGTTATACGTTGACATGGAGATGTGGCTGTTTATCTGCGAGCAGGAGTTTTATCAATGGTCAAGAACTTTCTAAGATGCCTCGACTCAGGCCAGTCAATTTCTGTTTATAGTAGTAGGAGTAATTAGATGCCTTTTTGGTTAAATAATCCCTATAATGTTGCATGCAACATTTATGAGGGAAAACTGAATCTTAATAGTATATAAGGGAGTAGTCTTGATGAGCTCGGGGGGGTGAAGTGTGTGAAGAAAACTCTTTTGGAATATATTTTATTACTGGTAATATATCATACTTAAAGTTGAAGCTTTGATGTGGATTTTGCTGGACATCTGCAGACAGATACTGTGACTGGTATTTTGTTTTGTTTTGGATTATATATTTATAAATATATTTCAACTTGTTAACTTCTGTTTATATATTAATCCTGTGTGCTGTGACACACTGATGTTTAATTATCTCTTTTTGCTTCATCAGCTCAAGCTAGTGTTTTGAATAAATATTTCATTATGATGTTGTTTATTAGTATGTTTAGTTTTAATGATATCCTTTTATGTTTATTTAAAATTTTGTTCGTATGTTGACGATGACTTTTAAATACACATTATCTTAAATTCAAATAACTATCTTGAAAATTGATTATTAATTAATTTTAGACAGTTGAAATTGATCATGTGTTTACAGGTTAAATTTCAATTCTGTTATCATTTAGCAGTTTGACTTTTAGTTATGATTTGAATGGTTTGTTTAGATTATATTTCAGTCAATCTGTTCATCATTATTGATTAATAATTAATATAATCTTCAATTTGCTCTCAGCTGAGATAGGGTTTAATAGGATAGGTAGAATAATTTAGTTTTAATTTTATTTTTTAAGTTTAATTAGCAATTGTTAAATCATTTTACATATTTTACTTAAGTTTTCGTAATTAGAAAACTTCCCAAAAATTGAAGTCTTTCCTTAAGAAAGCAACCTTAGGATATTTAGATATATATAGGTAAAGTAAACATTAGAGTAGGTTAGATTTTGCTGGTTTTAAATTCTCTTTAAGAGACAAACTAGCTGGTAGCAGGACCACAACCTGCGAGGTTTTGTTAAACCAAACATACCGGACGCCGCTTTAAGCTTATTGTGTGGACAAAACCTCCTTATTGGCCTGGATTCAGAAAATCAGGCCAACAGTTCCCATGCTGATATTTTTTCTTTAGGGTGTTGGAGTCCTTTGTATAGTATCATCATGACTTTACGCAAGGTATTCATAGTCATCTTGATATTTTTTCTGGCCTTTTCCCTTGGACTCCTTTATGTCAAGTTTTAATTGCATTATCATGAGTTTTTCTTGCCTTATTGAGCCTTATGCTGGATTCCCTGACTTTGATTATCATCCATCTAGCCCGAGCTTGTCTCATGTCCAACCAAGCAGAGCCGTTTTATTAATCTTTTGCATCTTGATTCCCCATTTTTTACTGGGAGGGGAATTTCCCCCGAGTGTCGTTATCCTACACATGTTTCCTTGAATTGGGCATAGGTATGTTTCACTAGTTGGAACTAGTTTGTTTTCCCCTTGACACTCGTCTCCTCCTAGATTTGTAACTATAAAGCACTTTTATTCTTTTTCAAGCTTTTCAAAATATTTGAAAAAGTCCAAAAAAAATTTAAAAACCAAAAAGTCAGACAGGAAAAGATGTTATCATTGGCAGCAATCAAGTCGTGTTGCCTTCGAACAAAGCACTGTATATCACATCCATTGGTTGGGTTAATAGTTTGAATTTAGGAGCTGTACTTGTTTCTCTGAGTTTATCTCCATCAATTGGTTAAGCTTCCAGTCCCTATGGAGCTTTTATCGATGCCTCCTGTGTTGCAGAGATGTCTCAGTTTTGTATATTGAGTCTATGCTGCCTACATTCAGTCACCATTCACCTTTATGCTCTTATTTGAAGGAAGTTGAAGCATGAGTCAGCCATTCCTCAGTTTTCTTGACTTTGCATGTCAGCCATTCCCAGTACTGGTACTGGTTCGAGCACATTATGATCGAGTCCTTCCACATTATACAACTTTGCTGATTACCTTGTGTTGGATGATGGGGAATGCCTTAATTCCCTCCTTCCAACAGATTTCATCCCATCGACTTCAGATCATTTACTTTGGGATAGGAGTCTAGAGTCATTTGAGTGCCTTGAGACTTACATTCATCAGTGGTAGGCTCTCTCGCCATCAACAGTTTTGGGAATATATAAATGTCGCCTGATCGATGGATTATTTCAAGTGTTCGACCTCAACACATTTATTCGCACTTGTTAAATTGCACTCTAGTACCTTGATTCTGATTTTCATTATCGGTGAGTGATCTCGCGTCTGTTAACGGTATACATCAATAATCGGTAATTAGACGATGGACTACTATGTTAAACCTTGACACCTCTATTCACATAGTAGGACATGTACTCATAGTGGTTGGTGTAGAATACTTTCCATATTGGTGGAATTTCATATATGTTACCTCCTTGATCGTGCCAGTGTTCATGAGATTTCAACTCTCATGACTTGATTCCAGTGTATGTCAGATATCTTCAGCCATTATGGAGATCTTGATCCATTGTATATCTTTATATTTCATGGAGATCATGATCCTTTGTATATCTTCATCATGAATATTCTGATCTATCTATATTGTATGTGGCGATGACCACACATATTATATTTTGTATCATGCCTATGCATGGCCATTGTACTCTTATGTATCTGGGATTGCTATATGTATTTGTAGTCATGTGTAGAGATATTTGTACTATATTGTTGGATGGATGGTTCTTCCACCTGGTTCTTCATCACTCCACTTCTAGGATGGACTTATAATGTATTTTGGCCATCGTATCACCCCTCTGACCTCACACATTAGGGGGAATCTGTTATAGCTGATTTTACAACACATGGTAGATCACACATTTATGGCCTTCCATGTCCCTCTGTAGACTCTTTGGACCCCATGGACCATTTTTGTACCATTAATGTTTCCAAGATCATCCCTAAAAACACCTGTTATTTGATATACATGAATTTTAAACCCTTTCTTACGTATACATGCGGATATAACCCTTAAACTTGTGTACATTGGGATGTGTGCAAAAGGCCAAATATTTTTGGAGTTTTCTTTGATGTGGATCGGAGTCACTTGTCTCTTGGCCTTCCATATTCCTCGAGATCCCTTGGATTTGACCTTCCATTACCCCATTGAATAACTATATAAGGAACAGTTTAGATACATTGAAGGAGGAGAATTGAAGAGCAAGAAAACTATAGTCCATTGTTGTCGTAGCTTACTTATACTTGAGTCTACATCCCTTTGTCCCTTGGAGCACTTAGTGTTTTTCCCAAGCTTTCCTTTGCTTGTGAGATTGCTATCGAGAGATGGAGGATTGAGGTGGTGGAGGCCCAGGTGGAGGACTCAATTTCTCTGGTTCGCATACGTGCTGATAGAGGTTTTCATTCATGTAATCTCTGATTTATATTAATTGAAATATCTTTTCCTGTCCAATGATGTGCATTTAAATGAATATTGAATCCATGGATGATTTTAATTGCTTATAAAATATTGATTATATATGCTAGAGTAGGTCTAACACCATTATATAGCATGCTTGTCTTGTTTTCTATTGTTTAGAGAGAAAATCGTTAACACAAGCGGGATTGGAAAAGCTCAACGGGGATCTACATCAACCATCTGGAATAAGGTATGTTTCGAGATCCTCTAGTGTTAGATGTTTTATTTATTTTAGATATTGGGAAGGGATTGATTTCTACGGTTACTCTGTCTATTGTGGTACACCCTAAGCCATAGGAATTTTTCTCAGTAACACTTATAATACATCTTCTTCTTTTACTTCAAATGAATGGCTCATTGATTCTGGAGCATATTATCTTATTGCTAAGGATCAAGCCATATTTTCTACTATGCTTGAATGTAACACCAAACAAATATTTGTTGGTGATGCTAGATCTGTAAGTGTTGTAGGATCTGGAACAGTTCTAGTAGAAAATGGTCATTTTAGTGATGTACTATGTGTTCCAAGAATTTCCTGCAATTTGTTATCAATCTATCAAATTACTCATTCAGGTGAAGGTAAAACTATGATGTTTTCACCTCACCAAGTTGTAATCAAGGATTTCAAAGATCCTCAAAATGTCCTTGCTACTGGAATTGTTGATGATATTACTAGGTTGTATAAATTTAACAACTTTGGGTCATCACCTTCTCCTTCAGTTATTGTTGCTCATAGTGATAACTTGTGCAAACTTTGGCATGAGCGATTTCGTCACTTAAATTATCGCTCATTGCAACAAATATGTAAATACAATATGGTGACTGGTCTTTCGATGGTATCTTACAAGAATGGTGTTTTTTCCAGTTGTCTACTCGGAAAACATCATCAGTACAGTTTTGACAAACATGCCTCTTGGCACGCCTCGGTTCCCTTCGAGCTTGTGCATAGTGACTTGTGTGGTCCTCTTCCATTTGCTTCCTTTTATGGTTTCAAATATTTCTTAACTTTCATTGATGACTACTCCAGACACACTTGGGTTTACTTCCTAAAACTTAAGAGTGAAGTATTTAACATGTTCTTGGCCTACAAGGCCCTTGTTTAAAAACAATATGGTCATCAAATTATTAAGTTAAGATCTGATAATGGAGGAGAATATGTTAACAAAAATTTCACTACTCTCTCCACTGAACAAGGAATCCAACAACAACACACTGTTCCATATACACCACAACAAAATGGTGTAGCTGAACGGAAGAACTGCACTTTAAAAGAAATGGCTAATTGTATGATCCAATCTAAGGGACTAAGTCTTCAATATTGGGTTGAGGCCATAAATTGTGCAAATTACATAGTTAATTGCACACCAACTAAAGTTTTAAAAGGTATAACACCAAAATAAGCATGGAGTAAAACTAAACCAGATGTAAGTCACTTCCGTGTGTTTGGTTGTGAAGCATGGGCTCACATTCTGGATGAAAAAAGGAAAGCATTGTAGCCTAAAAGTGAAAAGTGCATATTTGTTGGATATTCAGAAGATGTAAAAGGTTATAGACTTCTTCAGCCACATTCTCATGATATAATCATTATAAGAGATGTTAAATTTGATGAAAATCTCTTGGCCTGTGAGCCTAACTTGGAAGGTGTGCCATCCTTGGCCTGCGAGCCTGATTCGATGATTATGCCTTCTTCTTCTTCCAACTTTCTTGACAGGTTTACAACTCCAGTTTTTGATGATGACAGTGAGGATGAAAATCCACCTCCACCTGCTCATGTTCCTCCAGTTGCACCAGCACCAATGCCTACTCGATGGGTCTGTTCAACATGTGAAGTGTTGGAATATAATAAACCCACTCATAACTTAGGATAAAATAATTAATCATTATTTGATTAATTATTCACCCGCTAGCTTAATTAGTTGGCATCCACTTGCACCTTAAAGTCAATCCATTCCATCCATATCCTAGGAATGATTTATTTCTGATTCCGGGTTCATCTAGAATTAGTATACAGGACCTTATAGGAGCTTCTACTTTTTTCTGCTTTTTCTACTTTTTCTGCTTTTTCTGCTTTTCTATGGATAAGATAAAAGCTAGTCAACTAGGAAACTGGGAGATTTTGTTTCCAACCCATCCTCCATTATTTTCTCTCCATATTCTAGGATTAGCAAGTCTTTCCTTCACTCATCATCACTCACTCATGCTATTGCTAATTCGTGAGGTGCTTGATAGATTGGGAAACTGCTTTAGTCAACTATGGGGTTTATCATAATTAGTAAGCCTGCTTTTATGAGCTAGCCTGAGTTGTCTTCATGCAACTCCCTTTTCCTTTATAAGGATGTATTACCTATGTAATAATATCAATTATCATTTATTGATCATTCATTAATATGTGTTCATTAATTCTTCTTCTTCTCTCATTATGCTAATTCTCTACAATTCTCTGTGAGGTTAATTGTGTGCCTAGATCCTTAGCCAGTTTATGAAATTCCTTATGCCATCAAGGCTTTAGAATTTCTACATGGTATCAGAGCTAAGGTTCTCAAAGTTCAAGTTCTTCATGCAATTAGAGTTGACGATATCAAAGCTCTACATGATATCAGATCTTTGAGAGTTCATTAATTAATCCTCCTTTTCAGAATTGCAGGTTTATTTTGCAGGTTCAACTTCGAATGGATTCAAGAGTATCAGTTCCTCTTCTTTCTCCATTCACAAGCTATTCAGAGTGGAAACTAAAGATGGTTTCATATCTAAAGAGACAAGGTCTCTATGAGATATCTATTGGAGCTGGTGAAGAATCTTATGAAGAGCCAAGTGATTGGTTGAATGACTGTGACAGAGAAATTGGAGCTATTTTCCTATATATCTCTCCATGCATGTGCTACCCTATTGATTCTATTGATTCCCGAAAGGATCTCTGGATAACATTGGATAGAGTTTTGGGAAAGGACAATGAGGATCCTTCTAGCTATGTGGAGAGTGCCTCTAGCTCCTCAATGATTTCTCTCTCTCAAGATGTCTCAACCTCTACAGTCTCTGATGAAGTTGATCATAAAGAAGAAGTTTCTCATACAGTTCCTGTTGCTACTACTCTCTTTGATTCGAATGCTTCCTCTTTCAATCAAGAAGCAAATATTGAAGAGCCATCTTTTTCTGTGTCTCATGAAGTAGAAGATCTTGATTCATCTTCTCATGATGCTGTTGATGAAAAAGAAGTGACTAATGGAGCTGCTATTGCTATTGATGATTCACTCACACATTCAGTGTTCTCTATGTCTTCTATCATGGATTCTGAGATCCATATGCCAGACCTCTCACACCTTGTGCATGCCTCTCTTCTTGATGGTGCGCAACCCAGTGACATCCAGGATGTTTGCTTAGCCAAATAAAGTCCTTCCAGTTTTTTTCCACTTACCATACTTGATCCCATGTGCTTCTGCAGCTCCTCCTTGGTTCTTGGCACTCATTCTCAGAGCCTCCTTGAATATTTTGAACATCACTATCTTTCCTCCTCTCATACCTCTACCATAGAGGATTCTTTACCAGTATATTCCCATGAGTCTACTGTTGTGTTTATTTGTGATCTCTTGGATTCTTTGAAAGCTAGATCAACCCATGGAGCCCATGCATTCGCACTCTTTGATCCCATTCCTTCTCTATGTTCCTACATGATCACTTGTACACATCCTCTTTGTGTAAATGAAGATGGAGACATGATACATTTTCTTGAAAAATTATTTCACCTATCTGGAGCTCATTTCATCTCTACTGGTTCGAAGTTAAAGTCATATCATCATCTTGGAGCTGATTACAATTCTCAAGATCCTTCAGTATTGCCTTCACATCATTGGATTTCAGTTGTTCTACATGGTCCCAGGTTCCATCCTGCAGTTGTCCTTGATCCAGGTGAGAATATTTATCTTCTTTCCAAGAAGAAGATTCCTCCAGACATCAGCATTTAGTTTGGAGTAGCAGCAACATCAGCAGTTCAACATTTTTGGTATTTCTTTTCATGTCCTTTCTTGAGGGAGGATTTTCCCCTTGAGGTTTTGCCTCTTTCCTCATTTCTTCGGACAACATAAAATTGTAAAAGGGTGACCATAGCTTTAT
This sequence comes from Pseudotsuga menziesii, assembly GCA_001517045.1. Lineage (NCBI taxonomy): Eukaryota > Viridiplantae > Streptophyta > Pinopsida > Pinales > Pinaceae > Pseudotsuga > Pseudotsuga menziesii. Next base: position 10,104 of record LPNX010285077.1, read on the forward strand.
TGGTGGGCCCTATATGCATATATATTTCTGATTAGTTCAGGAATATCATCATAAAGTCAGGCTTAAAGGGGGGTGTTGGAATATAATAAACCCACTCATAACTTAGGATAAAATAATTAATCATTATTTGATTAATTATTCACCCACTAGCTTAATTAGTTGGCATCCACTTGCACCTTAAATTCAATGCATGCCATCCATATCCAAGGAATGATTTATTTCTGATTCTGGGTTCATCTAGAATTAGTATACAGGACCTTATAGCAGATTCTTCTTTTTCTGCTTTTTTTGCTTTTTCTGCTTTATCCTGCTTTTCTATGGATAAGATAAAAGCTATTCAAATAGGAAACTGAGAGCTTTTGTTTCCAAACCATCCTCCATTATTTTCTCTCCATATTCTAGGACTAGCAAGTCTTTCCTTCACTCATCATCACTCACTCATTCTATTGCTAATTTGTGAGGTGCTTGATAGATTGGGAAACTACTTTAGTCAACTATGGGGTTTATCATAATTAGTAAGCCTGCTTTTATGAGCTAGCTTGAGTTTTCTTCATACAACTCCCTTTTCCTTTATAAGGATGTATTACCTATGTAATAATATCAATTATCATTTATTGATCATTCATTAATGTGTGTTCATTAATTCTTCTTCTTCTCTCATTATGCTAATTCTCTACAATTCTCTGTGAGGTTAATTGTGTGCCTAGATCCTTAGCCAGTTTATGAAATTCCTTATGCCATCAAGGCTTTAGAATTTCTACATGAAGCAGCTGGTGATCTTGCTAGTGATCCTAGAGATAAATGTCGAACACGTTCTCAGTTTCAGCGAGCCTCTTCTCTTTTGGCTCAAGTTTTTGAGAATCACGATCCATAAAATTTTGCAGAAACTTCAGGAAATCCAAATTGGGATGTAGCTATGGATGAAGAATATCATTCCTTAATGGCGAACGATACTTGGGATCTTGTTCCTCTTCCAAAAGGAATAAAACTTGTTAGATGTAAATGGGTCTACAGAACTAAGTATGCATCAGATGGAAGTGTTGAAAGACTTAAGGAAAGGTTAGTTTCCAAAGGTTTTTCCCAAGTTGAATGGATTGACTACAATGAAACCTTTTCTCCTATCACAAAAATGAATTCCATCTGTCTTGTTCTTTCCCTTGCAGCCTTAGATAACTGGAGAGTCCATCAAATGGATTTCAAGTCTACCTTTTTACATGGTGATTTATAGGAGGAAATTTACATGGAACAATATCTTGGATATGTTTAGGATAACTCTAGCCTTGTCTGTCTCCTTAAGAAATCCTTATATGGCCTTAAACAAGCTCCTAAAGCTTGGTATGCCAAAGTGGATAGCTTTCTCCTTGACACTATTTTTTCTAGATGCCATTCTGACCTCAATGTCTATGCCAAGAAAGTAGGAAACCATCTCATCATACTTGTTCTTTATGTTGATGATCTTATCCTTACTGGTAGTGACCCTAAACTTATAACCCATGTGAAATCTAGTCTTAAGCGAAATTTTGAAATGTCAGACTTAGGACATTTGCATTATTTTCTTGGTCTCCAATTCTTGCAACCCAAAGAAGGAATATTTCTTTCCCAGTCTAATTATGCTTGTGACCTTCTTCGTTGCTTTCACATGGAAGATTGTAAACCAGCCCCTTATCCCTTCCAGTCTGGAGTCAAACTTTCTGCCACTTGTACTTCCCTTGAAGTAGATGCCACCTTGTATCATCAGCTTGTTGGTAGTCTCTTATACTTGAATCATTCCTATCCTGACCTTTCCTTTGCCATTGTTTGTATTGCCCGTTATGTGCAAACACCTCATGAAATTCACTGGAACGCAACAAAAAGAATACTTCGATATATTCGAGGTACAATTCAGTTTGGGATTCATTACAGTATAGGGGGGAACCTTTGTTGGTTGGTTTCACTGATTCAGATTGGGACAGTGATCCTGATCATTGAAAGTCTACTGCAGGTTATGTTTTTAGTCTTGGATCTGGACCTGTCACTTGGGCTTGTAAGAAACAACAAGCTCTTTCTTTTTCTTCAGCAGAAGCAGAATATCGAGCCGCAGTTAATTCCAGTGAGGAATCTTTATGGCTTTGACATATCCTTTCAGAGTTTGGATTTTAGCAGCAACATCCTACTCCACTTTGGTAAGACAATCAAAGTGCCATCAATATTTCCAAAGATCCAATTCTACATCAGCATAACAAACATATTGAGCTACACATGCACTTCATTAGAAATCTTGTTCATGAATGTGTTATTAAAGTGCTCTATTGCCCTACAGATAATCAAGTTGCAGACATCTTCACCAAGTCTCTTACAGAAGCGAAGATTCTAAACTTCGATCTATGTTAGGAGTTCAGGAATGTTTCCTTAAGGGGGGATAGGATGTAATTCCTCCTTCCTTCTCCTAATACTGTCACTTTTGTAAATCTTTCAATCCTATCCCAAGTTGTTCATAAGGGGGGATGTTAGGATATTTAGACACTTAGGAGTTAGTTAAGATCAACTTGTGTAATATATCCGTTAGGTAAAGTGTGCTTCTTTAGTATGCATTAGTATGCATTTGTAAATATTATAATCCGACGGTCACGATATGCTCTAGACATAAAGTGATCCGACGGTTCAACTTCTCTTAGATCATACCTGCCATTGATCCGTGGCTTAACACCTGATTGGCCCTTGATCTCTATTTAGAGAGCATGGAGGGTCCTTGGCTAGTTGATTGATTATGAGAAGCTTTTGTAATTTTCTTTCTTTTTCATAATAAATTGCTCCAAGTAGCTATTTGGCTGGGGCCATGGACTGTTTCCCTCTCGAGGGTTTTAACCACGTGACAAACATCGGTGTGTTGATCTATGATCTGTTTGTGTGAAGTGGTTTCTCTAGGGATTTGGTCTTTTGGGAGTACCCTGTTAACCCAAGAACTCTTCAGCTCACTATCCAGCTCATGACACAGCTCACTATCTAGCTCATCATGCAACTTGTTTTCCAGCTTTCCATCCAGCTCGTTAATCAGGATGCGCGCTGTCTATAACCAATTTCAAGAATTTAATGTTGAAATACTTCCATAAGCCACTTTTTGTTCACGTGTATGATGTTGGAGAAGCTAGAAGGATCACCACCATTCTTCCTATGCTTGATATCTGAACATCAGTCCACAAATTCATGCACTTGAATGTTGAAATAACCTGCATTCTAGAGGATCGTTGTTGTCACGATGTTGTTGCTCAACACCTACCACCAGTTTGTGTGTTCAAAGGAATGGAACGATCTTGTTTTATAAGAATAATTGTGTACGCTTCCTTTACATGCCACCATTCACAATAAAAGAGGGACTGCTACCATAGACACATGCTGAAGATGCCACGATCATGTTGAAGGAGGAACCAGACCATGCGCTGGCTTGCCGCAACAATTAGACACCTTTAATATAGACTAAATTTACAGAGCAGTCGACCACTAAAGTGTCGACTTGCTCATCTCTGTAAACAATTATATAAACCATCATTTGCATGAGAGCTGAGGAGCTCATAGTTTTTAGTTTATGCTATGATTTGTTGTTCTTCAGCATGCTGTAATTCTGTTCCATATTCTGAATAAGAAGCTGTATGTTTTGTTGTTCATGATCGTGTTTAGATAAGAATTTAGCAATCCATCACTCTGATTGTTGGGAGGGCCCCTCAACAACCATAGGTTTTTATTCTTATGTGTATTTTTCTTCATTTCTTGTTTTGCATTAGCTTAGTTTTGTTTATGATCTATTACGTAGTTTGGATTTTAGTATTTACTTATATCATTGTTACTAGTAGCATAGATTATATCATGGTGTTGTGTTTTTAAGTAGTTTCATCTTTGGAAATAGTTAATCAGTTGCGTGCATAGTTTGTTCCTAGCTTTGTTTTCTACCATTTCATTTCAATTTTATTGTTGGTTTATTTACAAGTTAGTTAAATAGATTGCTATTCACCAATTTAAATAGACTAAGTTCTGTTTATTTCTTCTCTGTTATAATATTATGCAATTTGAATTTCAGTTTGTTTATTAATATGCAATGATTTTCTTATTTTCATGTATTTGTATTTGTTTATTTCACTTTTAAATATGATGATTAAATAGGTTTATTTATTTCCTTTATGCATTGTATAAACATGTGCATGAAATCAGCTGATAAATAGATCATTTAGGTCTTTTTCTACAGTTTTCTGTATACAGATTGCCATCCAGACTGTCTATCCAATCTGTCGTTCAGCTCACTGTTTCGTTTTTAATGTTTTTAATGACTTTTGAATGTGTTTGAAGCATTATTTCTTTGGTTTTTAGATTTTCTTTGACTGTAATAACTAGATGACAATTTTATTAATCATTTAGACTTAAAGTTATATTGTTTACATTTATTAAAAGTTTTATTCTTTCACTTTAAACATGTTTTGAGTTAGGTTATGTTTTGTTTTTGTTATTTGTTTATGATTCCTTTTTATTGAAACTCTTGTATTATTTTATAAGTATGCCTTTGGATTAATTTATCCGTTTGCATTAGTAGTGTTATCTTGAAGAATAGTTTCCTTTTTCACTTTGTGATTACCAATAGAGACTTGTAGGATAGAATTCAGTTTCTTTATTAAGTTTTCTACTTGCTTCTCTTATTCAGTTTTCTTTATTAAGTTTTCTACATGTTTCTCTTAGTTTTCCATTCACTTATTTAAGTTTTCTTTGCATCACATCCTTTTAAGTAGTTGTTGCTAGTATCCTTTTTAGTTACGAGTTATTTGTTTATAAATTATTTAGTTGTTGTAATTGTATTTCCAAAAATACACTTTCTTTGAATAGTTAGGCCTTGAAGTCACTAAATAGACTTTGCCATAAAAAGTAGTGATTGTATTCTTATTTGTTAAATAAAGTAATATAGCTTGATCTTATTTTAGTTTGATGTTTTGTCTTGGTTCAATTATATTAATAATTTCTTTCTTAGGAGTTTGACTCGGTTTTTTTTCATTTTGAAAGACCTTTTGATATTTTGTTTATTAAAATACTTCTACAATGCCTTAGGGCCCCTCTACCTCTGCATATATTTTTCATAAAATCTAAGCCTACCAACCCTAGTCGATAATTAAATATTAGGTGTATTTAATATAGTAGAACACACCCAACACTCAAATGCTCCTTCCACTGTCTCCAATATCCACTAAATATTTCCTCCAAAACTGGCATGGAATTCATCTAGACGGTGCTCCACGCTAGTGGACTATGATCATTCTGCTTTCACACCAGAACCCAAACATATCGACCATGATTGAGGCACTATCTTGCTCTTGCAAGAGCTTTCCTATGCAAATTACTCTGTTTTCTTGGGTTTTTGACTCCATGGCCTGATATATATTCATTTTTTTTCCAACCACCAATATTTGATATCCATTTTGTGAAATTATGTCTGGCCTTGTTATACACATGTGAGAGATCCCTCTCTAGAATTGGAGAATCCAAATCCCTTTCCTAAAGTGGTTCTACTATTACCTCGGGTTTCACATTCCCACAACCTTGGCTGCAATTATGGGTGCTAACAAACGGGCGCCGTTGCCAGGGATGAAATTGAAAATCATCCCTGGGAAGAACAAAAATGGTTCTAATGATAAAAGGTTTTTATGGGCATACAAGGACCCCTACATGTGAAAAGGTTGTATCATTTTCCCTGGCAACTCCACATTGAAATTTCTAAAGAATGACTCTACTAGGGAGATCGGTGGTTGAAAAGACCGATACAAGGAGGAAGGTTCAAATCCTCCTAAAACTATGGAAGATAGGGTCATATACCAGACTATTGATGGTTAACGATGGTCAGGCATCCAAAAGAAAATGAATCTTTCACCTGGTTGTTACAGAGAAAAATTCCTATGGCTTGGGGTGTACCACAACAGATAGAGAAACTGCAGAAATCAATCCCTTCCCCATATGCAAGAGAAATAAAACATCTAACACTAAACAATCTCGAAACATACCTTATTCTGGATGGTTGTAGTAGATCCCCATTGATATTTTTCCAATCTCGCTTGCATTAGAAATTCACTTCTCAATAGTAGTAAACAAGGCAAGAATGCTATATGATATAGCATTAGGCCTACTATAGCATATATAATCAATGATACATAAGCAATTAAACACATCCATGGATTCAATATTCATTTAAATGCACATAATTGGATAGGAAAAGATATTTCTATTAAATAAATCAGATATTACACAAGTGACAACCTCTATTAGCATGTATGCAAACCCAAAAAATTGAGTCCTCCACCTAGGCCTCCACCACCTCAACCTCCATCTCTTGATAGCAATCTCACAAGCAAAGGAAAGCTTGGGAAGAACACAAAGTGCTCCAAGGGACCAAGGGATGTAGACTCAAGTATAATCAAGCTACGACAACAATGGAATATAGTTCTCTTGCTCCTCAATTCCTCCCCTTCAATGTATCTGAAGGGTTCCTTATATAGTACTTCAATGGGGTAATGGAAGGTCAAATCTGAGCGATCTCAATGCATATGGAAGGCTAGGAGACAAGTGACTCAGATCCACAACAAGGAAAACTCAAAAACTCTTTGGCCTTTTGCACACATCCTGATGTACGCGGGTTTAAGGGTCATATCTGCGTATATACATGAGAAATGGATTAAAAGTTGCATACAACAAATAATGAGTTTTTTTAGGGATGATATTGGAAACATCAAAGGTACAAAAATAGTCCATGGGGTCCAAAGAGTCTACAAAGGGGCAGAGAAGGCCATAAAAGTGTGATCATCCATGTGTGGTAAAATCAGCTATAACACTGGTGACTTCCATAAACCTTTGTTTCCAATACTGCGATGACTCCAATAATTTCGTAGTATCGAAATTTAAGAGTTTCCAAGAAGGTTTTGGAAACTTTCGCAACGTGCAAGAATTCACTATGAAGGAATTGGTAGGCTTGAAGAGAAGACAAGATACTTAAGATTCATCTTTCTCCAAAATGTCTTGGCTCTTCTTGTAAATATTTCTTTCTCTTTTCCTAAGTTTGTTAGAATAATATTTGATGGCTTATTTCACCCCAAGAAAATTCATGAGTTCACTCCTATATATCCTTCCTTGCTAACATAAAGTATCTCTCCATCCTGTACGTATGATTTTAGTCTAGACCCTCCACCTGATACCCCTGATATTAAGAGGAATCCTGATGGGCCCTGTGATGTCGTAGAGCATATATTTTCCACAAGACATTGTTGCACCCAATACCCAAAGGTGATACATGCCTCTTCGCCTGCCTCGGATCCTTCATGATTTCCCTGCCAAACACTATAAATACCTCCGTGAGTTTGATGGAGAATATGAAGGAATTACAACTGAGAAACATTTATAGGCCTTCAAATATTTTCTTGATATTTTGAGATATACCATGATGGCGTTTCTATGAGATATTTTTCTCAATCTTTGCAAGGCTGTGTCAAAAAAAGGTTTAGAAATTTGTAGCCAGAATCCATCAATACATGGGAGGAATTTTCTCGTATGTTCCAAGATTTTTGGGGTGAAAGGAGGTCATTAGACTAGGTGCTCTCAAAATTTAATTCTATGAGGAAACAAAAAGGTGAATCTATGTCAAGTTTCAACAGAGGGTTCGCAAGTTTCTATTATGGCATGCCCAAAGAAATTTAGCCCCTAGAGGGTGCAAAAAAACTGCATTATGCATCTATTTTTTCCTCCCAATTTGTATTTATTTATATTAGAAAGAAAATCGACATCATTATAGAGAATTTTTGCTGATGTCTTGGACATCAAATAAAATTTCAGATTGTTGGGAAAGATCCTAGACCAAGGCTGTACTAATGAAAATGACGAGGAGCTGGGTCAGGTAGAGGTGCATGAGACAGAGAAGGAATTCCCTTGGAAACTTGCATTTTCCTCTAGTATATAGAAAGAAGATCATCTAGGGGGTGGAAAGGTGGGAATTTTTATAAACCCATTCCTTCAAGCTTGCGACCAACATGTTGCAAGTTGCATCTGCGATGGCCTCGAAAGAGATTGTGGCACTCCTATATATGATGAATATGAGGATGACTACTGGAACATCATGCCTTTTGAAAAAGTTGGATATCCTGTAGTCATGGGACTTGACAAGGAAAAATATGAGGTTGTTGGAATCAGGACCTCTTCATACATCCTTAGCTCAAAGACCCCATATTAAGGGGAGATGTTTTTCCTGCTCGACTCCGTTAAGGAGGATGAATGCGCCCTTGCTGGAGTGAGTACAAAAGATGAAATTATGGTTCCTAAGACCCAAAGCTAAGAACATGATGCACTATTTGAAAACTACCTAGAGCACTCTTTACATGGTTCCTTTGGAAACCAACCCGATTACGAGACGGAGGGGTTATTTCTTGAGCAATTTTCCGGAGATAGGAAGATGAAAGATTTCTTCTAATGCTGCAATGTTTCTTATGGTCATGTCCCTGATTATATAGAAATATATTTTGACTAGGAAGGTCACCGGGAAGTAGACGTGCCCAGTTATATGCAACGCTACTCTTTTCATGACACTTGTGAGAAATCAGGCCATGAATTCTGGAATATACAACAAAAAGGTTTATTCCATGGTTACAAAAAATCAAGAGGACACCTCCCAAATTTTTTTGAGACGTCACCTTTTCATGATCTTGGAAGATTTGAAATTGGAACATTTTTGTCACATCCAACTAACAGCTGAAAAAATCGATAGCTGCCTGGGTTTCTACGACCCAATAGCGAAATATATGGAGAAGCTAGAAAATGGTAATGTATGGTTGGGTATTTATTGTAAATATCAATTTCTTTGTTATAAATTAGTGGCACTGAGTCTTTTAGTAGTTTTCTCCATACCGCATGAGAAGAAACATGATTTCATGGACCATTTACTTGGCTCGCTTCACTGGAAGTCAGAAATTACTTGACCAGGTGATGAAGTCCATTACATAGGTAAGTAGGTATAAATGAATAAGCTCGACATGATGAGAATTTCCATTATAAGGAGTTTTTATTGAGTGTCAGCTTATCTTTTCAATTGTTTTCATCCTTTGTCTTATTTTTTGTCGTTTAGAGAATTTTTGTAAGATTGTAGCAAAGCTGGAAGAGTCGTCCAATGGATTTTGGCACTTGGTCTACATTGTTCTTTGCTACCTCATAGGGAGGATAACATCCCTAGCTGGATCCACTTGTTATCACTATTATTTTCTCAGCAGGAGATGGGGGAAAGGCAAGACATAGAGACCACAACCAAAAACTCATAAAAATCCCAGTCACAGGGTGGTCACAAAATTGTGTTAAAGGGGCATCGTTTTTGCGATGACAATTGAAGGGAAATCTAGATGTTGATGTATTTTTAAATTCAGAATGTATTCACTTGTATATCTTATATTGTACCTCAATGTTCTTATTAGGAGAATCATTTGTATTTCATTATACCCCGATGTTCCTCTTGGGAGAGTCATTAATATAATAAAGTCATGTAAAGTCATTAAGGTTAACCCTGCTTGTTGATCAGAGGTAAAAGTCCCCACAATTGAGGGGCACTAGTGTTTTTAGACTCTCCTAGAGATGTTAGCCCTGGTAAGTTATTGTTAAGTCAGAAACTAGTATAAATAGAGATTGAACCTCTCTATTTATCACATAGTCACACACACTCACTCAACTGGGGCACATGAGTGAGAGGAGAAGCTCTCTGAAGTGACAGAGCTAACAACTGTTGGAGATCATATTTTCTTTTTTGGGTTTTACTGCTGCCATTGGTGCTCATTCTATCTCTAAGGAATTTGAGGGGCTTTCTCATTTATGGTTTCCCCAACAAAAAATATTTCTGTCTCTTGTCTCTTGTAATTATTATTGTGCGTGTTATTCTCTCAGATAAGATCCTAGATCATATTGTTTAAATGATAAAAATATAACATGGTATCAGAGCTAACCTGAGAAGAAGACACTGTGCAGCTGCAGAAGTTAGGGATTATTACTTTTTGGGTCTCTCTCCATAATCCATCAACAAAAGGAGGCTAGGATAACTCTCCATTGAAGGACTCATCTTTTTGTCGAAGCAGAATTTGATTCCGGGCATTTTCAGTTTTTGCTACGGGAAATTACAGCTTTTAACAGAAGAGGAATTTTTTAGTCAGCCCAACATAGGATTTATCTCATCATAAAAATTGAATTTTAGATACCAAGGTATATATTTTTGGTTTGGTAAAACTCCAGGAAATTCAAACCCTAGTATGACCCTAGGCCTGAAAAAAACCTAAAATAATAAAACGGGTCGTTTTAGTACATTCACAATATCTCGGGATTCAAGAAGTATAAGGGGATAAAATTTTCACAGGTCAAAGATAAAATCCTGATGTACACTGTGTAAAATTTTTAGCCTTATATTCGCTATATTCTGGGAGATATGTTTCCCCGAAATCAGTGTTCCAGCCTCTTCAAGGATTCATCCCTAAACATGACACCTAGGGAGAATCGTTATATCTCTGGATACAAAGGTCCAAATGAAATTTGAAATATGTTTGATATAGGGCATGAAATTTACTTTCTGTGGTAAACATTTCAGACCTTGATGATGAAATAGGGACATGTGTAAGTCTATACAAGTTCACTATGCTGAACAGTCCTGAAATAAGTGACCTTGATAAAACGATCATAAGTCCCAATTAGTGAAACCAATTCTAGTAAACCCTATGGTTTGGGAAATAGGACATAAAAGGATACCCCAGTATGAAATTTTAGACACAAAGGAGTATTAGCTTCAGATATACTGCAGAAACAATATCACGCATTTCGGTAGAGGAAATTGGAAAACTAGGGCTTTCTATTCTAGGAGCTTTCCTCCACTATTTTCAGAAAAGGAGTACATTGGAAATATATCCTTGAGGAGGTGCATATTTCTATCCAATAAAATCTTAAATATTCCAAGTTTTAAAAATTAGGGTTTCTCTTGCAAACCCTAGATCATCCAGATTCGAAACCAGGACGAACACCTCAAATTGGTAAGATCTAATATTTTGTTGTTTACATTTGAGGTTCTCATTTCAAAATGACTAATCACACTAGCTTGATGAAAATCTTGGTGAAACTGACAACTTCCAAGCATGGAATTATTGGATCTCAGTGGTTCTTGGAGAAAATTAATTGGACACCTACATAAGTAGAAAGGTTCTAGTTGCAGAGGGAGATGAGGCTAAAATCCTTACACAAGAAGAACTTGTTGGTGAAACCCACCAACAAATATTCGTTGACAAGGGTCTTCACTCTATCGACGCTTGACCAACGTGAATTCCCTAAGCATTGGTGTAGGAAGGGATTAACCTACCTAGCAATGTATGCAAAGTAGACACAGTCTCACCCGAGATGTTCAGGGAAGAGCTGTCGGAACCAAGTTTCCAATAGTGGGGATAGGAGGATATGTGATCTGACAAGGAAGCAACATAACTTAACAGATTTAGAGACATACAGTAGACATCAACTCACTTCCATAATCATAAATCACATCACTCATTTTTCGTATTATCTATACCAATTATCTCAAATCATGATGCGCCGTATATAAAACAATTCAACATTACTATACCAGAGATTGTAGAAACATCATAACACATCACAATATTGCAATAGATCATAACATAGCAACAAAACATATCGTAGCATAAAGAGATTAACATATAAGATTATGCATCAACCATATATATTCATTTTTCACAAAATATCCAAAGCATGACAATTCTCTCTACAACCGGAGGCTGAATACATCAAGAAAACGCAAATAAAATCACAGTTACGATAGAAACTTCTCCATAAAAATAGATAGTGCTAGACCTTATGCGACTCAAATCTCTTGCTGCTCCTCCCTCATCTTCTGCAACAATAGATATATAAATAAACTTGTGCCTTTATATTGAGGGTCCACTATTAACTAAATTCTAACTGTTATTGACCTATTGCGACAAAAAATGGTCATAATATATAAAATATTCAAAAGTGGTTATTTTTCTACCCATCACACTGATTTGGCCTTGCACGGTACCGTGTGAGCTTCCGTAGCTGGAGAGACACTGGGAAACTCACTTACCAAAACCCCTACTAACAAACCCCCAACACAGTCTTGTGGCTCGTCCTCGAGCCACGTCAGGTTGACAGGGTATGTGTCAAAGTCCCTTCCTTGAAATCTTCAAATTGCTGTGCAATCTAACGAACCTGAAGCTGGACTTTGTCGCTGGTACTCTGACAGTTAGTCAAATTATTCTGCACCGGGTGCTCTTCTCTAGCCTTGTTGTCGACCATTTTCTAATTCTCTTGGACTTCCTGCAGCGTGGCGACTGCTTTAACAAGAAACTGTCCACCAAATTCCTGAAATTCATCAAGTGATTTTCTTGGCATTCCTACGCTTGAGAAGCTCTTTGTTATATATCCTTCAGTTTCACAGCCTGTGTGATCTGAACCATCAATGGAATGGCCCTCAATGATGTTTTCAAGGTCATCAGTTGACCTTCTACTTTTTTTATTTGCGCAGTCAGCTGATCAAGTAGCTCATCCTCGAAAACGCTCTGCCAAAACTGCATTGTCACCTCTATAATGGTTTTGGCCTCTTGCTCCATGTTTTTGAACTTAGTTTTGATTTCTTCAATGGAGACTTTTGTTTTGCAACCTTCTCCAGCATCATCGTGGGTTGTACTAAGGCATTGATCATTAGGTTGGTATACTGAAGTTGAACAATATTTTTCCCCAATCGGTTGGCCTTTTCGACTGGGGTGAGGTCGACCATGTTTTCAAGTATGTGTTGGAAGGCTTCGGAAAGAGCTTGCTCAATTTATCTACAACAAGCACACAACTGTGCCTATTAAAAAATTAGGCAGTCTTGCACCTTTTTCAGTTCAGTAATTTCTTCGGAAACCTTTTGGTGCAACTTTGCTTGTGTTGCCTTCAAAGCGTCGATCTCTTGCACTTTGTATTTAGCCAATTGTACCCAGAATTGATGTAGCTCCTCTGCCTCCTTCTACATCTTCTCAGCGGCATTCTAGGACTGGACATAGGCCTTAGTTAGTTATTTTTGTCATGCCTCCAATTCCAGGGTGGCAACATGATGCAACTCAACCAATGCCATAGTGGGTAGCTTGTTTAGATCCAAAGTCACGCTTTGGATTGGGTGCAGCAACTTGTGAACTTCTTCATTTCCTACGTCAATCGCAGTCGAGGGAACTTTCATGTTCTTAGCTAGGGGCTCAATTCTGATCAATGGTATGACCTACAGCATAGGTCTTACCGATGTTTTATGGATAACAATATAAAAAATGGAATCTATTCTATCTCTTACCATGCCAAATTCTTCATGGTTCAATTCACGGATCATCGTAGTCACAGCCGTAGAAGAGTCAATGATGACTTTGATAAGCCATTGTAGTTGTTCTTCCATCCCCAACCTGGTACCAATACCCGACTCATATTATTTATGCCATTTGGTGCGAGTCTCCTCCTGCATACAATGTGTTGCATCCTTAGGATCCGTTGACGACTCATTGTCAGAGTCGTGGGTGCTCAGCTCCTTCGGGATAGACTCTTCAGGGGCATCCGTTAGCGGCTCCTTAGAAAATTCCTCCTCACTCATCGGGGTGCACTCAATGGTATCCACTATCGGTCGGGGTCCTGCCTGGCCTGAATATGAATAGAGTGGGGTCTAATGGAAAACCGAAGGATGCACTAATACATGGCCATAATCGTAAGGAGAGACTCAGGGAATAGTGAATGCTGTGGCTTGCAGTGCTTCCCAATAAACCCAGAAATGAATGGTACAGCTCACCTATCGAATGGGTTCTTTGACCCACTAGAGGTTCTGATAGCGGGCACCATGGAAAACCTTCCCCCACTCAACCGCCATTGGTTGATAGTCGTCAGGTTCCATCAAGGTGACGAGAGCAATAAGGATCAACAAACAAGTATAGGAAAATGACCGCCTAGTCTAAGGAGCANTCACCCACTCAACCGCCATTGGTTGATAGTCGTCAGGTTCCATCAAGGTGACGAGAGCAATAAGGATCAACAAACAAGTATAGGAAAATGACCGCCTAGTCTAAGGAGCAAGCACGTCTTCGAGCAACTGATTCAGTAAAAAAATAGACCAATTCATTTGCACCCCCTTAGTACACTTCTAGGAACAGGCAACAACACCTGAATTGCATTGGACTAGTCGATTTTCATGAACGACCTTGCTTGCTAGAATCCTTGTGCCAATGTGCATCACCTGTGAGTTAATTCTGTCAATGCGATAAGAATGACATCACGTTGTAAACCAAAGCACTCCTTTAGCTTCTTGGCAATTTTCTTATTCGTATCTCTCCCATGGATATACTACGCTGGGTCTTTCCCAACCTTTGACAAATCGGTGATACTTATGATCAACTTGACTATAACATGGATTGGCATATTCAAACAAAGCATCCTTCCATGAAAAAAATCCAACAGTTTCTTTACGCACACATGGGATTCATTCAAATGACCAAAATGAGGCATATTGATGAGCCCCAACAACCGATATTTGTCTAACCCACTAGCCCATGGCTTGGGAATTCACTGAATGGGGCCACTAGGCATCGTTGGGACTGATTCATAGGGCTCATACCTCACATATTTGAGAAATATCAAGTCATGGTCTTCAAACTTCAGTTGAATCAATGTAGGGATGATGTCGACTAAGCATGTCATTCCCTTTGATAGCGGTGGTAATTTCGATGGGTACTTCTGACTTTTTGACAACTGCCTCGGCTTGGCGCCTGACCATGTAGGAGAGACATCTCCAAAAATGTCATGAACAAAGACACCCCGAGGCTTTGTAGCGTCAATAGCTCCCGAGCTTGATGTCCCAGTATATGTAGTTCCTTCTCCTTGCATTCTCATAGACATGTGAGTCTAGCTCTTCTCTGGCAGCATAGGATTGGGCCTCTAAGTCTACCGCTTCTGCTTGGGAATGGATGACGAACCGAATGGCATGCTCATAATTTCTTCTTCAACAGCCATGGGATGAATGGGGGACTCACACTCACTAGAAATATCTATGGACTGAAGGTTGCTCAGCATCCCTCACCCCTCAAACCTGAGAATGCACTCGACAGCTCTAACTACAACTCACTCAACAACTCTTACTACTCTACACAATTATCCCTCTGCTTCACACTGTGCTTGCTCAACTGAATAATGCCATCCTTATGCATCCACGCATTGTTTTATAGCCACCTCTGATCCAAAATGCATTGTTTCCAAATCTATCATCACCATTATTACTAAATTTGGTATTAATGACACCAAATCCATCGGCAATCATACTCCTCTAATGGTCAGATCAATCATTAATGTGGGTCACTTCAATAAGCACTGCTAGCCAACTATTTTAACTACCTACATTTATTACCTGATTTGACCAGCCCACAGCCCTGTAGCTGTCGCAAGTGGTCGACCGGTTATTGCTAACAACTTGAACCTTGCACAGTGTCCCCCTGGTATCGCTCTAAACTAAAATCCTATATATATAGCACTTCAAACAATGTGCAGATCTAGTCCCATTCTATAGGGCTTCAAACAACTCCCATAAATGAGCTTCGACAACATCGTGCCATCTAACTATTGTAACTGAACTACACTGCCAGAAGTAATGGAATGAACAAGATACGGGTCTAACCAGTGCATTTGTAACTTACTGAGATGCTTGAGGAACTTGTTTTCATATAACAACACTAGATCACCTTCTGCAAACTATTTTTTCTTAATGTGGCAATCATGCTACGCCTTCTGTCGATCCTTCGTAACGTATTGGTGGAATCCTACTATGAAACGATCTTCTTCAAGCTAGATCAAGTGCGCAACATGCTCTTCGAATGCCTATGCATCATCCATGCATCTTTCCATGGAAATGCACAAGCTAGGAACAATATATTCCATGGGAATGAGTGCATCTTTCCCATAAACCAGTTTAAATGGTGTCTGACCAGTTAACCGTTTACAAGTAGTGTGATAGGCCAATGGATATGCTGGAATTTTTAAGTCCCAGTCATCACGGTTAGCATTACATACCTTTTTTAGTGTTGCTTCCAATTTTTTGTTGAATTCCTCGACAGTACCATTTTCCTGCAGATGGTATGGTGTACTCCTCTTTTTTTGTATATGCAGTTCCTCAGTTAGCACTTTTACTGTCATGTTGACAAAGTGACTGCCCTGATCACTCATCAGGATTCTAGGACACCCAAACTGTGTCACAATGTTCTAAAAAATGAACTACACTACTATCGCAGTGGTGCAATCGACTATTGGTGCAACTTTCACCCACTGAGTCAGGTAGTTAGTTGCAGTAATAATGTATCGTGCACCAGTGCACTTCCCTGGTGGATTTATAGGACCCACAAAATCCACTACCCATTTATCAAATGGTTGTAGAGGCACCTGCGGCACCAATGGCATCTCATCCCACCACAATGGTTAACCAACCCATTGGCAGACATCAAAGCTCCTCGCATATTCTGCGGCATCATTGTGCAACATTGGCCACCATAGTCAAGCACACAACACCTTTCATGTAGTAGCTCAGCCTCCATAGTGACCTCCCAAAATTCCTACATGTGCTTCTTCCATAATGGGGCCATGCTCATGTGGTAATATGCATCATTGTAGTATTTCATTTGGTCCAATCTTATATAATTTCCCAACAATTAGTTGAAAATCATAATATTTCACGACCAACTGCTTCATTTGGTTAGTCGAAATCTCTGTTGGGGCGACGCCAATAGCCAAAAACAGAATAATTGGTGCATAGTGATCATCTGAGATGTCAATCTTGAACAATTGCGCATCTAGCAATCCATCATCAATATTGGTTGGTTCTTCATCATTCGGAATGTGTGACAGATGATTTGGGCCTGCGTTCAACCGCCCTGGCTTTACCACTATTTCAAAATCAAATTATTGGAACAAAAGAAACCATCTATAAATCCCCCCCCCCCCCCCCCCAACATAGGCTTATTGACTAGGTATTGTAAAGAAAAGTGATTAGTGAACATTCATGAAATGTCCTCCCAAAAAATATTGCCTGGACTTTTGCAGGGAATAAACCATCGCCAAGCCTTCCCTTTCTATTATGGTATAATTTTGTTCATCAAATGACAACTTTCTACTGGCATATGCTATTGGATGATCCAGGTCACCCTTACCTGGCTACGCAAGAACAACACCTAGTGTAGTAGAAGAAGCATAAACATGCACATGGAACTCTTTATTCCAATCAAGGAAAACCAGTATTGGTACAGAGGCCATCTTGGCCTTCAAGGTGTCAAATCTTCCTTGACATTCCAGAGTCCATTCAAACGCAGCATCTTTCTTCAGCAGATTTTCCATTGGAGCATTAATCGTAGCATATCCTATGATAAACTTGTGATAGTATCCCATATGCCTCAATGTTTCCTGAAGCCTCTTTACATTTATCGGTGGTGGTAAACTGAGGATTAGTGCGATCTTCTTTGGATCGACCAACGGACCTTCTTTGCATATGATGTGCCCAAGTAGCATGCCGAATAGTGCATAAAAAATACAATTTTTAGAATTCAAGGTGATATGATGCTGTCTACACCTTTCTAGCATCAGTCGCAGATTATCCAGGTGGTCCCTAATTAGTCCATAGATAGTCTAGTCATCCATATATACCTGCAGAAATTTTTGAATAAAATATTTAAATACAACGACAACTAATCGAGAGAATAATGCTGGTGCATTATTCATCCCAAATGGCATGACTATATATTGGAGACATCCCAATTTCATGACAAACCTAGTCTTATGGAGATCTTCATTTGCAATCCATATCTGGTGGTAGCCTAAAAAGCCATCCGTGAAAGAATACATCTCCTGGCTGCCTACACCTTCCATAACTTCATATGTTAAAGGGGTCAGGAATGGATCATGTACACATTCATCATTCAACTTTATTAGCTCAACACAAATGTGTATTTAACCCATCTTCTTGTCCTGGACCACCATCAGGCTTAGCCACTCTGATTCTTCCACAGGTTCAATGATCCCGGCATCGAGCACCCTATCTATCTCAAATTTTACTTATTCCTTGTATCATGGGTTCAGTCAATATGGCATCTATCATATTGTTTTTGCATCTGGTTTCAGCGTAATCTTCATTTCCCCCAGGTCACCGAGTATCCTCTTCATCTCTGAAATCAATTCAGGAAAAGGTTCTGGAATTCATGCAGTAGATCCGTGATTTTGGCCATTGTCTCTTCACCCCAATAGTCCTCGACATTAGAAAACTTTGGGTTCTCTTCTGAGCCAATGTTTACCTTCCTTTTCCATAATGGCTGACTCATTGAATCCGTCGATACATTTGGGGCTGCAACATCACGGCTTCCTTTTGACTCTAGAATATTAGCATTCCACAACTCATCATCATCTTTATGTTCCCTAGACAAGTTGTAGCATGTCATCATCGATTGGATGGAACAATTCACATGTGGATCAACTGGGTATGTGACAGGGATGACCTTTAGCACTACATCACAAATATTATGCAATACATTGCATGCCTCGGGGTTGGCGTCTTGGAATCTAAACGTCTGTGCTAAGCAAACAGACAACTCCTCCCAAGTGTTAATAATTATGCGCAACTCTGTTGCCACATACCAAGATCTCAACATTTATTCTAGAGTATGAATGAAAGCATGGACCCATTCATCCCTTAGTCATGATTCCCACAAAGTATGACACTCAGTCAAGTGTTCGGTGGGTCATTTCGTCCATCATATCTCCTAGCATGATATGCCTATGAATCATCGAAGCACACCATCAGCAACCGGCGACATTGGTTCTAATCATGGATCGTCAGCTTGTGTGTCACCCACCAGTGGGTCGGGGTAGCCTTCAGTGCTACATCAAGTGCTAGTATCCTCTACGGTTCAAAAAAATTCTCTTAGAATTCCTAAAAGAAATCTAATAATCTTGGCAGTACTTAATAAATGGGAAACTCTATAATTTTAGT
This sequence comes from Pseudotsuga menziesii, assembly GCA_001517045.1. Lineage (NCBI taxonomy): Eukaryota > Viridiplantae > Streptophyta > Pinopsida > Pinales > Pinaceae > Pseudotsuga > Pseudotsuga menziesii. The sequence goes on from LPNX010285077.1 coordinate 29,173, forward strand.
TGCAACCCATCAGAGAGATTGTGTAACCAACCCACATTTCTTGAATGATTCTTCATGCAACCTATTATGCCAATTTTCTAGAGCATCATCATAATATGAGGTTAGAGAACTAGTGTTGCACCATCCAAGTTCACCATCGACGATCAGATGGATGTAGTATTCATAGATGTTATAAGCATGTTCCTAGCTTCTGCTGACTTCATCCATTACAAGTTCAATATATTGTCATCCCTCCTGAGGATCCATAGGAGCAATGACCCTGACATCCTAGTTTTCAAATGTCATGACTCATTTCTTGAAGTTGATAACTTCCATGCTATCATTATCCCATCTAATCCCTAGCAGTGCAGGATAGGAACCACCATCCTCTACTACTTCTATCACATCAAAGTTAACATGCATTTTCATACATTCAATGTTGACAACCAAGTTTGAAACAGGACCAATAGGCTGAACCTTCGCCTGATTTGCAAGTTGCAACTGTACTGGTGACCATCCCAATGTTGGATTTCCCATCACTTTCCAGGTTTGCTTGGTTAGAATATTTACATCTGATCCAAGATCTAGAATGACCGAGTCAACCTCATAATCTCTAATCTGGATATTCATCCTCATCTCCTTTCCTATCTTCCCTTTCTGCAAAGAATTTACTGTAGAATCCTTCACTACCTTATCTGGGTGGTGCAATAATGTCTCAAGCTCGACAAGGGCGTCAGGGTCCCTTGCCAGTGATAGAAAAATCTCAAAGAACTACTGCAAGGTACCATGCTGCTGTGATGGTCCTACCTCTACAGATGGATCAAAAGAAAATGGCATATAAATAATTGGTAACTTACTCGGATTTCTACCGATTGCATTCTTTGCGCCAAAGAAGGTGTGTTTCTCTGTCGCAATGTCAAATGATACATTTTTCTTACCAGTGAGCCAAACTTGCTACCATGGTCCATCATCTCCAGTTGTCGCACTGGCACGAGTGATGATCCCAACATCAACATCCTTGATTTGTGGTTCAGCCTGAATTGTTGCAACTATTAGTCCTTGATTCAAATTCAATGGAGGGTTCTTATTCAATGGAATATTCTGATTCAATGGAGGATTGATCGACTGGTTTGGATTCAGATGCGGGTTCTGAGTCCGAGTATAATTTTGTCATGGGATTTGACCCTGCATCAGCGGCTGATTCTATACCTGGAACATATGCTGAATTTGACTCGGTGTGTTCTGCAACTGGGAAATGTTTCCATCCTACCATTTTTCAATCAACAAAGGACAATTTTTGATGTTATGATCGCCAGCTGCATAGTATGTACATTGTGCATGAGCACGTTCCCTATGATAGTGCTAGAATACCCTATAGGTATAACAATGAATGGATTCATGACCTCATCCTTCTCCTCGACCGAAGCCTCCTCCTCGGCCCCTAAATCCTCTATGGAATCCTTTTGTGGGATCCTCCCTCTTGAAATTGTGGTTGAGCCATCTGTTGTTGTGGTGGCTTTGTTTTTTTCTGAACATAGAATGCAACCTAAACATATTGAGGCTAATGATACTATGGTCGCAAGACTTGAGTATACTGTGGTTGCACCACCATTTGTGGTTGAGGTGCAAACTATTGTTGCGCTATGAATTGTTGCTACAACTATGTAAGGATAAACTGCAATGGAGGGTGTTGTGCATACGGCACTTGTGCCATTGGATGTACCACTTGTGGCTGTGCTTGCACTGCTCAAGGGTCCTTGCCTTTCACAAAATGTGAGTTGTACATCCTTTCTTGAAGCAAATAATTGGCTCGACAGTTCTTGTCATCATGTCCTACTGATAAACAAAATGTACAGTATAGGTTCTCCACCTTGGTAACCATCTTCTTCATGTATTCATAGTTCTCATGTCTATGCCCATAGACGTGGCATATGCAACACTATGGTATGCCAGCACAGCTCAACAGGTTAGGGGCTCTCGATAGAAAATAATTCTTAAATGTTGGACAAGTGTCCTTAGTATGTCTGTCGGCATGGCAACAGGTGCACCACATATCATCATGATCTTCCTTGGCCTTCTTGATGTCTTGCTATTGGAGCATCGAATTGGCCAACTATTCTTGAATATGGTTCATTCCAATGGCGGTTTCTTCCATTGGTGATGCCTCTAATTTCATTGCAGTCTCTAGATCCTCACTCTGCGTTGCAATCTTTTGCTGCATTAATGGTTGTGGGATATGTGGGACAAGCGTGGAGATGAACCGTTCCTTATGTTGAACATGACTCATCTGAAAACTAACTTGAGCCATGAATGTCTTAAACAGCTGATCAAATTCCAAAATCATTTCATTGGGGAATTGATTTATCTCTTTTAATTTAGAAATGTATTAGGCTTCAGATTTTGGTTTCTTGAATTCTTCAAATAGCCCTATTTTGATCTTGTCCAATTTTTTGGCAGTACCTCCTTGAGGCACCCATGTGAATCTCATGAACCAATCCAATGCGCGACCCATTATAGAAGTGGCTAGCTGACGTTTCTTGACATCATCATTGACATTTTGTTAAGAAGTCCAGATTGCCTCACATAAGAATCAGTACTACTTTGGATCATCAGTTCCATTTCCATTGAATATCGGTAACTTCATTTTGTTGCCGACCATTCTAGGCCTTCTTCCTCATCCTGGTGCTCTATTACTAGACTGTTGCTGACACGCTGGGCAAGTTGATGTAGAATGCGTGGTTCTTCCTTGTGGTGGAGTAGTGCATGAAGGTGTAGACACGTTACTGTTGGGGTTTGATCTTGTCATCCTTCTGGGCATAGCCTGGGCATGGTTGTCCTCATTGTCATAGAAAGGTTACTTCATCATGTGTGGTTGTTCTTCACAACATCATAGTTCGATCGTAGCAGGACCTTCTCATGTCCTCTACCTCTTCTCTCAAAACCTTGCTCCTCTCCTCGTACAACCACTTGTTTCTTCAACAACCTTCACATTCTCACCAGAACTCATGCCCATTTACCCCTTACTTCCTTATGTGTCTCCCCCCTTCTGTCATAGTGCTTACATCTTCCGCGCACCAAAGTGTGACTATTATTGGTCCATATTTAGAATACCTTTTTCACATACCATTTCCTTAATTGACAACTGTAGTGACAACAAGAATCTTCCTCGAGGTCCACTGAAGAACTACCTTTCTAGCTCACTAAAAGATTTATTGGTGTCGACAGTAAAATTGGTGATGTATCCTTCTAAGATACTATCCAACCATACTTCAACTTCTCGCAATGCCTTATTGTTGGTTTCTTTCAACTACTGTATTAATTTTGGGGTCCAGGATGTCGGCTCTCCTCCTTGGAAATTTGTCTTCTTCTTAGTGAATGTTTCCAACCATTCATGCAAGAGGACATGAAATTCACAAAAGAACCATTCGTGAGGATCGTCATGGATGTATATATCCAACCAGTGGCTTGTCGGTAGCTTTGGGTTCTAATTCTCAGCTTCAACAAACTCCCACAACTTTAGATCAAACCACCCTTCAATCTCCGATCGAGTCGGATGCCAAAACATATCCTTCTTTTACTTGCAACTCGGTCCCGAAAATAGAACTATTTGTTGGAAAAACCCACCAACAAAGCTTTGTTGACAAGGGTCCTCACTCTCTTGATGCTCAACCAGTGTGGATTCCTTGAGCACCAGCCCAGGTGGGGGTTAACCTACCCAGCAACATCTATAGACCAGAGGCATTCTCACCTGAGATGTTTAGGTAAGAGCTGTCGGAACCGAGTTTCTGACAGTGGCGATAGGAGGATATGGGATCCGACAGGGAAGCAACATAACTTAACAAATTTAGAGACATACATTAGACATCAAATCACTTCCATAATCATGAAGCACATCACCCATTTATCGTATTATCTATATCAATTATCCCATATCATGATGTGGCATATATATAACAATTCAACATTACTATACCAGAGAATGTAGCAACATCATAACACATCACAGTATTGCAACATATCATAACATAGAAACAAAATAGATTGTAGCATAAAGAGCTTAACATATAATATTATGCATAAACCATATATATTCATTTTGCACAAAAGATCCAAACCAAGACAATCCTCTCTACAACTGGAGACTGAATACATCAATAAAACCCATATAAAATCGTAGTTACGACAGAAACCTATCCATAAAAATAGATTGCACTAGACCTTATGCGACTCAAATCTCTTGTCGATGTTATCAACCCAAATGGCACTTCTCTGTCCAAGTGCCAACATTCTTCATGTTGGTACACAAAAGGACAAATTAGGATTGAAGTGGCCTAAACACTATAGATGGGCATGAACTAGGATGCATTATCCTCAAACCAGCCTTATATATTTTTATTATGAGTTTTGGGTTGCATACGCTACTATGTGCATTGCAACTCACATGTCATATGTGAGTATTTGCATTGCAACCCACGTATAGTTGCATACACGAGTTCCATTTTAGAAACACGTGTATCATACATGAGTTACCTATATTAAAACTCGCGTATACCTTAATTCGACTTTAGAAACTATAAATCTAGATTAGATGAGATTAGTCAGGTCCTAATCCATAACTATGCCAACTCTATCAACCATCCCAACCTTCCAAACCACTCTATTTCACAAAGTATAAATATAAGCCTTTAGGTGGGGGCTAATCAATCAATTTTGGAGAGCAAAGTTATGCTGGTGGTATTTCTTTATAATATTAGAGCAGCAGAACTCAGAGTCCTTTGGTTGTAGAGGAGTCCTTGTCTCAGAAGCTAGGTTGTACTCTTATCTTATTCATCGATTGTTAATAAAGAGAATTCTTCTTCCAATCTTGTATTGAGTTTATTTTTTGTGTATTGGTTAACGAATATACTTGCTTATATGTTGAATATACTTTTCATCTAACCTCTGATATATATATGCATGAGATATTACTTGAAGGATTTTCTCTTTACAGGTGAAGAGGTGCAGCCTTGGAAGCTTTGGAGAGAAGAGGAGGGGGAGAAGATCAAGATTGGATCAACCATCGTTAATCGGGTAAGTCAAGACTTTCTTCCTATTCCCTTTCCATTCTATCGTAAAAGATGATTGTCTGCAATTTAGTAGTAAATTGGTAACCCCATGCCCTAGGATACAAGGGTGTTTTATCCTAAACAACAGAATTGGTGACTCCACTATAGTCTTCTTCATAGTTTTCAGACTCTCTAAAGATGAAAACACCAAGTGAGCATGTACTAGTCTGCTCATAAAATCCATGAATCAGTGACATCATCAAGCATTATTCCCTCTTCTCTTCAAGATTGTCAAAAATGAAGAGAGACTTGAGTAGGATTTCCTGGGCTCGTTAAAATTTAACAGGAAAGATAAGGAAGAAGTTTTCTTTTTGGTTTTCAGTCGGTGGAAGCATGTTCTCCTTGAACATAGCACTCTCTAAACTTTCTGATACTCATGTCTCAAAGTATACTTTTATTTCAGCTATCACTTCAAGTTTCTTACTCCTCCACTTGTCATTTCTACCTGGAAAATTTGATCATGTCTCCTACATGACAGATAAGTCTAGTTGTCCTATCTGTAAAGTTACAAGCTGCATTGGGTCATCTCTGTGTCATTCTCACTGTTCAAGGATTTATCCCTATATCTAATTATTATAATGAGTCCATCATTGTCCTATCCGATATTACCTGTGTTTACCTTATGTTATCCCTCCAGGAAACTCCTCTAGGTTGCAGCTCGAGGATGACTGGTAGCTTGAATTTTTTTAGGGTTTTCTAAATGGATCAAGTCAGTAACCTATAGAACCTCACCTCTCAAGACATCCATGAAACTCAATCAGGGATAAGGCTTCTAACTATCACTATTCAGAGGTTTGATAATATGGTGCAGAGATGGAGAACTTATCATGCTGGTAGATTCATACATAAAACAGATATATATAAATGGCTAATCATAACAAGGAAGGTACTTATAATTCAAATCATCAATATGCCAATAGGATGACAACTATCATACATCAATAAACCTGAATAAACCTAAATAACACATTCAAGCATAAGCATAGAATAGACAGAAAATGGAAGTTGAACATATGATAGCAAAAGAGCTTATATTAGGTCATGAGAAATATGAGAAGCTTGACAATAGTAATGGTCTACAAGTCCCTAAAGTCAAATGTTTTCAATAACATAAGTCTTAGGATTTATAGCCTTTACAAAAATATTTAGATCCTGAAAAATTGGATCTGAGTTACTAAAAATAGACAAAATAATTCTTTTTGCATAATTAGTTCAAAAAACCCTAATTTAACTACTAGTCTAACTAACTGTAACATTCTTTCACTATTTCAACCTTCTAATAACTAAGTAAGTAATGGAAATCACTGCCACTGGTCCTCTGCTGGTTAAGTCACTGTTTCACTTTGACAGTTGACTGTTGGTGACCTTTTCTTTTTTTATGTCACAACAAAATTGAAGCATACCTTCCTTGATGTTTTCATCAGTGTCCATCATCTTTATACTTCATTCCTGAGCTATCCATGTTCGCTCAAAACTGGTCCTTCATGTCAAAATTTGATCCTATTCCTCTTTCTACTTTCAGTGGTAAAGAGGCCAAAATATCAAAACTGTTAGCTGCCAAAAGTGGTGCTTTCAGTGGCTAATGGACTGCCTCAGTATCCATCTAAGCCATTGAAAGACCTGTTCTTCAAAAATTCTTAAGCCACCTCCAAAATTGTTCTTTCAAGTTTGTCTACTTATCTTTCTTCTTCAGCAGGCTCTATATTAGGAAGGTTGAGAGAAACCTAGCTTGATTCTGGAGGCTAAAGGCTTACTACAGCTTAAGCTATGGTTTCTAATAAGAGGTGAGTGCTAGGGTTTTGCTTGGCCTCCCTCATATGTAGTCTCTAAATCCTAATCATTCTATACAGCCTGGTGTTGTCCTTCATGTATCTTAGGTTTCTTATTTTTAGCAATATATACATTTCTCTCATCTCCAGGACATAATTGTGTAGCTGCTTATTCCTCTTGGTCAAAATGTCATTATTCCTCTCTATCTCCCTGGCCAAAAAATTCATCTCATACACTTGCCTCAACAATTGATTTATCTTTTGAGTCTTGGTCTTGCTAGAGGAAGCCTTTTCTATTGGTTCATCTTGCTCTTTTGGTGTAGGGGATGGTAGTTCTTCAATCTCTGCTACAACCTGCAATGCTAGGTCTGCACCTTCCTCTTTTTCCTCTTCTGAATTTGAGTAGGGCAGGTTCAATATGTTCTCACTCTGTGTTGTAACTTCGTGGCCCTTTTCACTAAAATCCAATTTTCTTTTGCCCTTCCTTGCTTTGGAAGAGGAAGGAGGTTGTTTTGTTGTTGCTCAGGATATAGCCCTTCTCTTTCTTTACGCACTCCTTGGTGTGCTGGACTTTTTAGTAGGAGACTTCCCCTTTTCTTCTCACTGCAGGCCTGTTTCAAAACCATTCCAAAATAAGAAATAAGCCCATGCCATGTTTCTTTTCTTCAACAATTCTTGGATTAGAATTTAGATAAGACGACGATGAGACAGTCTGCCAGCAATCTTGGTTGGCTGAGCCTTTACCTGGTGTGCCATTTTTTCCAAGCTCCTGTGTATGTAGAACGGCAAATTCAATGGGATTTTCCCTGTCATGTGGTTCATCAATTTAAAATGGTAAATCATGGCCCTGTTGTATCTCCCTTCACATGTTATGTATACCACAATGGCCTTCAGTAGTTTCTTCCACCTCTCTTCTAGCTAGGAGGATGGTACACTTTTCTTCCACACCACCCCTCTATGTTCAGGCTTCAGGTAAGATCTAAACTCTACATCCTTTGGTATGGTGGTTTTAAACCATTTCCCTCATGTGCTAGGGAGTTCAGTCACTTTAGTCATTAGGTTTTCATCTATTAGGAATTATTCTTTGCCTATGACTACCTTGGAGCGATCGAAAGAGAGAGAAAATGCCTCAGCCACTTTCTGGTGTGAACCTTGAATCTTCTCACAAAACCTATAGCAGCCAGAATCCTTGAAAAATTGATAGACTTCTGGATGTGCCTCCAGGTAGCTGATGTCTCCCAACTATTACCTGAGAGTAGGCCCTCCCTTCTTCATTTACTGACTATCACTCCTGGGAACCTACAACAATCAACTCAAGATCTATGGAATAGTGTTTTTCGCAGGCTTCCTCTCATATATGGTTTTCTGGTTGTGAGAAATGCTAAATTCGAAGGTGGAGTGTACTGAAGAATTTGCATTGATTATGATGGATTTCAACTGCATGATTGATGCTTAGGTTAGAGGGTGATGTCTCTATTTTATCTTTTTGAGACCCCTTTCCCAACATTCATGTTAAAATCAACCTAGATACCCATTGGGGATTGTCTGTAGTTCTTTGGATAGATGGAGGGAGAAGGAGGGTTTCAACTCACATAAGTCGTCATCAGTTTAACAATGAAATCCTCACATATTTCCTCACACCTTGATGTAGCCTCCTATCCTTTTGGTGGTTTATCACACCCTTTGATGATCGTTGTTTTGCTGATGGGATCTGATTTGATAGGCTTCTAACTGTTTCTTTCTTTTTACCTTTTCGGTGGTTAAGGGACGTCAGGAATTTTTCTACTAGCCATAGAAAACAAGGCTTTTAGTGGCTAATGAAATGTTGACCTTTTCTCCCAAGCCACCGAAACCATTTTCCCAATGTCACTGTAGAAATCAGATTTCGGTGGATAGTGATCCCTCTGGATATCCCTTTTTAACCGCCGAAAGACCGGCCTTTTGGTGGCTAATGAAACATTGGAGCTTTTTCCCAAGCCATCGAAACTGATTTTTCCCCAACGCTTTTTTCCTTCTTTTGGTGGTTAACGCCCATATTGGACTGTTCACTAAGGTGCCAAAAGAAACACTTTTCGATGGCTAATGAGTTGTTTGAAGTCTCTCCTAATCCACCGGAAGTGATTTTACCTTTTACTCGATCGAGACCACATTCAGTGGTTAAATTTTATCCTGCATTAAACTATTAGCTACCGAAAGTAAATCCTTTTGGTGGTTAATGAGCTGCTAAGAACCTCGGCTAAGCCACCAAAAGCTAAAACTTCCAATTTCTTCAACCATAGCAAAACTAGAGACCTTCAATTTGTTAGTCATCTTTAAATATTTCATAACATGACTAGAATTCTTCATACTATCAAAATAAATTTATTTTGGGAGATAACATCTGGCTCCTACTTGGGGATGGGAACCTCCCTGTGAGGTCCCAAGAACCCCAGACCAAAATTCCTTCCCTTGAAAACAACTAAACAACTTAACACTATCATTTACTGTTCCATTGGTCATGGAGTTTATTCTGTAAGCAAAAACAACCTACTAACTAATAATTTACAATAACAAGGCCTTAGAGCCTCAAATAAAGTAAAGTTTCAGAAAACGCCCATTCACTGGCGTTGTTCAGGATTAAACACCCTTATAACCTAGGTTCTGGGGTTAACAACTTACTTCTAAACTTGCAGACAATTAGCTTTAGTAAAGTATAGAAAGGAAATAGGAAGAAATATTGGACTCACCTGATTACCAACGGTTGATCCAAGCTTGATCTCCTTCCGCTCTGCTTCTCTCCAAAGCATTCAGCGATGCACCTCCTTCACCTGAAAAGAGTGAATTCTCCAAGTACAATCTTATACATGTATATATGACAATTTAGATAAACAATATATATAGTGCTTAATCAAATATATTCATCAACCATGATACATGAAAGAGACTCGTCACAATGTTGGAAGAAGAATTCTCTTTATTAACAATCAGTGAATGAGATAAGAGTACAACCCAACGCCTGAGACAAGGACTCCTCTACAACCAAAGGACTCTGAGTTCTACTGCTCCAAGACTTTTGAAGATATACCACCAACATAACGTTGTTCTCCAAACTTGATTGATTAATTCCCTCCCCAAGGCCTCTATTTATACTTTGGGAAATAGAGTGGTTTTGAAGGTTGAGGAGGTTGAGATAGTTGGGGTAGTTAGTGATTAGGGCCCAACTAATCTCCATTAATCATGATTTATATTTTTATTGTCGAATGGAGATGTATGCGACTATTAATATAGGCAACCCGCGTATGACATGCGAGTTGCTTAAAGGAAACCCACGTATGCTGATGTACGTGGGTTACAATGGAGATAGTTGCGTATAGTATGCGAGTTGTCAATGGAAATAGTCATGTACATATGCAAGTTTCAATGAAGATAGTCACGTATGCCAATCAATACTTGAAAAATAATATGGTAGGCTAGTTGAAAGTTAAATGCATCTCATGTCACGCCCATCTATAGTGTTTTGGCAATCTTCAATCCTAAAATGTACTTTTGTGTACCAACATAGGGAATGTCGGCACTCAGATGGAGAAGTTCCATTTGGGTTGATAACAGATGCCCCATAATGTGTGAGGTTAGAGGGAAACGATGGCTGAAACACATTATAATTATTATCTTTGGAGAACTCAGAATTTCGATGGAGCAGAGGTAGTACCTGAAACAAATACATAATAATGTCATATACAAAGTCATATCTGAGGATGCTATGTTCAATATACTGGAACACTAGCTCCTTTACAATATTTGAGTACATCATATAGTACGGGTACAAGACCACGTATATTACAAAGGTGGATCGAAGCCACAATATACAATAATGATGAGTCTTCAAAGATCTGGAAGCTATGTAAGTGACCACAACATAATCTTGCGCAACTTAGTCCATATAGTATGAACCTAAGGTCTTCGTCAAAAAATCCCAAAGAACCAGTACAATCCAAGACATGTGAATAGATGTTATTGAAGTCGAACATGAATAGGATTCCACAGATTGTCAACCAATAGGTGATAATTGACAACTGAAGCAAAGGATTTCACCAATTGTGAAAGTGAATCATGAGGTACGATCATCAAAACTCTAGGTCTTTGTCATCAGGAAATGCTGATGCGGAACCATACTATGATAAGGAAGGCAATAGATCCTCCAACAGATCACAAGAGTGACTAGGAACTGGGTATAGGAAGGGAGACACAAGTAGTAATAGATACGAAAATGATGGAATCAGGATATAGATCAGACACAGGGTTAAGTCCTTGAATAGTGAGCACGACACAGAGATGACCCAAGGAATATTTTAACTTTACAGATAGTACAACTAGACTTACCTATCATGTAGGAGACATGATCAGATTCCCCAAGTAGAACTGACAAGAGGAGGAATAAGAAACTCGAAGTAATAGCTGAACTAAAAGTTAACACTGAGACATGAGTATTGAAAAAAATAGAGAGTTCTATGTTCAAGGAGGACATGCTGCCACTAATTGAAAACCAAAAAGAAAACTTCTTCCTTACCTTCCCTATTAAATTTTAACAAGTCCAGGAAAGTCAACTCGAATCTCTCTTCATTTTTTGACAAGATTGAAAAGAAGAGGGAATAATGCTTGATAGTGTCACTGATTCGTGGATTTTATGAGCCTGAACTAGTACATGCTCACTTGGTGTTTTCATGTTTAGAGAGTCTAAAAATGCCCAAGAAGACTCCAGGGGGGTCCTTTTTCATCCAATTTAGTCTCCTGAGGTCGAAAAAGTATAAAACATACTATAGAAGAACTCTCTTAACTTCCATAGAAGAAAAGGTGAACCTTTTTCGTACTTAGTCAGGGAGGTCCGAAAAAGGTTAAATTACCACCTACCCAACGCTCCTTCGAGAGCAACATATAGCTTGAGTTTTATGAGTGTGAAGGAAAGCAAGATCACTTGGAAATATCCATTTGAGTACGAGAAATGGGGCTTACAACAATAAACTTGATGCTTTGTTCTTGGTGTTTAATGAGCATGACAAAGACAAAAAGTACACTCAGAATCGTTTTCATGTTTAGGTCTAGAGCATGAAAAAGAGAAAACTAAGCTCATACCGAGTGTTCATTTTCTGTAAATTTAGTCCCTCAAGTTTGAAAAAGTGATAAACCTGTACCTGAGAATACTCTTCTCAATTCTGTAGAAAAGAGAGTGATCCTTTCTCGTATTATTCCACATGGTCCGAGAAAGAGATAACCTACCACCAATGTGGATGCCCATTCATGTATTCTTAATGAGCTTGAACAGACAAGTTTACTCAACAATTAAGTTTGCTTTAAGGAGTTAGACATGGACCTAAAGAAACTCCATAAGGGTGGGGAGTCCTATAAAGGGATAGATTGTAAAAAGAGACCAAAATGAGGCTCAATTTGGCGTGAAAAATAGCTAAACAAGATTCCCCTGAACCTATGATAGTTGCAGTATGAGTATAGAAAGACAATAAATAGGTTCTAAATGAGGATAGTCATGGGAGGAAGGTCCTATTCATGGAGGAACAATGATAAAGACAAGGAGCTATTGGTTAAAAATACCATAGTTCGTGGTCGAAGTGTTAATGCTAGGATTAACATGGAGTATGTATAAATGCAAAATGCATGTGAAATGACCAAAAACCATCCTATATGAGCAAAAAACAACTTAAAAACTATGATAAACCTTTTCACATGGAAGAAAAGATATGGCATTAGTTTAAAAATTATGAACTATAGGGAAAAAACCCACTTGCAAAACAAATTTTCTATAAATAGTTCAAAATATGAATTAAAAACTCACCATTTGATTTTTAACCATAAAAAGACAAGTTTTACCTCTACCTTTTATTGCTTGGTGTGGACGATTCAGTGGACCATTCTCAAAACCGCAAGTGTCAGGTAAAACTACACTCCATGCTCTTTCATTTGATCCAAGCAATTGTTAATTTTAAGCCCTAATTTCATCTTTTCAAGCGCCCTCAAAGAAGGAACGTTATGTACACAGGTATGGTATGTTAATAGTCACATACACGGGTTTTGTATGCGGGTTTCTTGAAAGAGAGTCGCGTACAGTACGTGACTTGCCTAAAATACAGTCCTGTACATTGCGCGAGGTATAAAAAGAATGTGTAGGGTCAAAAAATTCAAATTTTACAATTTCTTGATTATTAGATTGAAAGATGGTGCTTAAGTGAAGGGAGCAGGAACATGAAGACATGGACCAAGAAGCTCTTCAAGATTCCCCCACAGTAATAAGAAAACAACTCTCTGACTGCAAAAGAGGCAGGAGGAAAATTTTTGGTTATTCCAGCATATTAGTATCCTTTTTCTTTGAGAGAGTGTCGGGATTGAGTCCTGTAGTACCATTTCTAGTTCATTCTCCCCATCAGCCTAGGCTGAGTAGGTGGGGAGATATCTTCCTCCGCCAGGGAGGTGGTGGCTCGATCCATAGTTTCTATGACAATGACTTCTACTTCTGGTGGGAGCGACAGTTGCCAGCCTTGGAGCAGTTTCCATAAGTTGGATTAGATTTCCGTGGTGATACTGAACTCGTCCTCCCTCCAAGAGGAGCATGGGGAGAGTTAGGTAATTTTTATTTTCAAAAATTTAAAATTTTTATGAATTTTAAATATATACATATATACATATGTATACGAGTTCTAATCATTTTAAAATGCCAAAATGTAGATATTGGACCAATTCTCCCTATTGGGCATCCACACATGTATGTGTGTCCTATTTTGGGAGAAGACTAGGGCTTGATTAGGGTTCTTGAGGGGAAGCTGGCTAGGCTTACCCAAAGAGTACCTACCTTACGAATTGAGCACATCCCAGCCATCATGCAGGAGCTAGTGGTTGGTGTACCACATGTCTGGATACGCCTTCTGAGGTGAGTAGCCAGAGCAGTACTTGTGTACATAGATGTTGTTGAGGCTGTTGAAGCTGAAGAGGCTGAAGAAGCCTGAGTGTAGGGTGATCGGGGGGACCAAGGGGGTCCAAGTGACCAGGGTGGTCCAGCTTAGACCTAGGAGCATTTTATGGACTATGAACCATGTTTTGTATATTATACAGTTGTAACTAGATCTAAGGATCAGAGACTTGGCCTATCTATATGGACAGATATTCACACACACACACACACACACACACATATATATATTGTTGGTTTATTTACAAATGGTTTTTATGTATTTGCTGTATACTTTTATGTAAAATGTGTTAAATGCCAATCCAAGATGTAATTAGCGTATGCATTAGTTAATGAATTTTGATTCCTTGCAATATGATTGAATGTAATGAACTCAAAATTTCTTTTCAATAACCTAACTTGCATAAAATGACGCAATAAAATAGGGTTCCGCACCTGATAAGCCTGATTGAGCTAGGAAACGACCAGTTGAGAGTCCATTCGGACTTCTAGCTGAGTGATACCATGTGACAAAGAATCCCATAGAAGCGCAATGACAGCCCTATATTTAGCCACATTATTGGTAGCACGACCTAAGCAAGCGCCCCCTAAGGCAACTAACTGTCCTAAGGGCGAATAAATGACCCATGCAGCTGAAGCTAAATTACAAGTGTGGTGACTGGCACCATCAGTGAAACCTACAAACCTCTTGGAAGACATTTCAAACAACCAACAGATGGTATAAAAAACACAAACCAATGAACTAGTGTACATAAAAATACATACAATAAAATACAAGAAAAAGTGTTAAGCCTAAGCATAGTACTTTTTTAGGTAGAGCCCATTTCTAGTCTCAGGAAGCTTATTCCCATCAAAATCAATCAATTTATATGTGCCCTTCTTTAACACCTTTGATTTGACATAAGGCCCCAACCACATAGACCTAAATTTTCCTGCCCCCAGGGGTTCTTTGTCTTGGTCCTAGAGAAAAACAAGCTCCCCTTCAGATAAAATCCGAGGCTTGACCGATTTATCGTATTGGATTTTGACCCTATTTTTATGAGCTTGTTTTGCTGTCGGCGCATCTCTACACTATTAATCAAGATGTTCTAAATGTAATAGATGTTCTTCTAGCTCAGACGTATCAAGTAACACATGAATAGAAATTCTTAAGGACAGGATTTCACATTCAACCAGGGTAACGGCTTCCACTCCATGAACAAGTTGGAAGGAATAAAACCCCATAGCAATTTTCCCATTGGTTCGATATGCCCAAAGTGCAGGGTACAACATGATATGCCAGTTGGAATGGGCTGCATTAATAGTACGTTTGAGGATAGTTTTCAAAGTTTTATTAACAGCCTCGACTTGATCGTTTGCTTGAGGATAGAACGAAGATGAATTTTCTTGTCTAAATCCTAGCATAGTGGTCAATTTAGTCATCATGCTATTTTGGAAATGACTGCCATGGTTAGTGACAATCACTTTAGGTATACCGAATCGTGCGATAATTTGATTAAACATGAAAAAAGCTGTCATTTCTCTGTCAGCTTTAAAGGTGGGCATTGCCTCTACCCATTTCGTAAAATAGTCTACAGTGACAATGATATATTTGTGCCCCCCAGCTGATGCTGGGTTACACGTCACGTAATCAATCCCCCACTTCATGAAGGGGCCCACTGAGATGACGAGAAATAACGAAGCGGGATGCGACCACATCTTTCTGGTGTAAAGTTGACAAGGATGAGAACGCTTCATGGCTTCCACACAATCTTTAAAGACTGTGGGCTAGAAATAACCGACACATAATATCTTCTGGGACATTGCTAACCCAGATAAATTACCCCCATAGGCTCCACTATGGGCATCATTTAGGACAATCTCTGCTTCCTCATGGGTAATACATCGATGCAAAATGGAATCTACCCCCCTATGGTATAAAGTATCTCCTATGATGAGGTAGTTCTTGGCATGCATGCATAGTTTACGTCATTATTCCCATGAGAAAGCTGCAGGATACTTCAAAGTATGGAGATAGATAAGTATATCTCCGTACCAAGGGTCAGAGGTGGAAATAAAAAAGATATGCTCATTTGGGAATGCGTCTTCTTCAATAGCTACATCTTCCTCTACCAGAAATTATGCAATGAGCTCAGCAAAAGATATGGATTTTTTGGATTTGGAAAACTGAAAATCCAAGTCGAACTCTTAGAGAATGACTATCCATTTGTTGAATTTTCCTCCAACTATCTGTCGAGACAAAACATACTGAAAACAATTAACATATACCACTACAGTTGCAGTCCTCAATAAGATGTAGTGACGTACCCTCTAAACAACATAAATAGATGCTAAGGCCAACTTTTCGACGTGGGAATACCTAAGTTTAGGTCCAACTAAAGCACGACTGAGATAGTAAACGACATGCTCTTGGAGCTTATCATCCTCCTAGACTAGGACTACTCCTATGGTTGACTCATATGCACCCAGATATAATATAAAATCCCTAGAGTAATTTGGCGGATGCAATAATTGTGCCAAAAACAGAGATTTTTTCAATGCCTCGAATGCGAGTTGTGCAATTTCATCCCATACAAATGGGGTGTATTTTTTTAATAGGTGCATGAAACCCTTAGTAATCTGGGCATAATTTACAATGAAAAGTCGAAGAAAATTGGACTTCCCCTGCAGGCTCTGAAGCTTCCTGATAGAACGAGGAGGAGGTAGATTTACGATGGCCTCAACTTTGAAAGGATTCACCTGAATGCCTTTGTTAGAAAAAATGAATCTAAGCAGTCTCCCTGACTCGACACAGAAAACGCACTTGTGGGGATTCATGCAAATCTTATAGTATCTTCATCGTTCAAAAATTAAATGCAAGTGATCTGGGTGATCGATCCTCTTATGAGAATGTGCAGGCGGATCATTAAGGTAAGGTTTGACAATGGCTTTAATATTGTGAAAGGAAAAATTGATTTCCTGCTGAAAGGTTGCTCCAGCATTTTTCAATCCAAAGGGAATTTTCATGTACGCCAAGGTACCCCAAGGACAAATAAAAGTTGTCTTATGTTGGTCTTCTGATTTAATTTCAATTTGATTATATCCGAAGAAACCATCCATAAATGAAAAGACTTCACTCCCCGTGCAAGCATCAATAATTTGATCTATAAATGGTGTGGAATAGTTGTCCTTAGGATAGGATTTGTTCAAATATCGAAAGTCAGTACATATGTGTCTGATCCCTTGCTTTTTATCAATTGGAACAGGGTTGGATACCCATTTTGTCAAAGCTATGGGATAAAGAAAATTGCCTTTCAGTAGTTTCCCCACTTCAGTCTTCACTGCCACCTCTTTACACAGGTTAGTAGGTCTCAAATTTTGTCGAATAGGTTTTGCATCAGGGTATGTTCATATTTCATGCTCGACTATAGATGGATCAATTCCTGGAATCTCCTCATATGACCTGGAAAAAACGTCATGAAATTCCTTAAACAAGGCTGTATAGATCATAATATCCTTAGGAGAGAAGTTTGCACCGATATGTATATTTTCCACAACATCGGGATTTATAGAGATGTTGATAGGGATGGTAGCGGAAATATTTGCCATATTCCCCTCAACAAACATTCCTTCCCTTGGTAAGGGATTAATGGGCATATCAACATCATCTTCCAGTCTCATATGAAAATCCTAATTCTCTATCCTACTTAACTCCGAAAGAAAATACGATCGATGGTGAAGATCATCACAGATCTTATCTCATCTGCACATGGATTCCAGAATGGCTTCATCAGAAGGTAAAACGATATCTAAACAATCTGTAGAATGCAAAAGGTTTTATGCCCAAGCAAGAAAATAGGATTCTTCCAGTTCCTCTGAAACTGTGAGGGGGACCAGAAAGGGATCAACAATGGTTTGGGTGATAGCTTGATAATCCACTTCCTCTATCGATAAGGGAACTTCAGGTTCATGGTGGGAAGGGAGAACCCAATGATCAGTCCTTTCAACAACCATAGCTATGGACTTCCCCACACTAGTAGAACCTCTATAATTAATTGCAGCTGGAAGATCAAATGTGCCCATCAATGATGCATACATTCCAGCCCCTAAGATCTCTGAAGTAGGTTTGACCTGATAAACCAATGGCATAATGGACTCATTAGATTCCATGCGGCCTTTTTGAGTAAAGCTAAGTTGGTCAACAGTAACCAACATCCCTTCGTGTGGAAACACTACCACCCAAAAAACGACCGATGCAATAGAAGACATGGCATAAGTCCAACTTCTTCCCAAGAGTAAATTATAATCCAAAGTTGCATCAATCACCTCTACCTCAACAGACACCGCTTTCCCTGCCAGCTTAATTTCAAAAGCCGGTAGGATACAATGCAGAGGGAATGACCTTCCGTCAAAAGCAGTAAGTAGGGTGTTTGACAGGACCAGCTCTAGGGATCCAAGAGCTTTCCAACAAGATAAGGAAATAACACATGTAGAAGCACCCTCATTGACAACTACTCTTCCAATGGTCTTTCCACCATGGATAACATCTATCGATAAGGCTACATGATATGGTAGGTGACTTTTGACATCAGAAAAATTAAATTTTGACATGAGACTTGATGAGTCCATACTGCCTAAGGATGCTAAGAGTGCATCCCGTTGGGCAGGAGAACTCTGTAACACCTCTAAAGCCGAAATTGCATAAGGATTTTGGGCTAAGTATTCAACTACAGAGTAGTTTGCTGCAGTCCTAGCATTAGGATTATGCAAGGTCTTCTTAAAGACACCTTTCAGTATCTTGGGCATAATTTCGGTATGTTTCTCAATCATGAGAGGGTTAGAAGTTTCACCTATTGACTTACCCTTTTCCGAGGTCTCTTTTTCATAGTTCTTATTCCTAGTTTGTAGTAAAGTTTGGGATCGAACCATGTTGATATAATTGGGGTCAGGGGCATTTGGGGTGCCCCCTGCTGCATTTTGAAGCTGAAGTAGAATTCTGTCCTTGGGGAAAAGGATCCTTTAGGACAACCGGTTGTTGATCTTTTAACAACTTCTGAGCTTGTTCCATAAGGGGACAAAGATGGGTGAGGTGATATTCATGGCACAAATTACATGGGAATTTCAGCTTCTTCTTTTCTTTCTTTTCCCCATAAACATTGTTTGTGGGTTTTTGCTTGTTTTGGTTTCCCTCCCCTTTCTTTCCTCTGTTCTTTTTCCCATCGGGCTGCTGATTTCCCTTCTGAGAGGTTTGTGCAAAAACATTTGCATTTGGGGGTGAGGGGCAGCCTTTTCTGCATCCGATGTAGAATGTTTGACAGACAGCTGATGGAGCTCTTTGGCCAAAGGTTCTACTATGGGAGAATTCACGGAAGCAACCACACCATCAGTATGGGGTCTAGGCTTAGGTTTCTCTGCATCATGTGTTGGCCTCAGTGCCTTAGGGATAATGTCATATAAGATCCCAAACTGAGAATATATAAAATCTAGATGTTGGGCCCTAAGGATAGCTTCTTCCTCATTCGTCACTCCTGAAGTAGATACATCCTTAGATATATAAGGTAGTAGGGATTTAAGGAACCATTCTAATAAGAACTCAGGAGGAATAATGGCTTTAATAAGGCTCTTCCACCTCCTCCACTCTTGGATGCGATCCAAGATATGGGTGGCCTTGTTCTGTCAGAAGGTAGACAACAAGTCCGTTCCGAAATCATATCGGACAGGAAGCTAGAAGTGACTAAGGAAAGCATTAGCCAAGTCCCAAAAATTGCTAAATGCAGCAGAAGGAAACTCAATGTACCATTTTGCTACAATACTTATCAAAGCTCTTTGGAACAACCTCAACTGAACTGAATCTTTGTTCAGTGAGTTGGAAGAGCACCATAAATGGAAAGTGATGGCATGAGCTCTAGGATCGTCACCAACTTGGCCTTTGAATTTTGGGATATTCAAGGGCAGCTTGGTAGGGACGGGTGGCTAGGAGGGATCATGTCTCACCGATTCATTCATCAGTTTAGACAAATCTGACAAGTTTAATGTTGCCGGGAAAGGAAGCTTAGGTATAACCAGAGCACTAAAAGTACCAGTTTGAGGATTAGAGGGACTTTCCCCCATATTTCCATATGTGAAGGTGGGGTTTCCCCCTGCTACTAGTTGCAAAGTGGATGGGTTGCTCTAAAAATGATTCCATCCATAAGCCACAGGATTGTTTGTGTGAGGTGTAGTATAAGAGGATATAGCTTCCCCATTTGAAACTGGGGTTTGAAATACCAGAGAAGGTATCCCTCTGCTAAAAAGAGAAAAGGGAGAGCTCGTGAACAGAGCTGAAATCAGAGTTTGAAAACCTTGACCATAAGGGTTAGTGTTTCCAAACTGCACCCCTACATATGAGGGTGTTGGGCCTACATATGGAGTGGATGGAAGAATGTGCCCCCCATTCATAGGAAATCCTTGGACAAAAGCCGAGGGTCCTATAGGACCACTATGGGTAGTGTGTGCGAAGGAAGTAGGAACTGTAGGTACACTAGGAATCCCAGTGACCGTACCACTAGAAGCACCTGCTAGACTTGTGGGAGCCGGTGGTTGAACCGCTTGGCTCGCTGGAGTTAAGGGCATAGTAGGTATACTGGATCTAGGGGCACCTACCGGGGAAGGTAGTACCCCTTCAGCTGGAGTGGCTGAGGTGGAAGTAAAAGAACTTTCTCCTACAGTAGACATTATTCTTCCCACAGGGACACCAATCATGGGTGGATCGAAAGGACAAACCTAAACAATCACAAGACATTTTAAGTCAGTTAGAGGTGTATTAAAATTCCTTGCAAACTCGTCAGCCTGCAATTCTTCTATCTCAACTATGTTTAAATTGAAATGGTTTTCCCTAAGTTTTGGTTCACCCAGAACTTCACTAACTCCTATCAGTTCAAAAGAACCGTCTGTGTCCAATCTCCATCTTTGAGGGGGAGGTGGAGGTTCCAATGTAATAAGCAAAGGAAGGTTTTGCAACCTTCATGACCTTCTGATCGCTTGGTCCTCCACGATTGTAAATTTGACTATTCAAATCCTAAGTTTGGCTAAACACAGACAAACCATAGAGCAATCACTACAAAAATTTCTAAAGTCTCAACAATCACAAGGTGTACAAGATATGCTTTCCCAAATAAACCTGAGAGACAGTTTCTTGGCATCCTTGAAGAGGTTCTTAGGCACAAGCAGAGGAATCACCCAACGCCCTCCTACACTTTCAACAAGGGTTACCTTCCAAGCCCGTCCAAGGTGAAGCAAAACTAGCCTTCTTGTTTACCTGTGTATAAACCCTAGATGTCAAGAGACTAGAGGCTTCCTTAACTATACCAATAGTCTAGGGGGATAGTCGCAAGCCTGATTCGTATGCATGGGCAGGGTAGCTGAGCCCGAAACTCTGTCTAGGACAGAATCTCCAGATGTGTAAAAACCTTGGTCTACATTTTGACAAGGAATCAGAGGGTTATCTCCTCAGTCCAATGCCTCCACGCAGCCTCGTGCTTAACTCCTGTTTGAGAGGAGCTTCCCAAATACTATTGATAAAGAGAAGGATTTATCTATCGATTGGCTCACTATGTCTGAATTTAAGTACTTATGGGGAGTTTACACTTCCTATCCCACAAGTCTCGCCTAAGCTAGTAGGTGTATGGCCCTATAAAACAAAAATTACTAATAAATTTTAATTATGGTGTTCATTTTAAGGGTTTTTTTTACTCAGAAGGTAAGTGGAGTGAAAGACTATGATGTTATTGAATCGATAAGAAATATAAAAAACAGGTGTAGAAATTAATTCTGAAGCAAAATATCACTACTTAAAACAAGCTTCTATTTTTTTATTTTTTTTTGTAAATATAAACTAATGAAAATGCAACTAAGGAAGAGAAAACTAAGTCTTATTTTTGTAATTTTTGATATTTTATTTAAAACTGAAAGTAAAAATACCATATGTAATTCGAATGCAAATGTTTCCAATGCTTTTCTTTTCACTTTTCAAATTCCTCAAAGATTACTATGCACCTAAAGGCAAAATTCTTGAGTATGCTTGAATAATCTAACTACATAAAGTAAGCAAAAGGAAGTAAAGCAGATTTATAAAAACCAAAGATCAACCACCTAAGGAAGACTTGGAAAAGACCCAACTTGGGAGGACACAATGAATGGAAATCACTGAAATCAATCAAAGGCAAGTGACAAACCAACACTATTCAGAAATAGAATGGGACATACGGTATCTAGAACCCTGATCACTGATTTAGACAACCAGCACTTGGACCTATCACCCAACAGAAAAATCCATTTCAAATTGCTAAAAGAAAGACAATCCAACCAATAGAAATGCAAGGGCTTACCAAAAAGCACGAAGTATGGTTAATAGGGCTATCAAACATATAGTGCAATGCTAGTACTAAATACCACTAAGCAAGACAAAATCCACAAAAGGACAGGGACAAGAAACCCAACCCCAAAAATTTTGTTTCTCAAACTTGTACATGACTGTTCACAATAGCAACCCACGTACTGTACACGATTATCTAATACAACAACCCGTGTACACAGACCTCTGTATGCAACTGTGTAGCACAGCAACCCATGTACAGGAGTAAAAATTTTCAACAAAAGAATTTTTTTTAAAGGTCTTCAAACACCACTATAAGTCTGAACCAAGACACAACACCAAACAATGAATCAAAGCAAAGACTGGGCAAGGATCTACAGAGTTAACCCACAACAGGCTGGGCTCCCCAGCAGAGTCGCCAGTTTTGTTGTTTAGGATTAAACACCATTGTAACCTAGGGTCTGGGGTTACTAACATACTTCTAAACTTCCAGACAATTAGCTTTAGTAAATTATAGAAAGGAAATAGGAAGAAATATTGGAGTCACCCGATTACCAACGGTTGATCCAATCTTGATCTCCTTTCGCTCTGCTTCTCTCAAAAACTTTCATGGATGCACCTCCTTCACTTGCAAAGAGTGAATTCTCCAAGTACAATCTTATACATGTATATATGACAAGTTATATAAAAAATATATAGAGTGGTTAATCAAATATATTCATCAACCATAATACATGAAAGAGACTCAACATAATGTTGGAAGAATAATTATTTTTATTAACAATCAGTGAATGAGATAAGAGTACAACCCAATGCCTAAGACAAGGACTCCTCTACAACCAAAGGACTCTAAGTTTTGATGCTCCAAGACTTCTGAAGATAGACCACCAGCATAACTTTGCTCTCCAAACTTGATTGATTAATTCCCTCCCCAAGGCCTCTATTTATACTTTGGGAAATAGAGTAGTTTCAAAGGTTGAGGAGGTTGAAATAGTTGGGGTAGTTAATGATTAGGGCCCAACTAATCTCCATTAATCATGATTTATATTTTTAATGACAAATGGAGATGTATGTGACTATTAATATAGGCAACCCATGTATGGAATGTGATTCGCTTAAAGGAAATGCGTGTATGCTGATGTATGCAGGTTACAATGGATATAGTCATGTACAGTATGTAAGTTGTCAATGGGAATAGTCGCATACATATGCGAGTTTCAATGAAGATAGTCGCGTACGCCAATCAACACTTAGAAAAATAATATTGTAGGCTGGTTGAGAGGTAAATGCATCTCATGTCATGCCCATCTATAGTGTTTTGGCAATCTTCAATCCTAAAATGTCCCTTTGTGTACCAACATAGGGAATGTCGGCACTCCGATGGAGAAGTGCCATTTGGGTTGATAACAAATGGGACATCAAACACCTCTTTCCCTTCCAGATTCTACAATTTGAAGGTGTTTTTCTTCTATACTTGAGCTATCATAAAAGGGCCAATCCACAAAGAGTCAAACTTTCCATGTTTTCCCTTGTCCTACCTGATAGTATCCCACTTGAGGACCCAATCTCCAACCTAAAATTTGTCCACTTTTTCCCTTTTTACAAACATGACCTTGATCCTCTATTGATGGGATTCTTATTTTCCTATCACTTGTTCCTTGACTTGCTATAACTCCACCAAATCCATCATTCTCCTTACCATATCATTTGGTTCATCTTCCTCCTCTTGAAAGAATTTTTCCACTGGTAGAATGAGTTGAATGGGAAAAATGGCCTCAGTACCATAAACCAATTTGAATGGAGAAGTCCCTATAGATCTCTTATCTATTACCCTATCATCCCATAAAGCAAACTTTAGCTTAGAATCCCATCTTTTCTGATTTGTCTCTAATAGTTTTCTGATGATCCTGACTAGGATTTTGTTGGATGACTCATCCAAGTCATTGCCTTGTGGATAATACAATGTGGAGTGTACCAACTGAATGTCCATTGATTCACACATCTTAACCAATATCTCGACTTTGAAAGCTGGTGCATTATCAGTTACTAACATTACTGGGAAGCCAAACCTGATAAAGATATTCTCATATAAAAGCTTCATGATGACCTGATGAGTGGCATTCCTGGTGGGTACTGGATCTATCCACTTGGTAAATTATTCTGTGGCTACTAGGATCCATTTCTACTTCCCATTGGAAGATGGATTTATTTCACCTATGAAATCCAGACCCCATTGCTGGAAAGGCCCATTCACTACAATAGGCCTAAGGGGCAAGGATTTGAGCTGTTGCTTCCATATAAATCTTTGACACTGGTCACATGCACTTACAAAGGTACATACATCAGAAAAAAGAACTGGCCAATAGTACCCTGCCCTCAGAATCTTATGGGTTGTGGTCTTCCAATAATGATGGCCCCCACATGTGCTAGAATGGAAGTGATGCATGACCTAATCTGATTCTTCTTTATCTAGACATCTCAAAAAAACCCCAGACAGATCTTTCCAATACAGTAGTTTATCAACTATGCAAAATTTAATAGACTTTAGTTTAAGAGCTCGTGCTTGATTAGGAGTGAGACCAGGAGGAAATTCTAATTTCTATAGAAAATGAATAATACTTGAGTACCACTCACATGAAGACAATTTTTAAGCCATTGGAATGTCATTCTAATCCTGAACTACTTGTGTTTGCACTACAGTTTGTAATTTTGCTGAATTGACACAAGTAAATTTTATCCCCATTAGTTCACAGTTTTCTTTAGCCATGAGTTTGGCCAGACCTAGTCCTTTTACTAGCTTAGTGGGATTCACCTCTATATCAAACTCAATGAGCTCAGGAATCCATTTAATTCTCTTTCCATCAACGTCAGGCTGAGTCAAAATATCCTTCACAGCAACTGAAGGGAAATAGGAAAGAACTTTTGCATGGAGAATGTAAATCCTGAAGGTCTTCAATGAATTTATGAGAGCATAAGCCTGTTTCTCAATTGGATCATACTTCAGCTCAACATCCCTCAATGTCTTGCTGAAGAATGCAATTGGATGATCGAGGCCCTCATCATCTTTTTGTAACAGCACAGATGCCACTGTGTCATAGGATGCAAAGGAGAAGATATAAAAAATCTTGGTATAGTCCAGACTATTCAGGGTTAGGGCTTCCATGATAGCCTTCTTCATATCTTCAAAAGAGCTTCTTACCTGGTCAGTCCATTTTATTTCCGCATCCTTTTTCAATATGGTTGTTCTGTTCTTTACACAACCTGATTTCCCCATTCTTCTTCCTTACCACCACTAAGTTTGCACTCCACTTGGAATACCTAAGGGGTATTATGATTTTGGCTTTGGCGAGCTTATGGATTTCTTTTTCAATTACAGGTAGTAGGAGAGGAGTGATGGATCTCAGCTTCTGTTTGAAAGGGATGGTGTCCTTCTACAAAGGAATCCCATGCTGGATGATATTGGTGTCATAGGTTTTCAAGTCACTGTACTCCCAGGAAAATATATTAGCAAATTATTTTAGCAGGATGCAAAATTTGGACCTCTGATCAACAGTCAACTCAGTGGATAGATTTATCAGTTTTGGATGGCTTTGGCTACCTATTTTTTTCTCTTGGATAGTAGGGTCTTGCTCATTTTTGGCAGGCTTGAAAGGGATTTCATTATGATCAAAAATATCTTCCAGAGGTACTAGACCCTGAGGTATATAATTGTTGGGTAATTGGACAATATTTTGATCAACTACTTTATCTTTCAACTTGAGATGTTGGGATTCTTCCATGTTTAGGTTTTCTTGATCTATATGAATATCAGAGAATTCATCTTCTAGTTGAAGGAATTTACTAAGCTCATCATCATTCTCAAACACCTTCCAAAATTTTACATTATCTGGTAGGGAAGGTCTGTACTTGACCTGAACATCATAATTGAGCTTAGGAGGTAAAGGAGGAATAAACAAACTTGCAGAGATAGCCAGGGAATCAACCAGGTGATTCAAATCCCTAGGTATATATTATAGTTCAAAAAACATAAAGGAGTCTCTGAGTTTCCATACCTCGTCCCTATAGGCATTTAGTCTGACATTTTTTTCTTGAAAAGTGTTGTTGACCTGCTGTATAATAAGGTTTGCATATCCAAAGATTCTCATGCGCATGATCCCCATTTCCTTGGCAGCTTTAACTCATAGCAACATGGCTTCATATTCTGCTATATTGTTAGTGGCTTTAAAGTCAAGCTTATAATGCAAATGAATATTCTCTTTGGATGGAGAGATCAATACTACACCTACACTTGCTAAGTTCTGAGTGCTAGCCCCATCAAAATACATGTTCCAGACTGTTGTGGTCACTTCTTCGGGCTGATGACAGGTTATCTTGGTAAGCTGAACTAGTGCTTGTATGAAGAGAATTTAGTATGGAAGATTTGAATGCATCATTTTTCATTAGCTCAATTAATGGGAAAGGAATCTTCATTTTCTGACTCTTTGTTTCAAGGTTGAAAGAATAATGCAGTCTATCAGGAATCCTTACCTCATGTATTGGAGTTTTGAGTTGGATATGATCAGGGCTTGATGAAGGTGTTGGTTTTTGCAATGGTTTGGGAATGACAACCATTTTCGTTGGTAAAATAGTATCCTTTTTAGATGGTACAACGGGCTGTTTGGTAGGAACAACATTATTCTTAAGGGGAGCAACTATCCTGAACCTCAGATTATACCCTCCTTAACCATCATCCTGATATACTGCTTCTTCACTCATCTGCTCATCAATTTGGGCTTCTTCATATTCTGCCTGTGTCAGAAAAGGATAGTCAACTTCATCTTCCATGCAGTGGATGTTGTCTTCAGCCTCTCCTTCTAGCTCAATGAATTCTATCTCTTCTTCTAGTATAACATTCTGAAAAGCAGCTCTAGTTCTCTGATCTTCCCCTTGTTTCCTTTTCCTTTTGAGGATCTAAACTACGGGGTTGCCTCTTTTGTAAGGAACAAAATTAGGGTTTTGGGGAACAAAATCACTTGGCCCTTTACCTCTCACAGGTATCTATCCTTGGTCCTTTAGATTAGACATTTCAGCAATCAAGTTATCTAATAGTTTGGTCATTTTGTCCATCTTGTTCTCTGATGAAGAAGCCCCAAGAGGGTCTGCTGGCTGCTTCTTCCTATCTATCTTTCCTTTGACCTTCTGAGATGCCACAATGTTAGATTCTACCTCTAGGGAAACATCCTACATGAGTGATAAGGAGGTAGACCTCCTTTCTCTAAGAAGCAAGTAGAAATCAGATTCAAAGGGATTTGCATAAGTTATCCTGGTCGAGGTATCAGTGGGGATCTTGTTTTACATATTGTTGAACCTCTCGGTGAAGTTGGAGATAGATTCCCCATTCCCTCTTTTCAAGTTGCTAAACTCGGTGATATAATAGAGGTGGTCTCTCCTCTCTCCCCAATTCTTTAGAACGATGTCATCTAGGGCTTCAATGCATGCTACTAATCCAACAAGTATTTCTTTGAACCATTTCCTAGCCTGACCATCTAGGCTTTGTACAAAAACCCCAGTCCACACATCTTCCTGTTCTATATTAATGTTCTTAGTGTAACTATAAAATTCCTCTAGATGTTCTTTAGCTATGAAATATCCCTCTCCTATGAACTTAGGAATGTACTTGAGGTAGTCTCCAGTGGTCATGGTCGAGAGAGGGTTAGGCAAATTTAGGGGGGCATACCTAGCTACCAGGATCCTTTCCATTTTGGTCATCATAGGGGCAGCCATATTGGAAATGGGTATGGAAAGGGTGGAGGAAGGTAGTACTGATGTAGGTAGTAGCTGAAAAGGCGATGGTGGTAAAATTATCCCAGTGGAGTCACCAGGGATTGGATCTTCACAAGAAGTAGTGCTTGAAGATGCCCAAACCCTAAAATTTTCTGATGTATTTATAAATTCCTGAGAATTAAGTGTTTCAGCAGAAGAAATAATAGCAGAAATATTTCTTGAAATACCTGATGTATCTTCCTTTGCAACACTGTTGGTCTACCTTAGTGAAGCCCTAGCTCTTCTCAGAATCTCTTCTCAATCTGAAACAGGTGTTGTTGGTGGCCCTTGATGGTTTTCTATATTACTTGGTCTTCTTGAAGCCACCTTATTTCAATGGAGTCACCAGATAGATGATTACAACCAGAATAGTGTCCAAACTTTGTCTATCATCAAAGAAGGATCTAGGTCATCTCCCAGGGAAGCCGAGCTTCAGTCTCCTCTCCCCGGAAACAGTGCCAGTTTGTTATCACTCCAGGAAACTCCTCTAGGTTGCAGCTTGAGGAGGTCTGGTAACTTACATGTTTTTAGTGTTTTATAAATGGATCAAGTCAGGCAACCTATAGAACCTCACACTCTAAATACATGCATGAAACTCAATCAGGGATAAGGCTTCTAACTACCATTGTTCAAAGGTTTGATAATATGGTGCAGAGATGAAGAACTTATCAAGCTGGCAGATTCATACATAAAACATATATATATAAATGGCTAATCATAACAAGGATGGTACTTATAATTCAAATCATCAATATGCCAATAGGATGACAGCTATCATACATCAATTAAACTAAATAAACCTGAATAACACATTCAAGCATAAGCACAGAATAGATAGAAAATGGAGGCTGAACATATGATAGAAAAAGAGCTTATATTAGGTCATGAGCAATATGAGAAGCTTGGGAAATAGTAATGGTCTACAAGTCCCTAAAGTTGAACACTTTCAATAACATAAGTCTTAGGCTTTATAGCCTTTACAAAAATATTCAGATACTGAAAAATTGGATCTAAAAATAGAAAAAATAATTGTTTTTGCATAATTAGGTCAAAAAACCCTAATTTAACTAGTAGTCTAACTAACTATAGAATTCATTCACTGTTTGAACCTTCTGATAACTAAGTAAGTACTGGAAATCACTGCCACTAGTTCTATGCTGGTTAAGTCACTATTTCACTTTGACAGTTGAGTGTTGGTGACCTTTTCTTCTTTTATGTCACAGCAAAACTGAAGCATACCTTCCCTGATCTTTTCTTCAGCATCCTTCATCTTTATACTTCATCCCTGAGCTATCCATGTTTTCCCAAAACTGGTCCTCTGTGTCAAAATTCGATCCTATTTCTCTTTATGCTTTCAATGGTTAAGAGGCTAAAATATCAGAACTGTTAGCTGCTGAAAGTCGTGCTTTCGGTGGCTAATGAACTGCCTCATCATATGCCTAAGCCACCGAAAGCCTTGTTCTTCACAAATTCTTAATCCACCTCCAAAATTGTTATTTCAAGTTTGTCTTATTGGATTTCTTCTTCAACAAGCTCTATGTTAGGAAGGTTGACAACAACCTGGCTTGATTCTGGAGGCTAAAGGCTTACTGCAGCTTCAGCTACGGTTTTCAATGTGAGGTGAGTTCTATCTTGGCCTCCTTCATTTGTAGTCTCTGGATCCTAATCATTCTATACAACCTGGTGTTGTCCTTCATGTATCTTAGGTTTCTTCTTTTTAGCAAGATATACATTCCTCTCATCTCCAGAACAGAATTGTGTAGCTACTTATTCCTCTTAGTCAAAATGTCATTATTCCTCTTTATCTCCCTGACCAAAATTTCCATCTCATACACTTTCCTCAGCAACTGATTTATCTTTTGAGTCTTGGGATTGCTAGAGGAAGCCTTCTCTCCCGGTTCATCTTGCTCTTTTGGTGTAGGGGATGGTATTTCTTCAATCTATGCTACAACCTGCAATGCTAGGTCTGCACCTTCCTCTTTTTCCTCTTTTGAATATGTGATCCAGATGGAGATCGGTGGCCACCCACCTATTCCACTGGCTCAAAACATTTGTCCATTGTGGCAGTTTCCTAGTTATTTTTCGGCAGTTTTTCGAGTCCTAAACTTTCGGGGCCATTTTGAGGCCTTAAACGACGTTTTTTGGAGATTTGGGTCCAAATGGTTGCCATCGGCATGCATTTGGCTGACCAAAAGTTGTAAATCTTAGACCGACCTTTCCAACGAGTTCTCGAACGCCCAAATCGAAGATCGTATGCAAAAGTTATGACCCCGGGAAGTTGATTGTTCAACTTACCACCGTGGGGCCGCAAACTTTATGACGGTTCATCTTCTAGGGTTATGTTTTGGGACTTCTGGGGTTCTCGCCTCGCTATTATTATTATAAATAGGCCCCTTTGGCCTCATTTTGTATTCAGCTTGGCACGAATGAGCGTAGCGGCCACATCTCTTCTCAGAGATAGCTACCACCATTCTAGCAATTGTATTACAGTCTGTTCTATTTCCGCCATTTAATAGAATATGTGTTTACTGTATCTCTGTTATGTTTGCAAAATGTCTCTGATTACTAGGATGTGTATGTTCTTTCATTTCGTTCACACATAAATCTGGATCAATATGAGTAGGGTAGGTTCAAGAAGTTCTCATTGTGTGTTGTAACTTCCTATCCCTTTTCATTGAAATCCAAGTTTCTTTTATCCTTCTTGGATTTCGAAGAGGAAGGAGGTTGTTTTGTTATTGTTGGGGATATAGCCCTTCTCTTTCTTTTCCCACTCCTTGGTGTGTTGTACTTTTTAGCAAGAAAATCCCTCTTTTCTTCTAGCTGCAGGCCTGTTTCAAAACCATTACAAAATAAGAAATAATCCCATGCCATATTTCTCCTTTTTAGCAATTCTTGGATCAGAAGTTGGATAAGACCATGATGAGATAGTCTGCCAGCAATCTTGGTTGGCTGAGCCTTTACCTGGTGTGCCATTTTTTCCAAGCTCCTATGTAAGTAGAAAGGCAAATTCAGTGGGATTTTCCCTGTGAAGTGGTTTATCAATTTAAAATGGTGAATCATGGCCCTATTGTATCTCCCTTCACATGTTGTGTAGACCAAAATGGCCTTCAACAGTTGCTACCACCTCTCTTCTATCCAGGAGGATGGTACACTTTTCTTCTACACCACCCCTCTATGTTCGGGCTTCAGGTAAGATCTGAAATCTACATTCTTTGGTATGGTGGTTTTAAACCACTTCTCTCCTGTGCTAGGGAGTTCAGTCACTTCATTAATTAGGGTTTCATCTATCAAGAATTATTCTTTTCCTATGACTAACTTGGAGCCATTGAAAGCGAGAGAAAATTCCTTAGCCACTTGCTAGTGTGAACCTTGAATCTTCTCATAAAACCTATAGCAGCCAACATCATTGAAAAGTTGACAGACTTCCAGACGTGCCTCCAGGTAGTTGATTTCTCCCAAATCTTACCTAAGAGCAGGCCCTCCCTTCCTCATTTGCTGAATGTCAGTCCTGGGTACCTACAACAATCAACTCAAGCTTTGTGGAATAGTGTTTTTAGCAGGCTACCTCTCAGAGATGGTTTTCTGGTGGTGAGAAATGCTAAATTCGAAGGTGGAGTGTACTGAAGAATGGACACTAATTATAGGGGATTTCAACTGCATGATTGATGCTTAGGTTAGAGGGTGATGACTCTATTTGATCTTTTCGAGACCCCTTACCCAACAATCATGCTAAAATCAACCTGGATACCCATTGGGGATTGTCTACAGTTATTTGGATAGATGGAGGGAGAAGGAGGGTTTCAACTCACATCAGACCTCATCAGTTTAACAATGACCTCCTCACTCATTTCCTCATGCCTTGATGCATCCTCTTGTCCTTTCGGTTGTTTATCACTCCCTTTGATGATCGTTGTTTTGCTGACGGGCTCTGATTTGATAGGTTTGTAACCATTTCTTTATTTTTACCTTTTCAACGGTTAAGGGCCTTCAAGAATTTGTCTTCTAGCCACCAAAAACAAGGCTTTCAGTGGCTAATGAAATGCTGACCTTTTCACCCAAGCCACCGAAACCGTTTTCCCAATGTCGCTGTAGAACTTGACTTTTAGAGGATAGTGATCCCTCCGGATATCCCTTTTTAACTGCCGAAAGACCAGCCTTTCAGTGGCTAATGAAACATCAAATTTTTTTCCTAAGCCACCGAAACCAATTTTTCCCCAACGCATTTTTCCTACTTTCGATGGTTAATTCCCTTCTTGGACTGTTCACTAAGCTATTGAAAGAAACACTTTTAGGTGCCTAATGAGTTGTTTGAAGTCTCACCTAAGCCACCGAAAGTGCTTTTACCTTTTACTCAATTGGGCCTACTTTCGATGGTTAACTTTTATCCTGTGTTAAATTGTTATATGTCGAAAGTAAAGCCTTTCAGTTGCTAATGAGCTATTAAGAACTCCGCCTAAGCCACTTCCAATTTCTTCAAAAATAGCAAAACCAGAGACCTTCAATTTGTTAGTCATATTTAAATCTTTCATAACATGACTCGAATTTTTCATACTATCAAAATAAATTTATTTTGGGAGATAACACCTTCCTTTATCTAGTCCCTAGTCACTCTTGTGATTCATTAGAGGATCTATTTCCTTCCTCATCACGGTATGTTTTCTCATCAGCACTTCCTGAAGATGAATACCTAGAGTTTTGACGATGATACCTTAGGATTCACTTCGATTAGTGGTGAATTGCTTTGATTCAGTTCTCAATTATCACCTATTTGTTGACAATCTATTGAATCCTATCCATGTTCGACTTCAACACATCTATTCACATGGCCTGGATTGTACTGGTTCTTTTGGATTTTGACAAAGACCTTAGGTTCACATATATAACCTAATTTGTGCAAGCTTTTGTTGTGTTACCTTACACAGCTTCCAGATCTTTGAATACTCATCATTATTGTATATTGCGGCTTCGATCCACCTTTGTAATATACGTAGTTTTTTACCCATATCATATGATGTACTCAAATTTTGTAAAGGAGATATTGTTCCAGTATATTAAGCATGGCATCCTTGGATATGATTTTGTATATGACATTGCTATGTATTTGTTTCAGGTACTTCCTCTGCTTCCTTGGACTTCTAATTTCTCCAATATAATGATTATAATGTATTTTGGCTATCGTTTCCCTCTGACCTCACACATTAGGGGGCATCTATTATCATCCCAAATGGCACTTCTCTGTCTGAGTGCTGACATTCTTCATGTTGGTACACAAAAGCACAAATTAGGATTGAAGTGGCCTAAACACTATAGATGGGAATGACCTGGGATGCATTATCCTCAAATCATCCTTATATATTTTTACTATGAGTTTTGGGTTGCATACGCTACTATGTGCATTGCAACTCGCATGTCATACGTGAGTATTTGCATTGGAACCCGTGTATACTTGCATACGCGACTTCCCTTCGAGAAACACGTGTATCATACACGAGTTTCCTATATTAATACTTGCATATACCTTAATTCAACTTTAAAAAATATAAATTGAGATTAGATGAGATTAGTTGGGTCTTAATCCATAACTATCCCAACTATCTCAACCATCCGAACCTTCGAAACCACTCTATTTCCCAAAGTATAAATAGAGGCCTTGGGGTGGGGGCTAATCAATCAATTTTGGAGAGCAAAGTTATGCTGGTGGTATTTCTTCAGAATATTGGAGCAGCATAACTCAAAGTCCTTTGGTTGCAGAGGAGTCCTTGTCTGAGAAGCTGGTTTGTACTCTTATCTTATTCATCGATTGTTAATAAAGAGAATTCTTCTTCTAATCTTGTATTGAGTTTATTTTATGTGTATTGGTTAATGAATATAATTGTTTATATGTTGAATATACTTTTCATCTAGCCTCTGATATATATATGCATGAGATATTACTTGAAGTATTTTCTCTTTGCAGGTGAAGAGGTGCATCTCTGGAATATTTTGAGAGAAGAGGAGTGGAAGAAGATCAAGCTTGGATCAATCGTCGTTAATTGGGTAATTCAAGACTTTTAATTCAAGACTTTCTTCATATTCCCTTTCCATTCTCTCGTAAAGGTTGATTTTCTGCAAGTTAGTAGTAAGTTGGTAACCCCAGGCCCTTGGTTGCAAGGGTGTTTTATCTTGAACAACAACCACCCCTCCCTCATATTCTACAACAATAGATCTATAAATAGGCTCTCGCCTTTACATTAATGGTCCACTATTAACTAACTTCTAACTGCTACTGACCTATTGCGACCAAACTTGGTCAAAATATATAAAATATTCAAAAAGGGGTTATTTTTCTACCCATCGCGCTGATCTGGCCTTGCGCAGTGCTGCATGAGCTTACATAGCTGCCACGACGCTGCGCAACTCACTTACCAAAACCCCTACCAACAGAAATTTGTCAAGGCCAAGAAGATCATTTCTGATTCAATCAAGGATCACCTTATACCAGAAGGGTCTTCCCCAAATAAATCTAAAGAGATGTTTGATTCCTTGAACAAGCTATTTGAAGAGAAGAACATAAATCAGAATATGACTTTGAGAAAATAGTTGAAGAATGTTAATATCTAGAATGTAGAGACCATACAGTCATACTTTACAAGGGTCTCTCAAATCAAAGAACAACTTGAAGTAGTGGATGAAGAAGTAGAGAATGTATACATTGTGTTAACCACCTTGAATGGCCTCCTAGGATCATGGATTCATTCATTTGAGGAATGTGTGCTAGAAGGAAGTGATTACTTTTAGCAGACTCTGGGAAGAGCACAAACAAGATGAAGCTCTACCCATAATAAGAGAAGAGAAGATGGAAGCAACTGAATATCAAGTGCTCACGATTCAAAAAAGATCCCTCAAGCGATGAGGAATATGAAGAACTCAATTCTTGAACAGCCTCTTATTGATCTTGAGCATTTGGATAAGAAATGATGATGTTATAGATGACAAATATGATGAATCTGAAAACAAGGAGTCTACCCACAAAACAAATAAAGATAAGTATCCAATTGGCATTTCATGATATTGTTTTCTTATGGATTTGTTTATATTCAGTTGATGTATTATGCATGATAGAATGTTTGCATTAATGACAATATACTACTAATATGCATGTGATGGGTAAGTAGCTCATGGTGCTATATAACTCTCCATTGCTACTTATCTAGAATGAAACCTCTTTGCTGACATATTGGATTAGTGCACAATCTAAATGGTTACATGATTATATCTTTATTCATCAGAATTTTCCATTATGAATATCACTTATGAAATGTTTCTAACCATACAACTAATGCATTTGACTTGTAGGAAATATCGCGTACAATCACCTACAAGCAAAGAAGGATGAGATTTATTCCGAAGAACAAGTGATGACAGTTTGAGAAATAATTCAAGGTGAAGAATAATATGATGATACTTTCAAAGAAAAAAAAGATGTTAGACACATTGCAGTTATGTGACATTGTTGAGTGACATCATTGATGCAGAACCTTCTAGATATGAAGAAGTAGCCAAGAGCAAAGGGAAGGAGGGTACCAGTTCAAGAAGAATGATCTCTAGGATCTAGTATCAAGACTTGAAGGGAATTCCATAATGTCTTCCATATGGATCTACAAGATCCAATATGCAGTAGGATACGAGGCAAGATTCATAGCATGAGGCTTCTCACAGAAAGAAGGTATAGAATATGAAGAGACATTTGCAGCTAGTGGGAGTTGAGACACATGATAGGTAGAATCATGTGTACAAATTAAATAAGGCCTTGTATGGGCTTAGAAGACACCCAAGGGATAACACATACATGAGGATCTTGAAGATCACCTAGAGTGATGAATATCTTAACCTTTGCTACAAGGTTGAAGATGAAAGAATATAGAGGATGATGATCTCATAGATGGATGTGAGATGAACTTTTTGAAAATGGCTCAAGATAGCAGATCTTGGTATCCAGTGACCCTAGATGGATACATAGAATATTAGTAGCAGAGGAAGCTACTTTTCACTCCAGTACAAAATGTTTCAATGCATAAGTACAAAAAATAGAGGGAGTATGATGCTTTGCTTCAGAGGGAGTGACTGCAGAATATCCCAAGGTTTGACATGGTACGACATGATGGACAACTTACTAATGCATCTAGGCTTTACTGAGAGTAAAGGACATTCCAACCTTTGCTTCAAGGTTGTAGGCATAAGACCAATGATGCTCCTATTATATGTCGATGACTTGTTCCTAAAAGAAAAGAGGAACTCATTAAAGTTGCAAGAAGGAGACTTGCTGTCGAGTTTGAGATGAAGGACTTGGATATGATGCAAACCTTTCTAGGCATGGATGTGTGGCATAATGTGGATGGAATCTCCCTAGGACAAGGGAAGTATGTAGTAGAGATCCTGAAGAGATTCAAGATGATGGACTGCAAGGACATGACCACACCTATGGCATCGAACTTGAAGGTATTGAGTGTTTCTTCATCATAGTCGGTTGATTCCACAATGTATCATTAAATGATTTGTTCCTTGATGTACCTGAGGAATACGAGACCATATATTTCCTTTGTTGTCAATACATCAAGACATGTTTACCTGATTGTGACAAATCATATTCTGAGGTACCAGAAGGATACAGTTGACCATGGGCTCAAGTATGAGTCAAATTAGAAGATTAACCTGGAGGGTTATGTGGATTCATATTGGGCATGGAGTGCCATTGATAGGAAGAGAAATTTGGGGTGCTACTTCAGTATGGGATCAGGTGTGATCCCTTGGTTTAGTAGGAAGAATTCCTACATGGCATTGCGTACAGCTGAGAGAGGAGCATTGAAGCTCTAGTTTGTGATCTAGATCTAGATCTCTCGAAAGAGGGAGTTCTAGCATAGCCAGTGAGATAGGTTGTCTGAGCATAAAATCCTGGAGAAGCTCGTAGGTGGCTCAGATGTAAATGGTCCTGGAAAGATCACAGGTTATCCTTGGACATAATTACACATGATGTGATTCTATGCTATAAATGGCCAGAGTGAAGTTTGAGTACTTTAGGGAGAAGCTTGGTGTTCTCCAGATCGAGGTTCCTTCCAAGGGGAAGTGATGAGTCTGTGATACTTTCTGACATGGTGGTAGGCAGGGCCTCCCTTGGTCAGATATAAGTGTTGTGCATTTCTGAAATGGTGGTAGGAGGGGCCTCCCATGGTGAGATATAATTTTGTTCCTTTCTGACATGGTGGTAGGCGGGGCCTCCAATGGTCATATATAAGTGTTGTGCCTTTCTGACATGGTGGTAGGTGGGGCCTCCCATGGTCATATATAAGTGTTGTGCCTTTCTGACATGGTGGTAGGTGGGGCCTCCCATGGTCAGATATAAGTGCGGTGCCTTTCTGACATGGTGGTAGGAGGGGCCTCCCATGGTCATATGTAAGTGTTGGGCCTTTCCTCAAATGGTAGATACCATGATGAAGAATGTAAGTGTTGGGCCTTTCCTTGGATGGTATATACCATGCCAGAGGATGTAAGTGTTGGGCCTTTCCTTGGATGGTAGATACCATGCCAGAAAATGTAAGTGCAGAGCCGTTCTGACATGGGGGCAGGTTGGGCCCTCCCATTGTTAGATGTAAGGGCTGAGCCATTCTGACATGGGGGAAAACTAGGCCCTCCCATGGTCAGATGTAAGTGCTAATCCATTCTGACATGGGGGTAGGCTGGTCCCTCCCATGGTCAGATGTAAGGGCTAAGACATTCTGAAATCGGGGTGGGTTGGGTCCTCCCATGGTCAGATGTAAGGGATGGGCCATTCTAACATGGTGCCAGGCTAGTCCCCCCCGTGGTCAAATGTAAGGGCTAAGCTATTATGACATGGGGGAAGACCGGGCCCTCCCATGGTCAGACATAAGTGCCAGGTGGGTCTTTCTAACTGGGTCAAATATAAGTGTTGAAGAAGATAAATACCTACATGGAGGCTAGGCCTACAACCAACATGAAAAAGGGTTGGCTCCGTAGAACTTCCTATGATGAGTAGAATTGAGAGATAGCACCAGGTTATTGAGATAGCGGAAGCAGTGATGATGATGATCTAGTGATGATCCATCTTTGATGATGATTTAGACTTGATCCAGAGAAGAAGACTTGTGCTGATGAATTGTGTCAAGAGAATACCTTCCTACTTAAGAGGGAGTGTTGATGTAATTGTAACTTTGGAATGTATTCACTTATATATCTTATATTGTACCTCGATGTTCCTATTGGGAGAATCATTTGTATTTCATTATACCCCAATGTTCCTATCTCGAGAGTCATTAATATAATAAAGTCATGTAAATTCATTTAGGTTAACCTTCCATTGTAATTCAGGGAAATAGTCCCCACAATTGAGTTAAGGTTAACCCTCCTTGTTGATCAGAGAAAAAATTCTCCACAATTGAGGGGCACTAGGGTTATTAGACTCTCCTAGAGATGTCGGCCCTGGTAAGTTATTTTTAAGTCAGAAACTAGTATAAATAGAGAGTGAGCCTCTCTATTTATCACACGGTCTCACACACTCACTCAACTGGGGTGCATGAGTGAGAGAGGAGAAGCTCTCTCAAGTGAGAGAGAGAGCAATGGTTGGAGATCATATTTTCTATCTTTGGATTTTATTCCTACCGTTGGTTCTCATTCCATATCTGAGGAAGTTGCGGGGTTTTCTCCTTTATGGTTTCCCTGACGAAAATTCTTTGTGTCTCTTGTCTCTTGTGATTATTGTTGTGTATGTTATTCTCTCAGATAAGATCCTAGATCATATTGTTTAAATGATAAAAATATAACAGCAGATCAATGGTTGAATGGTTTTTCATGAATTTCACAGGCACGATCAAAATTATCTTTGCATCCTCACAAAATGGCATTAAAATGAACATGATTTCTAATGGCCATGATTGATGGAGGATAGATCAACGGACAAGATTGATTTCACCAGATTGAAATTCTTGCAAAATTTTTGGTCTCTCGATTCGTGAAATGAGTTAAAGAGAAACAACATTTGATGGTGCATATCTCACCAAAGAGAGATCTACGATGGACATTCTCTCTGCTAATGAGACATGCACGGGACAAATCATCCAAGGGATTCACAAAAATTGGTTCTTCAGTACACATGTGTGGTCAATATTGAAGGGGGTTTTAGATCTAAAGGTACAAAATGATGGTATTCATCAAATGTCGGGGGTGGGAGAATTCAGTGGTGAAATGCATGACTCTATGTACAGTCTGCTTGTTCTAAGAAGACCCTATTAGTGTGAAACTTGAGACATATGTGCAAAGGGATGAAGTGACAGGAAATCAAATGTCCTGATGCTATCAGTGCATTCCTGCGATGGAGGAATTGGCTCCATGTCATATATAACCCTCTTGAACTGAAAGGTCACTTCATCAAGCATGATGAAATATGAACGATATCTTGAAGGGTCGAATTGCAGAGGGCCGGTAGAGTTTCCACATGAAGCAAGTGTTAGGACTATTAATCCTCCCTTGGTCAAATGTCTATTAGATTTTTTATTTCCTAACTTAGGAACCGTAAATTAATTAAATGAGTCCACTAGTGAAATTGGGTCCACATGGCCCAATTAGGCCACATGTACCATTCATTAAAGTGTGGGGGACAATGCTAGAGGTTAATTACTACTTACTTCATGTGCATGCATCAATGAGGGAACCTCCTAGACAAATATATACATTTTAGGAGCCACTGGGAGTCCTGACACCAACCTACTTCAGTTAGTTGGTGTTAGCACTAGTTAGCCACAATTAGCCTTCAATTACCTTCAGATGACTTAGTATTAGTTAGCTAGTGCATGCCTTGCATGGATAATGCATGCATGCATGTGGAGGAGGACTTTTGTTCACCTACCACACTCAGCTGCACTGAGTTAACTAGTTGTTACTGTTTGCTAGAGTTATTGGTCATTAGAGAGTTGATTTGATGGATTCCAATATTGATTGGGAGACCTTGAGTTAGAGATTCAGTTATATACAATCTTATCCACTTGGAGAATTCAAATTCATTACTCATGCATTTGAATTCTATATATTTGTAATCTATTGTACACCGGATATTATTATGATGAACATATTGTAAATTCCTGAGCAATACTTATCTGTTTCATGTGTGGTTTGTTTTCCTTAGTTTGTATGTGTTACCACCTAAGTTGTACTTAGTGGTTTTTTATCAAGTGAGCCTGGTGAACTCGACAGGGTTAACTTGTTCGGACTTCAAAAGACCTGTGGGAGTACTTCTGGGAAGTGCTTGTTGTACTATATCACATGTTCATACCCCATGGGGGAATTGTAATTAATTTTCTAGCATGATAGTGTCTATAAAAGACTCGGCCTCTTAGACTTTATTTGTCAATCCGATTATCCTAGGGTGTTTTTTCCCTTGGTTATTATTGGTTGTTTAATAAACGACTGATAATTTCTGAGTTTTTCACTCCATACCTCCAAAGTTGGGGTGGTCGGCTTGGCATTTAGGCCTATTGAGGTTATTAGAGTCTATGTGTCAATGTATAAACATGCTAGACATCATGGTCAAGTCATATGAACATGTCTAAGTCCCCCTAGGTTTTTTCAATTTTTCAATTTTTTAATTTTTTCAGTGTTTTTTTATTAAAATTTAATTTTTCCAAAACTTAGGCTATTTTTTAATAGTTTAAATGGAAAAATTGATTTTGTAATAAAAGTGGGCCAAATAATCAGTTTCAGTCATGTAGGTGCTCATTTTCAAGCTAAGAGCACCATGTAAACCCAAGGACCCACTATTTCCTAGTTTTAAGTGATTTTCCATCACTCAGGTCAGAAAGCCCCAAAAATCAATTATTGATGATTTTAATTAATAAATTGATGAACAATGGAGAAAATCCAAAATCATAGATCAGTGGATTCTTAGCTGATTTGATTGAAATCAGTCAGATATGAAGCAGATTCACTAGATTTGACAAATCCTTGACTAAAGGAGGTGATCAAATCAGATCTAGAGTTGATCTTCAGCACCCTTTATGGGGGATTTCTCCCTCCCTCTCTCCTTAACAGGTTTTGGCTCATCTGGATGAGTTTTGGTGGATGCTTCAGTCAACAGGTTGAGGTGTCAGTCAAATCATCTCTCCGATTGACAATTGCACTCAGTGAGACTAAGATCTGGCTCATTTAGAAATAGATTAGGCATTGATGGACTCTTCATCAGCATATTTTGTTTATCTCCTTGGGATTTGCGCCCCCCTTGGGCTGGATCTCCTGGTTTTTGTATATATCGAAGCATAGAAGCCTCTTCCAAGCTAGTTAGAACTGGGATTGAGGTGCTGCTTCTATTGTACTATTGTAATTCTTCATTTGAAATAAATAAAAGCTTTGGAGGCTAGATGGTGTTGTGCCATTACATGTGTGGATGATTATTGCCATTATTTTACTGAGGTAACCTGTATCTGTATTCATTTTTTGCTAATTGCTTGTAGATTCGTTGTCAAGATTGATAATAGGGTTATTATAATCTTGATAGGAAAGGTTCTTTTCAATATGTTTATTGACCATATCCTTCCTTTGATGCATGTTTAGAGATCTAGATTCAACATGTCCTATAAGCTTTTATGCATGTTATTTTGAATCCCTGTGTATGTACTAATCAGATCTCACAAGTTTCTTGGCAAGTTCTTTGATTTCAGCTGAGCTGCAGGTTCCTACATTAGAGAGGATGCTCATCTAGTTTGCTTCTTCACTCTCTTCAAACCTTCCAAATGAATTTTCCCTCGACATTCCACCTGAAATCTCCACTGTGGATCTTCAAGGAAACCGGCATTTCTCTCCTCCTCTTCCTCCCTCAAGATCAACTCTTCACTCGGTTACCTTTTCATAGCTTTGTTTTGGTTTATATCTATCATATTAAAATTAATTTCAACATATATCTATCCTCTTGAAGCTCATATTCTAGATATTAGTTTTGTTTTGCACATAAAGTTCAATTTTAAGAGATTTAGCTAAAATTACCATATTTTCACAAGCATTTTAGTGAAAATTCGTAGCTTGCTGTTATCGTAGTTTCATTTGCTGTATGATAAAATTTAATATTCTGCAATATCAGTGCATATTTCATTGGCTGCACAAACATAAATCCAAGATCCCAAGGAAAGCTTGCTTTCCTTGGTTCCTTTGTCACCTGTTTAGCTAGTTTTAAGTTCATCTTTCTTGAGTTAAGGTAGGCCGATCCAAAGGTACTCTTAAAGTGATTTTGGGAATATTTCATTCTGATATCCTTGCTATTTTTTATCAGTTTTGACAGAAATAAAGGAATCTTCTATTCGGAAGTGGCCTTGGGAGCGTTCAAATCCCCCCAGGGGCTCCCATTTGACTAGAACCTTTGATTTTCGCACCTTGTAATCTCTTGATTTCGATCCATATAAGGATAAAGAGGAATTATATCAGTTCTCTGATATTGTAACCACTGTTAATAAAATTATTTTTGAATAGGCTCTTTCGAGCCCATTCCCCATCCCCCCTGGGGGATTTGCGTCGATGTCCTTTTTGTTGATTTTTGCTCATTTCTTTTCAAACTAGTATTGATATAATATGTAGGGTAGTA
Organism: Pseudotsuga menziesii; assembly: GCA_001517045.1. Taxonomy (NCBI): domain Eukaryota; kingdom Viridiplantae; phylum Streptophyta; class Pinopsida; order Pinales; family Pinaceae; genus Pseudotsuga; species Pseudotsuga menziesii. Next base: position 71,726 of record LPNX010285077.1, read on the forward strand.
TAATTTATTTTATTATTAATTTCATATTCCAAACTTTATATTTCAAAGTAATCTTAATACTTACCCCACGACATCCCGATTGACCCGAAAGGGGAAAGAGATTCGTGGTATGACTAATTAGAAAACTAGAATTCTGTATCTGTTTTCTTTTGATCATTTGTTTCTCAGCTATTATAAAATTAACCTCTCCTCGATTCCCTGATTGATATCCACTTGGATCGAAAGAGGTTCCTAGAGGGTTTTCTTTTAAACAAGAACACCCAGTTTAAAACTTACTAAAATTGACAAGACTCCAGTGTGTATGCTCTGCACTTGGCTACGGTTCATCCGATCAGTCAAGTTGTATCAAAAGCACTTCAGTGACTAGTATAATTAGGACTCACTCTCCCAAATTAACAAACCAATAGGTGAAAATCCAACACCTAGATCGAACCATCACGGTGGCAAAATACCCAAAGGAAGCGGGAACTTCTGAAAAGTGACCTTGGGGCGCCGATCTCTGTCACACCCTAATGGGTGCATTATGAACAATAGCCCCAGAGAATCCATTTCAGCCCACATATTCCTTGTGGGTATCCGTGAAGGTTTAGTTTTGGACATACTCCAAGTACTCTAGGGTATATCTGGAGTCCCCTCTTTGCCTAATTTTAATCAACTCACACTTCAATTTTAACTTAAAACATACCAAGAGGCAATCGCAAAACACTCACTCCAAGCACGCGCAAGTACATTGTTTCTATTTTTTGACTCCATTCTAAGGAATTGGTTATTTTCTTGCTTTGTATATATATTGTGTCGCAGCATTGTGCTTGTGTGTTCATCTTTTATATCTTGCCATATTTGATCATCTATAGTTAAATTGCAAACTCCTAAGTAACTCAATCAGTTTAACATCACAACACTAAGTAATTATCCTTAGTAAATTAATAGGGTCTACCCCCCTTGGCTCCATTAGGAGTTGAGCCTAAATGGAGGAGTCAAGAACAAGGTGACAGAATTGACCCGAGACTTGCCCCCAAGGACACACCGAGTGGCTTGAAGATTTCTGCCACGTGACCCAAGTGTGTGAAAGGCGGAAACGCTTTTTGGTGCCATTACTGGAGATAAATCTTTTTATTCCCGAGTACGAATTAGATTAACTTTTTTCTAAACAACTAAAAAGCTAAAAAAATTTGATTGATCTAGTCTTTAAAAAACATAAAAATTAAAACTCGATCCATCTGGCGACTCCACTGTCTAACATCCCTTCAAGAATTTCTACCCGAAAAAACCACCGACAATTATTTAATCCTATCCCTTATCCCGAAGGGTTTATTAGGGAAAGATTGAATAGGCAGAATTCTCATAGAAACCTTGAAGATTTAGGAGACCAATCCCTCTCAGATATCCATCACATATTTGTAGAGAGTCATGTTCACTAATCTCAGGAAATGAAAGAATTTTTTAAACCCCTTGACTTTTCTCAGATAGTAGGTAGTCCTCATAACATTTCGAATGATGCTATCAAGAAGCTCCCCATATTTTAGGGTAATAATGCCATCACTGCCAAGTCTCACCTTCGAAAGTTTGAAAAGCACATGGTCAGTTATTGCAATGATGCTTCCCATGACCATGATGATGTCAAAATGATGCTCTTTGCTTTATCCTTGGAAGATGATGCTGAAGAATGGTACTTCAACCTAGATGATGATTCATATAAAGCTCTTAGTGAATTCCTAGAGGATTTTAAGAAGAAATGGGGGGGAAAGAAAGAACCAAGACATCTGCTTGCTGCCCTCCATAACATAAAGAAGATCGAGAATGAAACCATTGATGAATTTAGTATTAAGTTCAGGCGTGTGGTTGCGGACCTCCCTAGAGAAATCAAGCCAAGGGATGCCTCCATCCTCATATCTTACATCGAAGCTTTCACTGGTGATTTGAGGTACCAGTTAAGGGACAAAGAGTCGGCCGATCTAAAAACTGCTCAGAAATTGGCCGAGAAAATAGAAAAGAATATGTAGTCTTCAAGCAAATCCAACATTCCAAGTTACAGTAGGGGAAACACTTCATACAACGAAGAAAAGGGAAAATCCTTTGAATCAGAAGAAAAGGGAGCCTCTAAAGATCCCATGGAAAAGGTAACAGACATGATAAAAGACTTGGTTACTAGTCAAAACCAACTTATGGAAGATCAGTCTGCACAATTGAATCTTATGCACAATAGAATAATCACAATGGAAAGAAATAATGGACCTAGGAACTTTCAGCCTAGGCAGAATCAGATGTATCAAAAGAAGTTTCCTCAACAAGAGCCTGTGATTCCAAACCAGTTAGACTCGGCTAACATGGTAGAAGAAGTAATTCCATGGTGTAGACCCTGTGAACAATTCCACCAAGAAATCACTTGTTATGTTGCAAATCAAGTCATGGAACATGGACTTCCCAAGGTCAGTAATCAGGAAACAAATTCAAGCGAGCCTGATCATATATACATGGTAGGCCAGGCCTACCCTTTGTTACCATATAAACAGTACAAGCCTAAGGATGAAACCATTGCGAAATATTATAGTGAAACTTATGATGAAAACTGTAATATACATGATGGGACTCCTATGTGTTCTCCATATAATGAGGACAAGTATATCTTGGAGAATGATACAAGTGACGAAGACTCCCTTATCCCCGACAAAGATGTTGATGAGGAGTCCTGGACATTCATGGAAAATCCAGTCTGTGACATGAATAAAGAGGAAAATAACGAACTGGAAACTTTTGATGGTTTTGTTGATTTTTCTGTCTATGGCATATCTAAAGGAGAGAGCATGGACCATGTGGCCTTGGGAAAATTTGATATGAAAAAGGAGCATGCAGTTTATCCATATGATCATTCAGAGTCATATCATGCAGAGCCGCACAAAGGTATAAATAATGAAGACATGGAGGAGCAGTGTTGTGAAAAGACAGATGTGATGCATTTATTAGAATATCAGTCTCAACTATCATCTTCACATATAGAGTTTCCTCATCACTTGGAGCCGCTTGGGGCTTATACAGTGAATTATCATTCGGTAAGCCTTGATGATCAGTATGATGGTGTAGTCAATCTGCCTTATCATTCCAATTTGTACATCAACCCTGTCTAGTCATGGATAGAAGCAGCCTGCGCAAGCACTTACAAGTTGGGGAAGAATTTTTATGACATTATTCATTCCTATGATCTCCCATCCATCCCGCTCATTCTAAATCATCACGCAGGTTTGCAATTTCTGAATAAGGTATCCTTACTTTGGCTGGTAACCAAAGACAAGGAAATTTTTTTTTTATGTTAATAAAATGCTTAGGTTGTTACACTGGATTTTTTATTACACTTAACCCTTTTTATATCATGCTTAGAGTAGGAAAATAAGCTCCTTGAAAGAGAGCATTTACTTTCTGCATTTCTATTTTATACTTAGCTATAATAAAACTTTGCTTCTTTTAGTTAGTTACATTTGTTTTGTTTAAATAAATCATTTGAATGGTTCATTCAGTTTTTTATAAAACTTGTGCTACTAAGGTTTTTCTTGTCAAGTTGAGATGTTTTTACAGGGTATATAAACCAGAGATTCTGATGTTCTCATATCCTTTCATTTCCTTAAATACCAGACCGAGCACACATCCCACAGTTGGAGAAAGAATGTTACCACCTAAGTTGTACTTAGTGGTTTTTTATCAAGTGAGCCTGGTGAACCGGACATGGTTAACTTGTTCGGACTTCAAAAGACCTGTGGGAGTACTTCTGGGAAGTTCTTGTTGTACTATATCACATGTTCATACCCCATGGGGGAATTGTAATAAATGTTCTAGCATGATAGTGTCTGTAAAAGAATCAGTCTCTTAGACTTTATTTGTCAATCCAATTAGCCCATGGTGTTTTTTTCCCTTGGTTATTATTGGTTGTTGAATAAACGACTGATAATTTCTGAGTTTTTCACTCCATACCTCCAAAGTTGGGGTGGTCGGCTTGGCATTTAGGCCTATTGATGTTATTAGAGTCTATGTGTCAATGTATAAACATGCTAGACATCATGGTCGAGTCATATGAATATGTCTAAGTCCCCTTAGGTTTTTTCAATTTTTCAATTTTTTAATTTTTTCAGTGTTTTTTATTAAAATTTATTTTTTCCTAAAATTGGGCTATTTTTTAATAGTTTAATTGGAAAAATTGATTTTGTAATAAAAGTGGGCCAAATAATTAGTTTCAATCATGTAGGTGCTCATTTTCAAGCTAAAAGCACCATGTAAACCCATGGACCCACTATTTCCTAGTTTTGAGTGATTTTCCATCACTCGGGTCAGAAAGCCCCAAAAATCAATTATTGATGATTTTAATTAATAAATCGATGAATAATGGAGCAAATCCAAAACCATAGATCAGTGGATTCTCAACCGAATTGATTGAAATCAGTCAGATTTGAAGCAGATTCACTAGATCTGACAAATACTTGACTGAAGGAGGTGACCAAATCAGATCCAGAGTTGATATTCAACATCCTTCATGGGGGATTTCTCCCTCCCTCTCTCCTCAACACATTTTGGCTCATCTAGATGAGTTTTGGTCGATGCTTCAATCAACAAGTTGAGGTGTCAGTCAGATCAGCTCTCCGATTGACAATTGCACTCAGTGAGACTCAGATCTAGCTTAGTTAGATAGAGATCAGGCATTGATGGACTCTTCATCAGCATATTTGGTTTATCTCCTTGGGATTTGTGCCCCCACTGGGCTGGATCTCCTGGTTTTTGTATATATCCAAGCACAGCAGCCTCTTCCAAGCTAGTTAGAATTGGGATTGAGGTGCTGCTGCTATTGTACTGTTGTAATTCTTCATTTGAAATAAAGAAAAGCTTTGGAGGCTAGACGTTGTTGTGCCATTACATGTGTGGATGATTATTGCCATTATTTTACTGAGGTAACCTGTATCTGTATTCATTTTTTGCTAATTGCTTGTAGATTCGTTGTCAAGATTGATAATAGGCTTATTATAATCTTGATAGGAAAGGTGATTTTCAATAAGTTTATTGACCATCTCTTTCCTTTGATGCATGTTTAGAGATCTAGATTCAACATTTCCTATAAGCTTATATGAATGTTATTTTGAATCTCTGTGTATGTACTAATCGGATCTCACAAGTTTCTTGGCAAGTTCTTTGATTTCAGCTGAGCTGTAGGTTCCTACATTGGAGAGGATGCTGATCTAGTTTTCTTCTTTACTCTCTTCAAACCTTCCAAAGGCATAGTCCCTAGACATTCCACCTGAAAGCTCCACTATGGATCTTCAAGGAAACCGACATTTCTCTCCTCCTCTTCCTCCCTCAAGATCAACTCTTCACCCGGTTACCTTTTCATAGCTTTGTTTTGGTTTAGATATATCATATTAAAAGTAATTTCAACATATATCTATCCTCTCGAAGCTCATTGTCTAGATCTTAGTTTTGTTTTGCACATAAAGTTCAATTTTAAGAGATCTAGCTAAAATTACCATATATTCGCAAGCATTTTAGTGAAAATTCATAGCTTGCTGTTATGGTAGTTTCATTTTCTGTATGATAAAATTTAATATTCCTCAATATCAATGCATATTTCATTGGCGGCACAAACAGAAATCCAAGATCCCAAGGAAAGCTTGCTTTCCTTGGTTCCTTTGTCACCTGTTTAGCTAGTTTTAAGTTCATTTTTTTTGAGTTAAGGTAGGCTGATCGAAAGGTACTCTTAAAGTTATTTTGGGCATATTTCATTCTAATATTCTTGCTTTTTTTTAGCAGGTTTGACAAAAATAAAAAAAATCTGCTGTTCGGAAGTGGCCTCGGGAGTGTTCAAATCTCCCCAGGGGTCTCCCATTTGACTAGAACCTTTGATTTTCGCACCTTGTAATCTCTTGATTTCAATCCATATAAGGATCAAGAGGAATTATATCAGTTCTCTGATATTTTAACCACTGTTAATAAAATTATTTTTGAATAGGCTCTTTCGAGCCCATTCCCCATCCCCCCTGGGGGGATTTGCGTCGGTGTCCTTTTTGTTTCTTTTTGCTCATTTATTTTCTAAACAGTATTGATCTAATATGTAGGGTAGTATAATTTATTTTATTATTAATTTAATATTCCATACTTTATATTTCAAATTAATCTTAATACTTACCCCACGACTTCTCGATTGACCTGAAAGGGGAAAGAGATTCGTGGTAGGACTAATTAGAAAACTAGAATTGTATATCTGTTTTATTTTGATCATTTTTTTCAGCTATTATAAAATCAACCCCTCCTCGATTCCCCGATTGAGATCCACTTGGATCAAAAGAGGTTCATGGAGGGTTTTCTTTTAAACAAGAACACCCAGTTTAAAACTTACTAAAATTGACAAGACTCCAGTGTGTATGCTCTGCACTTGGCTGCGGTTCATCTGATCAGTTAAGCTGTATCAAAATCAGTTGAGTGACTAGTATAATTAGGACTCACTCTCCCAAATTAACAAACCAACAGGTGAAAATCCAACACCTAGATTGAACCATCACGGTGGCAAAATACCCAAAGGAAGCGGGAATTTCTGAAAAGTGACCTCGGGGCGCCGATCTCTGTCACACCATAATGGGTGCATTATGAACAATAGCCCCAGAGACTCCATTTCAGCCCACATATTCCTTGCGGGTAGTCATGAAGGTTTAGTTTTGGACATACTCCAAGTACTCTACGGTATATCTGGAGTCCCCCCTTTGCCTAATTTTAATCAACTCACACTTCAATTTTAACTTAAAACATACCAAGAGGCAATCACAAAACACTCACTCCAAGCACGTGCAAGTACATTGTTTCTATTTTTTGACTCCATTCTAAGGAACTGGTTATTTTCTTGCTTTATATATATATTGTGTCTCAACATTGTGCTTTCATGTGTTCATCTTCTGTATCTTGGCATATTTGATCATCTATAGTTAAATTGCAAACTCCTAAGTAACTCAATCAGTTTAACATCACAGCACTAAGTAATTATCCTTAGTAACTTAATAGGGTCTACCCCCCTTGGCTTCGTTAGGAGTTGAGCCTAAACGGAGCAGTCAAGAACAAGGTGACAACCTTGACTTGAGACTTGGCCCCAAGGACACACCAAGTGGCTTGAAGACTTTTGCCACGTGACCTAGGTGTGTGAAAGGCAGCAATAGTAGTATGTTCATCCTCCATTCAATTGGTGCAACATAAGCAAAACTATCTGCTTGAAGATCATATGGAATTCAAATTCTAACAGCAGAAAGGAGTATAAGAAGGAATATTCTGACACCATCATCAGGCGAAGGTAGAAGAATACAAATTTCTTTTCCATATGTTGGGAGCCGAATGGGAAAAGTAATTGGGACTAACGCCAGGGGTCATTTCCATGGTTGACAGAATAGCATCCTAGTATAAAAGACGGCATGATGGGGATCTCCACATAAATGCCGAATCTAAAAACCACATGATTACTCGTGCTGTCACCAGGATACTCAATGGTGAAGTGTGTGGGGGTGCTGACGGGGTTATTGTCATATTTTGATTTCTAACTCTATATAAAGAACTATTCTCAGAGCCATTAAGAAACAGATTCTTGGTGAACATAGAATGAAAATTGAGAAAGTCAAGTGTTGGTCTACTGTAAATCCTGAAAGTCTTGAGGGAGGCCTGCGATATTTTATGTGTTTGCAATGTCAACTTGTCGAAATATTTTTCTGTTTGGTAAACCCCAGCCTAGGACCCCACTGTTCCTAAATTCCCATGCCATGGGAATTCCAACCATCATGGTAGGGACGTTCACTATATTAGAAAATCCTTCCAACGTCATCAGGGTCAGGACAAGGACGTTCATCACATTATATGGACCTCCAGAGGATGGTGAGGGAATTACTGTCATAATAGAAGGTTGCACCACCATAAGGATAGTGCCTAGAATTTCCTCTCTAGGGGACTTCCCAACAAAACCCCCAGACTTAGTTGTGGTCTGCATAATATCAGCATGTGGTGACCATTTCTAGGGTGGTCCATCTGATAGAATGCTCATACTGGAAGAAGGGAGGTCCAAAGGATTCATCACCATCTTTGTGAATTCCACTTTCCAACATTATCTGAGGTAGTGAGGAGGTTGAAGAAACACCTCACCATATTTCCTGTAGGAGAATTTTCCTCATGGGAGGTAAAGAGTACACTAATGAAAATCCACTCCAAAGGCTTCTTAATTTCAAAAGAAATGTGGCCCTTGTTCAAGTCCCCTCGTATAACAGTGTTACCAGGAGTGTTGATGTATTTGTAACTTCAAAATGTATTCACTTATATTGTACCCCAATGTTCCTATCGGGAGAATCATTTTTATTTCATTGTACCCTGATGTTTCTATCGGGAGAGTCATTAATATAATAGTCATGTAAATTCAACAAGCTTAATCATGCATTGTAAGTCAGGGAAATAGTCCCCACAATTGAAGTGAGGTTAACCCTCATTGATTAGGGGGGGGGAGTCCCCACATTTGAGGGGTACTAGGGTTATTAGACTCTCCTAAAGATGTTGGTCCTGGTAAGTAATTGTCAAGTTAGAAACTAGTATAAATAGAGAGTGAGACTCTCTATTCGTTACACACACTCACTCAACTAGGGCACATGAGTGAGAGAGGAAGTGCTAGCATAAGTGAGAGAGATCAACTATCGGAGATCATATTTATGTTTTCGGGTTTTAATTTCGCTACTAGTGCTCATTCTATCTCCAAGGAAGTTGTGAGGTTTTCTCCTTTATGGTTTCCCCGAGGAAAATTCTTTGTTTCTCTTGTCTCTTGTGATTATTGTTGTGCATATTATTCTCTCAGATAGGATCCTATGATCATATTGCTTAAATGATAAAAATATAACATGGTATCAGAGCTAACCTGAGAAGAAGAAATTGTGCAGCTGTAGAAGCTAGGGATTATTACTTTTTGGGTCTCTCTCCACAATCAATCAACAAAAGGAGGCTAGGATAACTCTCCATTGAAGGGCACATCTTTCTATTGAAGCAAAATTTAATTCCAAGCATTTTTATTTTTTGCTGCGGGAAATTAGAGCTTTCTACAAAAGAGGAATTTTTGAGTGAGCCCAGCATAGGATTTATCTCCTCATCAAAATAAAATTTTAGAGACCAAGGTCAAAGTTTTTGGTTTAGTAAAAATATGGAAAATTCAAACCCTAGTTTAACCCAGGGCCTGAAAAACCCTAAAATACTAAAACTTGTAGTTTTGGTAAATTCCCTATATATTGGGATTTAAGAAGTCTTAGGGGACAAAATTTGCACATGTCGAAGATAAAATCCTGATGTAACCTGTGTAAAATCCTCAAATTCACTATATTCTGGGAGTTATGATTCCTCCAAATTAGGGTTCCAATCTCTTCCAAGATTCATCCCTAAAAAGGACACCTAGGGAGAATTGCTATATCTCGGGCTACAAAGGTCTAAATGAAATTTCTCAAGATGTTCTAGATAGCGCATGGACCATAATTCTGTAGTAAATGTTTCAGAAATTGATGATGAAACAAGGACACATGGAAGTCCATATAATGTCGCTATTCTAAATATTCCTAAAATAAGTCACCTTGGGAAAATTATCATAAGTCCCAATTGGTGAAACCAATTCTGCTCAAACCTATGGTGTTAGAAAGAGGACAGACTGGGAGGCCTTATTATGAAATTATAGACATATAGGAGCAACACTTTTGGAGATACCACAGAAACAATATCAGGAATTTCTGTAGAGGAAATTGGAAAACTAGGGCTTCTTATTCTGGGAGCTTCCCTCCACTATTTTCAGAGAAGGAGTACATTGGATAGATCACCTTGAAGAGGCCCATATTTCTATCCAATCAGATCTAAAAGATTCCAAGTTTTGAAAATTAGGTTTTCTCTGAAAAACCCTAGATTAGCTAGCTCCAGAAGCAGGACGGACACCTTAAATCAGTAAGATCTAATCTTTTGCTATTTGTAGTTGAGGTTCTCATTTCAATATGACTAATCACACTAGCTTGATGAAAATATTGGTGAAACTAAAAAATTCCGAGCATGGAAGTATAGGATTTCACTAGTTCTTGAAGAAAATGAATTGGAAACCTACATAAGTGGAGAGGTTCTAGTTCCAGAGGGAGATAAGGCTAAATCCTTACACAAGAAGAACTTGGTCAAGGCCAAGAAGATCATTGTTGATTCAATCAAGGATCACCTTATACCACAAGTGGCTTCCCTAAAGACACTTAAAGAGATGTTTGATTCCTTGACCAAGCTATTTGAAGGGAAGAACATAAATCAGAAGATGACTTTGAGAAACTAGCTGTTATACCCAAATCCTATCACCACCATGTGATATGACCCTTAACTTCCATGTTTTCCCTTAATACCAACACTTAGAGTATAAACCTATTCTGTTTGTCAATTCTACATGAAAAAAATCAGCACCGCACTTCCCCTATGGCCCATGAGCATTACCTTGCTCGCATCGCCTGTATCCTATTTTCCATAAGCGGTGCCACTGCCTATGGTCTTTGGTCCCTAAGTGTTTCTCATCTAAACCGCTCTATCATAAGAGAAGCAAAGCGGTACCCTGGGTAACATGGGAAAAAGAGAATTTTATCGAGGCTTCTAGATCATGAGCCTCGTGTCCTCCCTTATCCCTATCATTGTGGGTCAGTTGAGCTCAATATCCCCCATGGTAGGATCTTAGAGCGACCTCACCAACAATTCTCTCAACTATTCCTATCCATTGAGCCTTATAAATACAAGCTCATGTCTATAGTTGAGGGGGAGAACTATAGAGGCATTGTTATGCTATTGGATTGACCATTTAGTCCAAGCCATTAAAGAGCATAGAGAGTAAAGTTGGAGGTTATGGGGATAAAGTGTTTGTCTTGTGGAGATGCTTGTCGACACTAAGGCAATGGTTGTAAGCTTCTCCATGCATATTTAATGCAAAGCTGATTTTTGTCCCACATTACTGTTGTATTTATTTCACATGTACATGTTGTTAGATTCCTTAGTCACTAACATGGATGAGTAGATGATTTTCTGGTAGCTTTAATGTGTTTGCATGTTTGATCTGTTTGTAGCTACACAAGTTCAATATCGAAGTAGCATTCCAGGTGTCTATGAAATCCAGGGAAGGTCTTCATCCTTTGTTGTTCACTCATTTGTTCTGGATCTGAACCATTCAGACCAAAGGAACAACTTCTGTTTGTAGAAGGTGAAATATTCCTGGTTACAAATCTGGTGACTCCGCTAGGGAGTAGTACATATATCAGTTGATCTGATATTACTCAGTTCTTGAACTCTTGTCCGAATCTAGGCTCCATCTCCAACTCTCTTCAGTTAGATATTCCATCTGACTCAGTGAATTTTGGTTTGAAACTTTCAGATTTGTTCAGATCTGAATTATTTTGACTTTTTATGCTCTTTTTTACTATCAATCCATCAATTTTTTCCTTGATCTAATCAATTTCTAACTTGATCTTTCGTTCTCCTTTGTGTTTTGGATCTATTCAAGGAGCTGCTCATGCACTGTTAGCAGCATGCAGTGCCACTGCCTAAGTCCTGTTATCCAGAAGTGGTGCTCATCCAGAACTGCTTTGTCAAGACCCCTCCAGCACAGTGCCAGGTAGGCCTTGTTCCAAGACTACTTTTTTCTCATTTTTTGCAAAAAATTGAGTTTGTGTGCTTTCATCCCTACACTGTTAGGCTTGTGTGTTAGAATCTTATGGTTATGGTTTGAAATTCTATGGTAAAATATTTGGTTTTATTAAAGAATTCAAAGGCTAGACTAGGCTTGTTGATCATCCATTTCCTTCTGTGCTTGTTGGTTGTGTTTGTGAAAGGATTTTTTTTTTGAAATCTTATGTGTTTATGAGCTCTCTTTTCATTTATGTTATATATACTTAAAGAAAAACATTTAATTATCATCTTGATTTCATTTTTTGTTTCCATAGAGGACTTCATTTTGCTTGTTTAAAAAGAAAATTTTTGGCTGAGATTAGGTCATTATCATCATTGAGCATAAGACATTTGATCTCTGATTGGCCTCACAAGCTTTCAGGTTTTCTATGTTCTTTTGTCTCTTTTGCATTAGTACTATCTCATCAAAATAAAAAATATTGTAGTTTTAAGTTAGATCTATCTATGTTTTAAGAAAAATCGAAAAATAGAGTTCATATGCATATAGTGTGCTTCTTGTTTTTCTTTTAGGAAAAGAGACTCTTCCCCTTTTGATTGCTTTCAGAAAAGAGAAATGAGTTTGGAAAGTGTTGCTTGTATTTGATTTTGATTTGTTCAAGATTGTTGTTTGGAAATTTTTGGTTTTGAAATAAAATAAAATACTCTCTTTCCCTCCTATAGGTAGGCATACCACGGATAGTAAAATGAAATATTTGCATATGCATACTGCATGGTTTTACTTTTTCTGTCAAAATTCCATGCATTCACCTAACCATCCACTTTAAAATTAATTGTAGTTATAGGTTAAAATTTACATACAAATTTGAGTGATAGGTTAGAGACATGTTCGGGCATCATTAAGCATAGGAGTTGTCATTACTCGTCTACATTACATCTCGGGACTCGCGTGGTTCTTCCACGTACCATCGGTATACCGAACGGACTTTCATGTACCCTTGAGGTATATAGAAAGGTCCTTCATGTACTCGATTGTATATCAGAAGGCCCCTTGTGTACAGTTATGCATTAGACATCACTACTACGGATTTGAGCTCCCATGTACCTTGCGTATATCGGGAGACCCCACTAGGATACCTTATCCATTTGAGGAAAGCCTTTTGCCATATTTCTTGGAGCCATACACTGAAAAAAACATTTGGGGAGATTACTATGCACATACCCTTCAGGTATATCACAAGTGGCACCTTCTTGACAATCCTGGTGAGAGACCTGACTATCTGAACTCCTCCTGTCATTTAAGTCTGCTTGTTTGACCTATATCTTGAGTAGGCAAATTTTTGGTGTTTTTTCTAGTTTTTGAGACCCTAGGTTAGATAGGAGCTATACAAAACGGCTGAGCTAAGCTAGTCCAGAAGAGTACGGGGCTTTCCACCCGATTTTATTCCAGTTTTAGGAGAAAATCCAATTGAAGCTGTCGACCAAGGAGTTGCTACCTCCTCCCAAGTGGGATATAATGTGGTTGCAGAAAGCGAAGGACCATATCCTTCACACTCGCCTCCCTTGGTCCAACAACCTTCTCGGGGTAATACTTCGTTCCATTCTCCCATGGAAGGTCATGTTGATGATGCTACCCGTCCAGATTATGGTCCCAATGCTCCATTTTGGGATACCTCTATAGGACAACCCGTTGCCTCATTTGGCACATGTTTAAACTTTTCTAAAGAAGTTTCTCCAGGTGAAGAAGAATGTAGACAATACCACGTAGCAATTCTCCGTGCATAGGAGATTGAAAAGAAAATAGATGACATATTAGGCACACCACCATCATGTTCCACAACTATTCCTATGGGATATCATTCACTTGTCGATTCTATGAGACCCTTTGAACTGATTCTAGATCACATAGTGACTCCACACAACCTAGGTCAAACTACCAACCCCACCTTCTCCCATATTATGTCTATTCCCAATCCTCCCAAGTCTTCCACACCTGGGGCTCAACCTTTAATTCATGTTTCGTCATTACCTTCTAGTGTCAGGGGGAAACCCCTGACATGACCTATGTTATCTGGCACTAGAATTGTACCTAGTCAAGGAGAGACCTCTGGTATAGAGAAATCTATATTTTATGTCCCTCCCACCCACACCAATGTGGTTAACCCCCCATCTAGTTCAGGTCAACCCTTGGACGCACAACTTGTAACCAATCAAACCTCTTAGGCTTATGGTTATACAGCAAATCAAGTACCTATAGGAAGCATTAATTATCCACCCAACCCTACAGGAATGCCTTATGCTATAATTCCATATCCTAGTAATACTTTCATGCCATGGGGGAAACCTAACCGGTCTTGTATGCTAGTTATGGGGGGGATACCTATTCATACTGTGGGAGGTACCAGAGGACCACCTTATGAAGGTCCTCCCCCTGGGGGGACTAATGGTCCTAGAGCACCTGGTGGCTTTCATCCTTATGGTCCTAATGGTCCTAGTGGTCCTGGGGGGCCTGGTGGCTTCCCTCCTAATGGATCTGGAGGGTCTAGTGGCCCTCCTCCTAGTGGTTCTGGAGGCTCTGGAAGTTTACCTCCTAGAGTTCCTTGAGGGTCTAGTGGTCCGCCTCCTGGTGATCCCAATGGTCTTGGTGGTCCTCCTCCCAAAGGCCCTGGTGGTCCTAACAGTCTTGATCCCAAAAATAAACCCCCTGTGGGCGGATTTTTAGGTAGTTATTCATCACAACAACCTGTCTATCAGTCTACTTACGGTCCTACTAGTAATTATATTCCATATCAATATTACTAGTATGTGCAACCTAATCATTAGTTACCTTTCCTAGCAACTTTGGACTTTTTTTATTTGTCCAAGTTGATTAATGACCCCATTCGACATAACCCCTCGTGGCCTCCCATTCCGGTAAAGTTACCATCGAACATTCCAAAGTTTGATGGGAAGCAGGGAGACGATCTAAAAAACCATGTCATGACATTCCATCTGTGGTGTTCTTCAAACTCTCTTATGGATGATTCAATTTGTTTAAGACTCTTTCAAGGAACTTTGATCGGTATAGCCGTGAAATGGTACATTGAACTTCTGCAACATTCGTTTGTGGATTTTGGCTCATTGGCAACTATTTTTCTTACGCACTTTTAGCTTCCTATTCGTTATGAAACGGGTACTGATCTCTTAACTTCTTTGAGATAGAACACCTCCATCCACATATCCAATCATATCCATGAGTGGAGAAGGTGGAGAAGACTTATTAAGGCTCCTATTCTGGATCAGTTATTAGCTGATTGGTTTACTAAATCTTTGTTTCCTCTGATTTCCTGAGATGTGGCTATGGGTGGTGTCATTACTGAAGAGAAATCCATTAGTCGAGCCCAGTATCTAGACTTGGTCTATTCCTAGTACAGAACTTTGTATGACTTGATTCCTCAAGATCCTCTCCCAAGCACCGATCCTGCAAAGCCACCAGCAGAAGTCCCTATTGATGGGATTGTTGGTTCAATCCAGTTCCCATCAACAACAAAACCTGCCAGGTAACCCCAGACTGCCACCCCTACTCCTTTGACTCCCAAGGTTTCCATCGAGGTTAATTCTATTCAGAGTATTCAAACCTCAGGCAATAATAAAAAGAAAGGTAAAAGTAAAAAAAAAAAACCTGGAAACCAACAGGAGCATCCAAAACCAACCACCAATGATAACGATAAAGGGAAAAGAAAAGAAAATATCCATGTCTACTATGTGGAGGTGACCATTTCAAAAAAGAGTGTCCCCATCGGGAGGAAATCACCCAATTTTTGAAAACAAATCCCACACCCGTAGTTCTCACAGATCCTTTTCCCTCTCAACAAAAACTGATAGACCACATGTCTATTCAGGGAAACTCTAGTTCGTCAGAGAAAATTTGCATGATGTCCTCAGATACCATTAGTTTGCAAACTCAAATTCATAGTTATGACAAACATGCAGACAAGAAAGAAGACCATTATTCTTCAGGAAAAGCTCCCTCTAATGGTTCTCCTGACTCCTCGTCTACTGCCCCCCTAACCATCGAATAAGCCTACTCTTGATATGATTTTGAGTCTACCCAAGAGTACTCTTAGGAAGGATATTTTTAACCCTAATACCCAAGATGCTCAAGTTTATAATGTCGTTGAAGATCTCGCTCAGGCACCATGTGCAATTCCTACCTTGGAAGTGCTCAAAGGTTGTCCTACACAACGCAAAAACCTGTTAACTGTGTTAGGAGCTTGTTGTGCCCCTACCCAACAGCCTTTAAAAACCATTATTTCATCGAATAAAATTGTGTTTTGTTTTGATGAAATGTTTGAATTTCATATAGTAAAAGTGAAAATTGATAACTACTGAAATGATGATATTCCAGAAGCTACTGAAACATGAAATTCAAAGTTTTTAAAAGAAACATTTGCAAACTAGGAATTAGTTAACAAAATCACTACTTTGGAATTATTATTTTAAGTGAATTACATTCAAAATCAAGGCATGAGTATTAATAATAACCATATTTTTTATCATAATCTAATCTTGAAATCTTATTTATCATCCGATTTATTATGTGATTTAGCTATCATAAATTTTGATAAGGTTTTGAGATTGGAAGGTTGATATGTTGTTGCTCTTGATTCTTCGTGTATGAAGCTTTTCTATAAATTATTTTTATATCCATGATGGTCACATTTTTAAAATTATTTATGTGAAAATATTCCTTATAATTCGAGTTAATTTTTGTGTTTTCATTAATTATTAATGTTTCCAAAAATTAATTTATTCAAGGGATGTATATTCATGACATATTTGGGGCCAAAGTGTATACGTTTTTATGAAAGGAGAATTCCAATTTGTGATTTGTTTTATCCTCTCGACAACTTTACCATTATCATAATATAATAATGATTTCTATAATTGGTTTAAAGGTGACCGTTGATTATGAAATGGTTATGGGATGAATAACTTGCATGAACGGATAGCACGAGAGGCTAGCTTAGCAATTTCAATAAAACCAGGATGCCATATCTTGTTTTCATAAATCATCAACACAGCTGGATCAACAGTCATGTTGTTTTGTTTTATTATCAATCTCACGGCAATCTCAAAGAATATTTGTATTAAATATCACATAGTTTGTGAGTGATTGTTGAATTGATGATAATCTATCAACGAGGTAGATTCGCCGGAAGGAAAGAAATAATATTGGTTATGTGCGAAATCATTTCCCAAATCTACTGAACTGTGCGAGATCGTGGAAAAGTGCAGCTATCATTGCACGGTGCTAAATAATCTGTAATTCTTGCCACTTCGATTCAATCTGAAATTTGTTGATGAAGATTATGGTTATCGCCGGATTGTTGAAAGGAACGGGAATTTTACACCACGTCCAGCATGAAAGGGAAGTTTCTGATTCTCCATTATTGTTATTTCATGATAATTATGTTGTTTTATCATGCATTTTAAACATGACGTGGAAAATAATTCAGTTAATATTTTAAGATATCATTTCTGCATAAATCTCTTTTTCCAGAATTGATCGCAATATTAAAAAACGTTCTCATTTAAGATTTTTAGGATGATGCAGATTAATGGAGCATTCATGGCTGGATTGAAGGAGATTGTTGTGATCACTAGATGAAGAAAAAGCGTGCTATCAATTTCGTTCTCAGCTAGAAACAGAGAAAATGTCGGGATTGTTACCAGTTGCAGAAATCGCGTAGCTAACTGACAGGCGATTTTCTGAGATTTATTGTGAGCAAATGGAGGCGAATCTTAAAAATATGGCACATGGGTTTTCTTCAGAACAGACCCATTTAGCTAAACTCAAGTGAATTTCGCCAAAAAATGATGGATTTCAGGATATTTTCAGGGATCCTTTGAGCACGATTTTGGCAGTTGCGGCCGGCAACAAAATGTTTGTTTCCAGAAATTCGCCTGTACAGAGTTGAATTCGTTTTGGATTTCTTTTGATTGTTGTTTATTTAAGAAGATTGTATTTTGCCAGTGGGGGGAGGTGGTGGAGCTGAGAAATTTCTCTTTCAGATCAGATCGCTGCTGCCAGGATTATTTTAGGATGGATCAACAGCATTGAAGAATTTCTTTTTCTTTGTTTGAAGAGCAGACCAAGAGCTTGAGCTGGGGAGTCGATAGTTTGGAGAAGGAAGGAACAAGACTGCTGTTTAATTTCCCTGCGATACAAAACAGTTTCCTGTCAATAGCTGCAAATTGTTAAACTGGTGATACTTACATATATCTACAGTATTTTTACTTTGTATTTGTGCGTATTGTATCACTTAGCCTTGTTTTTTTTAATTTTCCATGTTGTTTATGTTTGTTATAATTTCTTTTCAGAATTATGCAAATATATGTGATTTAATTATCGACTTGTACCGATTCTGATTTACTTATGTTTCACATCATACCATTTATGGTGTATGTTTCTGTTGTATGATCTTGTCAATTTCAAAATTTCCTTTTGAATATTTCAGGATTGTTAATGCAATAGTTTCATTAGTGAATCTGATATCAGGTCAAATATTTTATCGCTCCTGATTGGGATAGAAATGTTTAGAACAGATCAATAGTTGTTTCTTGTAAACTATTTTATAAAAACAGCCATTGAATCAGATATTTATATCCATATTACATTCAGGTTATTGTCTGATTTTTGTAATTAATGTATATTTGTGAATAGTGCAAATTTGTAATACATTTAACATGTTAATATTTGATTAACTTTTAATTGTAATTTAAGTTAATGGAATAGATTTAGTTTATAAGTTAATTTAATTATATTACTAATTTATTAGTAAGCAGACTAACTAGTTAATTTGTACATTCATTAACTAGTTTAATTTGTACATTTGTAGGTATTTATTAGATTTAATTAACCAAAGTAATAGCTTTAGTTTTTAGACTTAGTTTAGTTAGACTTTGAGGCTAACAGAGCCTTTAAACCTGTTGGGAATGACTATCCCAAACAGCTTGGAGCCTGTTCTAAGGATCCCGGTCTGGGTCGTTTTCCCCGTTGCGGGCTTAGTCGAATACGCCCGTCAACAGAGCTTTAGACCCAGACAATACTAATTTGATTCATTTCAATGTCGAGAAATATAAGTCTAGACTACCTCACAAACTTGCTTTCCAAATGATCACGAAGTAGTCAGAAAGAAAGTCTTTAGGACTATCTTAGACGAAGGAGCTTCAACTTCATTTTTGTCCCTATCTTGTTGGAAAGCTATAAGCTCTCCTGAGCTTGTAACATCACCTACAACTCTGAAAGCCTTTGATGGGCAAGGTTTCCAGCCCCACGGTCTCATATCATCCCTTGCAGTCAAGCTTGGGGGAAAAACTGTTTCTATTCAAGTAGAAGTAGTAGATGCACCGTTAGATTACAACCTCCTTCTAGGAAGAAATTGGTTTTACGCCATGACTGCTATCGCTTCGACAATATTTCGAACAGTCCAATTTCCACATCTAGGGAGAATTGTTACCATCGATCAACTTGATTTCTATATGCCGGATGTTACTACCTCTACAACTAATAACATCCCTATGTTAGGCCAGTCCCCTCCTCCTTACCAATCGATTGGGGTAGGCATGTTGAAGGATTCATCCCTTATGGGGATTTTTCCATCCACTCCTCCTAACACAGAGATAGTCACAATAAATATGATTGCATCATTTGATTGTGAGCTCAAGGGAAAAAAAATTGTTGAGTCCACATGAAGAAATATACAACATCATTCAAACCCTTTCCGATGATCACACCGATGAACTTCATCTGGTGACCTCGAACCCTTACCACCTGCCCTACTGGTTAGAACTATCTCTTCCTATTCTGGATCATATCTCTGATACTTTTCCTTCTGATGAGTCCATTATGGATATCATGAATACGAATGAGCCTATCTGGGAGGATCACCATCATAGATCCTCTTTCCTCCCCAACACCAGTACGGTCGACCATGACTTTACATCCTTGTTTTCCATTGATATTGTCAACGCAACTCAAAGTCCTATATTGTTGCAAGAAACACATTCTGAAGGAAAAATTTGCAACATTACTTAGACAAATCTGATTGATATATCATCCAAGCCTAGTACCATCGAGCATGTTCATGTTGGGCAGAACTGCTCAGCAAACGAATCTGAAGCATACAAGGAACTTCTCAAAGAATCCCATGATATTTTTTCCTGGTCTTATGAAGAAATGTCGGGGTTAGACCCACCCATTGTGGTCCATGAAATTAAAACCTATCCCACAGATAAACCTTTCAGGCAAAAACTAAGGTAGGTCCATCCACTGAAGGCCGTAGCTATTAAAGATGAAATAGAGAAACTTCTCAAAGCTAAGTTTATTTATCCCATACCCCTAACAGAATGGGTATCAAACATTGTCCCTGTCAATAAAAAGTAGGGCACTATTAGAGTCTGTATCAATTTTAGAGACTTGAATAAAGCTTGTCCCAAGGACAACTTTTCTACTCCACATATCGATCAGATTATCGACAATTGTTCTAGAAGTGTCATCTTCTCATTCATGAATGGATTTTCTGGCTATAATCAAATTGAGATATTACCCACCAATCAGCACAAGACGACATTCATTTTCCCACGGGGAACCTTTGCATATAGAAAGTTACCATTTGGCTTAAAAAATGTTGGAGCCACTTTCTAGCGTGTGATTTCCTATGTGTTTCACAATATTAAACATATTGTTGAACCATACCTTAACAACCTCCCTGCTCATTCACAGTGATGGGACGACCATCCTAGTCATCTTAGAGATATTTTCTTGAGATGTCGTCATTATAATATACGGCTCAATCTGCATAAATGTGTTTTCTGCATTGAGACGGGATGCCTGTTAGGTTTTGTGGTCTCTAAGGATGGAATTTGGATAGACCCTCTAAAAATTTCCACCATTTTAGCTCTACCAGCCCCAACCAATCTTCTCGAACTCCAAAGTTTGCAAGGGAAGGAAAAATTTCTCTGTCGTTTCGTGTGTAATTTTGCAGAAAAAACACATGGTTATATGCATCTCCTTAAGAAGGATATACTGTTCTTTTGGGATGATGAAGCCCAATGTTCCTTTGATAATCTCAAACACTCTCTGACTAATTCACCCATGATACACCCCCCAGATTATTCAAAGGTCTTTCTCTTATATATTGTTGCTTGCACTACTACCATCACTATGGTTTTGGTGCAGGAAAATCCCGACGGTCAGTAGCATGTGATTTACTATGCTAGTAAGAATCTTATGGATTCTGAAACACGATATTCACATGTGGAGAAGTTAGCATTGGCCACGGTCATTACCGTACAAAAATTTTGTCACTACATTTTGCTCTGTGCAACCACTGTATTGGCAGACCAGAACCCTATGTATTACATCTTGATTCGTCAGGTGCTCAGGGGCAAGTACTCCCGGTGGATAGTCATACTACAGGAGTTTGATTTGGAATTTGTTAAAGCCACATCAAAGAAATCCTTGGTTTTTTCTGAGCTCATGTGTGATCTTCCCTGTGCTTCGATGGAATCTGAGCCCAGTGATTCATTTTCGGATGAATTCATGTTCCTGATAAGCACTACTGATCCATGGTATGAATATTTGCTTATTTATCTCCAAACACAAAGATTTCAGCCAAATCTATCCCATGACGATCGCTGCCATATCCGTCACCACGTGAAATACTACCTCATCCCGAATGACACCTTGTATAGACGTGGGATTGATTCTATTCTCCGGCGATGCCTCACCCATGAGGAAGCTGAACAAGTGTTGAATGATTGCCACTCTGGAGCATGTCGTGGTCATTTATCTGGGATGGCTACAACCCAAAAAATATTTCACGCTGGCTATTTCTGGCCTTCAGTCTTTAAAGAATGTCATGAGGATGTTAAGAAATGCCCACCTTGTGAACATTTTTATCCCAAAAATTGCACTCATCCTGCTCCGCTACACCTCATCATTGTCATTGGCCCATTTTCCAAATGGGGGATTGATTATATGCATTTTAAGCCTACCTCATCCGGGGGGAATGGTTACATCATCATAGCCATTGACTATTTTACAAAGTGGGCTGAGGCCATGCCTACATATGCGAAAGATGGTAAGACTGCCGCTCTCTTCCTATTCAATCATGTCATAGCTAGATCCAGAGTCCCGCAGTCCATAGTTACTGATCATGGATCACATTTCCATAATCTAATGATGGAGGAACTAAGTGCCAAGCTAGGTTTTCACCATGAAAACTCTATGCCCTAATATCCGCAAGCTAATGGTCAGGTAGAGGCCATTAACAAAGTTTTGAAAACTTATCTTCGTCGGATGGTTGGAGATCATAAATCCAACTGGCACTATATCCTTTTCTCCACTCTTTGGGCTTACAGGACTTTGGTGAAAACACCTACTGGTTTCACACCTTTCCAACTTGTCTATGGAATCAAAGCTGTCTTACCGATTCAATGTCAGATTCCATCCTTGAAAATCGTCATCGAACTTCTCCCAGACACTTCCGCAGAGGAAGAGATATTTTTGTACCTAAACAACCTTGAAAAAACTAGGAGAGATGCTGCCTTGAATAATGAGGCACATAAGAAATGCGTAAAGGCGCAGTATGATAAATCCATCCAACCTCGTTCCTTTAATGAGGGTGACCTAGTTTTGACTTACGACTAGAGATATGACAAACTAGGGAAAGGAAATTTTGAGTCCATGTGGTACAGTCCTTTCATCATTTCTAAAGTTTTAGAGAAAGGGGCCTACGAGCTCATAGACTACGATGGAATCCCTTTAGGGAAACCTCGCAATGGGTTGTACCTAAAGAGATACTATGCCTAGATATCTCTTGGATAGTATCTTGTATATATGTATATTGCTTGAATTTTAGTGTGCTTTAAGTATTTTCAATATGGTTTTGAGTTTAGTGTCTGTATCTGTTTATACCATGTTTTGGTCATGCAGAGCAGATGACTTTCTACGGCTTTGTTGATGGTGCTTGCCGCCACACCTTGAATCTTGCCTCAACTGCTTGGGTTCTCTATTTCAAAGCTTATGATTTGGTCAGTTCAAGAGCGGTTTGTATTGGTCCTACTACCAACAACATCGTCGAGTATAGAGCAGTCATAGGTCTTCTGACTAAAGCTGCCTCCCAAGATGTTCACAATTTGGTAGTCTTGATGGAACCTCAACTCATGGTTTTTCATCTGAACCATATTTATACCATTAGGAACCCTGTGCTTCTCCACCTCTTCCAGAGGGTACGCTTGTTAGAAAGGTCATTTGAAACTATCACCTATAGGCATATCCCTAGGGAACATAATGTAGTTGCTGACTCATTAGCTAATTACATCCTAGATTGGCATATTGCCCATTCATAACATTAAAATCAAACACAGTTCATTGTAAATAAACAATTAAAGACAAATAAAACTCATGTAAAATACATTCACCATTTGAGACATATAAACACCAGGTAAAAGTCTGTATATATATATATATGAACATGTTTACAAAAAATAGTCACGATACCTCATCTGAAGCACATAGGCTTTCAAGTAAAAATCACCATACAAAATGTTGAAGCTATCATATTTCAATGGATACACCATGCATACATTGTCTAGTGATGCTTGTGCTAGCACATCACTGCCCGGGCTACTTTATGTAGAAATCTGCTAAACCCACACAGTACTCCCACTGTAGGTCTCTGATACCTCAGAGGGAGGTCATCAATGGAAGCGTCAAGGATGTCTAGGGTCAACCTCTCCAGGTTTTCCTCTAACTCCCCAGTCACATCATCACCCTGCGGTATGAAATGGGCTCCAAATATTCTATCTAATGGGGAAGCTCCCCCAAGTCATTCTGCTCCAATGTCTGCATGAAAATATTCAAGTCTCATTACTTAACGTAAAAAATATAAAACATAAAAAACATAAAAATATTATTTCCATTTTAGGGTTTTTTGCTTCTTACCAATGTCACCCCACTTTCCACCAAGTGGGAGCGGTAGGTCAGGATCTCTGCTGAAGTCCATACCTACATATGCATAATCCTCCACCATGAGGATCTGATCTCTCAGCCATCAAAAGAATGGGTCATCAAATTTCACCTTCCCCCTTCCCGCTCTAATACAGGCCATAATGCAGACCCACCTCTAGATGTGAGGCTCCCGCGCTCTCAACTCTGCAAATACCACCCGGGGTCTCATTTGTGGTACCCGCTCGAAGAAGAACCAGGCTAGAATGGAACCAAAATAGAAATTCTTTAGTTCCCCCTGTCGACACTTGGTCAGGTGATCCTTGAATATCAAAAGTAGGGCTTCTGACCAGTTGAAGACTGTAGGCGCCATGGCCTCTATCGCATAGAGCATATGTACTCTAGAATCCTGGTGCACCCCTTGGCTTCCCTCCACTCTTTGCATGGTAAACAATATAGTCCAAAGTGGTCCATCCATCATTTCCTTTATGGGGATTTTCTTCCCCAATTTCTTTGTCCTAGGGATACAGTGATGGTTTATCAACTCCTGTGTAGTGATGTCCACTCCGTGGGAACCAGTCAGCGAGATGGGAGCACCCCATCTCGAAAGGCTAGTAAGGAAGTAGATATCCTCTACATCAATTGTCAGAATATGAGCACCAACCTCGAAATGTTGTTGCTCCAGATTCCACATCTGGAGTATATGCTTTAGCAATCGCTCATGCGATACCATACTGGGTGTCTGGAATAATTTCAAGAGTCCGTAGTCTCTCAATGCGGCTATGCAACCTGCATTTCTTTCGATGAAGGCGTCGTCATTATCATGCTATCTCTCTTTTCATATGACCATTTTTTATCATCTAGAACTTGCCAAATACAATCACAAGACCCATTAGAATCATTTTTAATCATTCAAATCTAATGAAATGGTCTAGTTTTTCTTGTGTAATTAGTTTTACTTCTTCACGGTTGGCACCGCCTGTGCCTTGTTGAAGACAGGTGGTGGCACCGCCTATGCACTTTGTTTTTGATGCGGTTCTAGTGAGGTACTACATATCCCGCAAGGGATAAGCACAGTGCCTACTTCCATGATTTTAGGGCCTGCTATACAAGCTCAAAACACCATCAAAATTCAAAATTAAATGCATAATATGAAAGATTATGGTCTAGGCTATTACTTGGAACTGACGGTGCTTGAATCCAACGGTGGAAACTCTCGATATCAGCAACTGAAAATATAGCTAGGAAAGTGCTCCAAATGCTCTCCACTATGGGTAAATAGTAAAATGTTTTGATTTTTCACTTTTTACATGACTTTTATACACATTTTTGGGTTTGACATGCTATAGTTTTGGTTTAAAATCACTTATTACTCAAAATTTATCATTCATAATCCCTTAATGTTAGTTATTGGTGCATTTAACACTTGTTTTGAGTCATTGCAGGATAGAATAACAGTAGCAGTAAAGTTTTGGAAGTTCGTTTTTTACTTTTTTTCTACTACCATAAAATAGAAAAATCCGTTGAGTGTTTATTACGACACTATGGTCATTCTGTTGAAACTTAGTATCAAAGGTCAGAGTCTGTTTCTGATTCTTTTCAGGATCGTAAAATCTCTCATTGTGAAAAGATACCTAATGGAGTCTTCTTTAAAATCTTTTCGGGCTCCTTAAATATGAAAAGATTGTTAAGTGATCTTGTCTTCTTCATGCTCATTAAAGCATTTGAAGAACCATATCTCCAATGGTAGGTTATCTATTTTTTCGGTTTGGATAGACTATTTACAAAAAAGGAACACTCCAGCCAATCATGACTGGAAGAGTTCTCTAAGGTATAATTTTATACTTTTTCAGGCCTTAGAGATTAAATCATATGAAAAAGGACCCTGTGGAGTCTTCCTCCGTGGTCATTCAGACTCTTTAAACATGAACGATATATAGTTTTCTTTCATTGGACTCGTTAAATTAAACATTGAGAGACCCGTTTTGGGGAACGAACCCCTCCTCTCTCAGGTTCGTAAAATATATGAGATTGGACTTGTCTTCGGATGAGATATACTGAGTGTTTGTTACCCTCTTTGAACTCGTAAAACTAAAAAGAGGCATTCATCAACAATGATGGGGGAAATGGGAAGGGAATCATTTTTGCAAATAAATGGCAGTATTTTGTCGTTACCTTTGAACATGGCACTTGTCTGCATATCATCTCAGTCAATTGGGTATTCACCTGATCTCCATGATGATCCACTTTCATGAGTTATGCCACTCCTTTGAGTCTTTCAAAATAATACATTGTCCACTATTGCACTGTGTGTTTGTCCCATTTAGTCATGCTGCCAAGTATTTTGTCATGTCGCCCAATGTTCACAGGGAAGTTGAAAATTTTTACCTTTGCAGTCAGAATAGTCTCTATGTCAGTACTTTTGAGTGAGTCCTATGGTTACTACATTCACATCATTCTAGAACTATGTTTCGAGTTTCCCGTCGTTGATGTGGGACTCATCATGGCCCTCCTTCGATGAGACTTTTCACGTTGACATTATCTCATCATCCGGGAAATAGTCTTAGAAACAAAAACTTAGTACCTTGATATCTGTATGCCTTAATGACAGATTCTATCGCTCTCGACATAGGTTCACATCATTTACCTTTGATTGATAGAATCGACTAGGTGTTTGACATCAGGACATCTATTCACACTCAATATATTATACTAGGGTACCTTCGGAATCATTGACATCAATGGTGATCTCCCTCGCACTTGTTAACGGTTCACATCATTGACCGGTAATCAAGTGGTTTCTACCATGTTCAAATTCAGATCATTGTAATTACATGGATAGAATCGTACTTCATGGAAGACGAGACGAAGACACTGGGTATTTGATTAGCACTCATTGCTTTCCCCAGGTTGCGATGGAGTTTTGTATATCTAGCATGGATCCACATTTGTATGGTCATGGCTATGCTCAAATTTTTGTCTGTATGTCATAGATCTACGTTGTATGTCTGGTAGCTATGTCTAAGTTTGAGTCCTCTATCACATGCATATATGTTGTATTCTAGTAGCCATGTTTGTTTATTTATTCCTCCCATGGATCTACCTTGTATTTGTCTGCAGCCATGAGTTGGTTACTTATGTATATGAGTCAAAAATATTAATGTACTACATATGCCTACTTGACAACATGCTCTGATCGAGCTGAAATTTTCACCTCAAAGTGACAACTTGTTCTCTCAAAGCTCTCGCTTATTGTATCCCTCTAAGTCTCATGCTTTGGGGTGCATTTTGTTATACCTAAATCCTGATACCACCATATGATAAGACCCTTAAATTCCATGTTTGGCCTTAATCCCAGTACTTAGAGTGGAAACCTACCTTGTTTGTCAATTCTACATGAAAAAACTCAGCACCGCACTTCCCCTCTGGCCCATGATTGGTACCTTGCTCACACCTCGTGTATCATGCTTTCCATAAGAGGTGCCACTTCCTATGGTCTTTGGTCCATAAGTGTTTCTCATCTAATCCTCTTTGTCATAAGAGAAGAAAAGCGGTACCCTAGGTAAAATGGGAAAAAGATAACTTTCTCAACACTTCTAGATCATGAGCCTTGTGTCCTCCCTTATCCCTATCATTGTGGGTCAGTTGAGCTTGAGATACCCCATGGCAGGATCTTAGATCCACCTCACCCACAATTATATCAACTATTCCTATCCATTGAGCCTTATAAATACAATCTCATGTCCATAGTTGAGGGGGATAACTATAGAGGTATTGTTATGCTATTGGATTAACCACTTAGTCCAATCCATTGGAGAGCATGGAGAGAAAATTTGGAGCTTATGGGGATGAAGTGCTTGTCGACACTAAGGAAATGGTTGTAAGCTTCTCTATACATCTTTAATGCAAAGCTGATTTCCATCCCACATTACTGTTGTTTTGATTTCACATGTACATGTTGTTATATTCCTTAGTCACTAACATTGATGAGTAGATGATTTTCTAGTAGCTTTTATGTCTTTGCATGTTTGATCTATTTCCAGGTACATAGGTCACTATCAAAGTAGCATTACAGGTGTCTAAGACATCCAGGGAAGGTCTTCATCCTTTGTCGTTTACTCATTTGTTCTGGATCTGAAACATTCAGACCAGAGGAACAACTTCTGTCCACAGAAGGTGAAATATTCCTGGTTACACCAGCTGAAGAATGTAAAGATCCATAATGCAGAGACCATATAGTCATACTTTACATGGGTCTATCAAATCAAAGAACAACTTGAAGAAATGGATGAAGAAGTAGAGAATACAAAAGTTATGATAACCACCTTGAATGGCCTCCCAATATCTAAGAATTCATTCATTCAAGGAATTTGTTCTAAAAGGAAATGATTGTTGATGTATATGTAACTTCGGAATGTATTATTCTATGTATCTTATGTATTGTAACCCGATGGTTATTCTAGGATGTTTCTATTATGTATTTGAGTCATGTTTTCATGCCCCGATGTTCCGATCAGGAGGATCTATAATGTAAACAAGTCATGTCAAGTCATTAGGTAAGTCCCCACAGTTTTGGGGCACTTGAGTTATTATACACTAATTAAGGTGTAGGCTCGAGTAAGTAATTGTTAGGTCGAGCCTACATGTGAAAATGCAATTCAAGTGAACGGAAGAATATAAATAGAGAGTGAGACTCTCTATTTATCACACACATCATTCACTCTCTTAAGTGAGGCGCACTTGTGGAGAAGGAAATATACTGGGACTAGAAGACCACTGCTGTTGGGAGATCTCTTACTGTTTTGGTGCTAATTTTATCTCTAAGGAAGTTAAGGGTTTTTCTCCTTTATGGTTTCCCCAAGGAAAACTCTTTGTGTCTCTTGTCTCTTGTGATGTGCTTATGTTTTATTGTTGTACTTGTTATTCTCTCAGTGAAAAGATCCTAAGATCATAATGCTAGCTTATTTGACGAAAAACTAACATGGTATCAGAGCTAACCTGAGAAGAAGACACTGTGCAGCTGCGGGAACTAGGGCTTCCTAGTTTGTGGACTTTTCTCCACAGATTTTCAGCAAAAGTAAGGTGGAACAACTCTCCTCCTTAGGGCGCATCTTTCTATCGAAACAGAATCCAATTGTTTGCACTAACCAAATTGTTTGAAGGAAAGAACATCAATCGAAAGATGACCTTAAGGAACCAATTGAAGAATGTGAAGATCCAGAATGCAGAAACTATCCAGTCTTACTTCACAAGAGTTTCTCAAATAAAAGAGCAACTAGAAGCTGTTGATGAAGAAGTCGAAAATGCTGAGATTGTGATGACTACCTTGAATGGCCTCCCTAGGTCATGGGATGCTTCTATCCAAGGAATCTGTGCTAGGAAGAAGTTGATCAAATTCAGCAGACTATGGGAAGAGTGTTCTCAAGAAGAAGCTTGAAAAGCAGCCCGAGAAGAGAAGATGGGAAATGAATATCAAGCCCTCATAGTACACTCCAAGAAGGGAAGAAGAAATCCTCATTTCACCAATGGTAAGAACTCTCATCCTAAGAGAGATTTATCTAGATTGAGATGTTATACATGTGATGAAAAATGACACTTTGCAAAAGACTGTCCTAAGAACAAGGGCCACTCTAATAAGAAGAAGGGGAACAAAATAAGACATCATGCTCATA
Organism: Pseudotsuga menziesii; assembly: GCA_001517045.1. NCBI lineage: Eukaryota > Viridiplantae > Streptophyta > Pinopsida > Pinales > Pinaceae > Pseudotsuga > Pseudotsuga menziesii. The sequence goes on from LPNX010285077.1 coordinate 101,051, forward strand.
CTGCAGAGGATGATGAACCATCCAAGAAGAGATCCAGATATGAAAGTGAATATTCTTCAAGCGAGGATGAATATGTTTTGATATCAGCTCTCACAGGTAACATTACTCATGGTAGTGATGATTGGCTTATAGACAGTGGAGCTTCCAAACATATGATGGGATTCAAGGAATATTTTTTAAGATTGTTAGAACATGAATCACATCACAAGGTGAAACTAGGAGATGACTACCAATATCCAATAAAAGGCAGTGGGGAATCTTCATACAAGCTAGACTCTGGTAAGTCTCTAACAATGAAAGAAGTTTTGTTTGTTCTAGGACTTAAGAAGAACCTTCTATCCATTTCAGCCTTGGATGCAAAAGGGATGCGGGTTGCATTCATAGGTGGTCAAGTCATCATGTGGCCAAAAGGAAAGACAATTGATGATGCGGTAGTGATTGGAGAACAAGAAGGAGGCTTGTACAAATTGAAGGGTCATCCAGAACAAGCCTTGATCCATGATACAGTAGAACCAAATGAACTTTGGAATAGAAGGATTGCACATGTACATTACAGGGCACTACCTATTGCAAGCAAAGCTGTTGAAGGTCTTCCTGAATTCCAAGCAAAGCATGATGGAGTTTGCAAAGGATATGCGAAAGGGAAGAATACAAAGAAGACATTTCCTAGCAGCGAAAGCAAAGCCAAAGGAATTCTAGAAATCATCCATTCCGATGTATGCGGTCCAATGTCATCAAACTCACTTAGTGGGTATGCATACTATGTTTCTTTTATTGATGATTTTTCTAGAAAGACATGGATTTACTTTATGAAAAACAAAGATGAAGTGTCTATAAAGTTCAAGGAATTCAAAGCCTTGATCGAGAACCATACTGAAAAGAAGATCAAGACCATTCGATCAGATAATGGTGGAGAATTCACTTCGAATGAATTCAAAGAGCTATGCAAAGAAGCAGGGATTAAGAGGGAGTTGTCAACTCCTTATAATCCACAACAGAATGGGGTTGCAGAATGGAAGAACAAAACTATCATGGAAGCTGCAAGAGCTATGCTTCATGATCAAGATCTACCTATGCATATTTGGGCTGAAGCTGCTAGAACAACAATGTATGTATAGAACCGTACTCAACATAGAGTAATCGAAAACAAGACTCCTAAAGAAGTCTTCTCTGGCAAGAAACCAGAAGTCAGCCATCTCAGAATATTCAGCTGTCCTATGTACATCCACATTCCAAAGGAGACGAGAACAAAACTAGATCCTTCAAGAAAGAAGGGCATATTTGTGGGATACTCTGAAAGCTCGAAGGCTTACATAATCTACTTCCCAGGATACAAGAAGATTGACGTCAGTAGGGATGTAACATTTGATGAAGACACAGCTTACAACAAATCCAGAAAGAGACCTACTGAAGAACTTGAAGAAGCAGAAGCAGAAGCACCCAGGATCCGTGATACAATCATGAATGAAGAAGCTCAAGAAGAGGATCGAGAGTTCGAGGAACCTCAAAGACCTATAGATCCATCTCTGGAGAAGAATCCTCATAAGAGGAAACCTGCTTGGGTATGTGAACTTATCCAAGGTGCGGAAAGATACAAAGCTCCAGAAGAGAATCACAGAGAAAGAAAGAGAACAAGATCAAATTCTGGGTAGGTAGCTTTACTATGTGATTTTATTGATAAAGAACCTTCCAGTTATGAAGAAGCAGTAGAACAGAAAGAATGGAAGGATGCTATGATCGAAGAATATCAATCGATCATGAAGAATGATGTTTGGGATATTGTCCCAAGACCAAAAGGGAAGTCGGTTGTCACTTCCAAATGGATCTACAAGATCAAGCATGCTGCAGACGGTAGCATTGAAAAGTATAAGGAAAGATTTGTAGCTCGAGGATTCTCTCAGAAAGAGGGAGTAGACTATGAAGAAACCTTTGCACCTGTAGCCAGATACACTTCCATCAGATCAGTACTTGCTCTGGCTGCAGTAATGAAATGGAAGATACACCAGATGGATGTCAAGACTGCTTTCTTGAATGGTGTAGTAGAAGAGGAAGTATATGTAGAACAACCACTTGGTTTTGAGACACATGGCAGAGAGTCTCATGTATGTAGATTGAAGAAATCCCTGTATGGTTTGAAACAAGCACCTAGGACCTGGTACGGTAGAATTGATAGCTTTCTATCTAGTTTGGGCTTTACCAAGAGTAAAGCGGATTCCAACCTTTACTACAAGGTTGAAGATGACAACCTAGTGATGCTACTACTATATGTAGATGATCTATTTGTGACAGGTTCAGATGGGTTGATTGCTGATACGAAGAGAAAGCTTTCTGCTGAGTTCAAAATGAAGGACTTGGGGATGATGCATTACTTTCTAGGAATGGAGGTGTGGTAGAGTACAGATGGAATCTTCCTTGGACAAGGGAAGTATGCAGTAGAGATCCTAAAGAGGTTTGGGATGATGGACTACAAGGTAATGGCCATACCTATGGCATCGAACCTGAAGCTTTTGAGTGATGCTTCATCAGATTCGGTTGATGCTACGATGTATCGTCAGATGATTGGGTCATTGATGTACCTGACGAACACGAGACCAGATATTTGTTTTGCTATGAACACCTTGAGCTAGTACTTGAAAGATCCGAGGAGTGTTCACTTGATTGCTACAAAGCATATTCTGAGGTACCTGAAGGGTACAATTGATTATGGGCTCAAGTACAATGCGAATCAGAAGATTAACCTGGAGGGTTATGTTGATTCAGATTGGGTAGGCAATGCCATCGACAGGAAGAGTACTTCGGGATGTTGCTTCAGTATGGGATCAAGTGTGATCTCTTGGTTTAGCAGGAAGTAATCCTATGTGGCACTGAGTATAGCTGAAGCAGAGTATGTCACAGCTTGTTCAGCTAGTTGTGAGGTAGTATGGCTGTGGAAGCTATTGTCTGATATACTTGATCTCGAGTTAGATGCTACTTGTATACATTGTGACAACCAGAGTTGCGTGAAGTTGTCAGAGAATCCAGTGTTCCATGACAGGTCAAAGCATATCGATATCAAGTATCACTATATCAGGGATATGGTGCAGAGAGGAGCAGTGAAGCTCCTCTATGTTGCAACGGAGGAACATATAGCTAATGTATTGACGAAGCCATTGGCTAGGATGAAGTTCGGGTACTTCAGAGAGAGACTTGGTGTTCTCCAGATCGAGGCTTCCTCCCAGAGAAAGTGATGAGACCCATATCCATTCTGACATGGTGAGAGGATTGGTTCCTTCCATGGTCAGATGTAAGGGTTGAGCCATTCTGACATGGTGAGAGGATTGGTTCCTTCCATGGTCAAATGTAAGGGCTGAGCCATTCCGTCATGGTGAGAGGATTGGTTCCTTCCATGACTGATATGAGTGCTGAGATCCATAACCATTCTGACGAGCAGGTCAGATGTTAGGGCTGACCCATTCTGACATGGTGAGAGGATTGGTTCCTTCCATGATCATATGTAAGGGCTGAACCATTCTGTTCATGGCTAAATAATTTAGTTCCTTCCATGTCAGATGTGAGTGTTTTCCATTACGACAAGTAGGTCAGATATACGTGCAACTGCCATTCTTGGAATGGAGCTGCCTGGTGAGGTACCAGGAAAACTCAGTTTATGACTGGGGGCCGTTCTGATATGACCGTGAGATTTGTTCTCACATGATCAGATATGAGTGCATGGCCATTCTGATGTGATAGAGGGATGTGTTCCCACTTGATCATATGTAAGGGATGAAGCCATTCTGTCATGGCTAAAGGATTAGAATCCTCCCATGTCAGATATGAGTGATAAGCCATTCTGACTTAGTGTCAGATATAAGGGCTACCACCATTCTTTGAATGGAGCTACCTGGTGAGGTACCAGGGATCCTCAGTCTAGGACTGAGAGCCTTTCCACAGATGGTGGTAGTTTGAGTTCGCACCATGCTGTTGGTTGTAAGTGTTGAGCCTTTCCTTAGATGGTGGTAGTTTGAGTTCGCACCATGCTGTTGGTTTTAAGTGTTGTTCCATTCCACAGATGATAGTAGTTTGAGCTCCTATCATGCTGGTGGTTGTAAGTGCTGAGCCATTTCACAGATGATGGTAGTTTGAGTTCGCATCATGCTAGTGACTATAAGTGCTGTGCCTTTTCACAGATGGTGGTAGTTTGAGTTCGCACCATGCTCGTGATTGTAAGTGTTGAGCCTTTCCACAGATTGTGGTAGTTTGAGTTCACACCATGCTATTGGTTGTAAGTGTTGTGCCATTCCACAGATGGTGGTAGTTTGAGTTCGCACCATGCTGTTGGTTGTAAGTGCTGTGCCATTCCACAGATGATAGTAGTTTGATTTCCTATCATGCTGGTGGTTGTAAGTGCTGAGCCATTTCACAGATGATAGTAGTTTGAGTTCCTATCATGCTGGTGAATGTGAGTGTTGGGCCTTTCTGATGAGGAGTTCATATGTAAGTCCTGGGCGTGCCTTTCTGACGAGTAGGTCAGATGTAAGTGCTGGGCGAAGACCTACATGAGGGTAGGCCTACAACCAGCATGAAAAAGGGCTGGCTCTGTAGAACTTCCTATGATGAGAAGAATCATGAGATAACACCAGTGTTGATCTAGATCAAGTGATGATCCAGATCCAGTAATGATGATCCAACAGTGATGATCCAGATCAAGAGATGATCCAGATCCAGATCCAGATTGAGTGATGATCCAGATCTAGTCCAGTGATGTTGATCCAGATTGAGACATGATCCAGATCCAGTGATGATGTTTGATGATGATCCAGATCAAGAGATGATCCAGATCCGAAGATGACTTGAAGACAAGATGATCCAGCTGATTTATAAGAAGACCAGTGCTGAAAATTGTGTCGAAAGAATACATTCCTAGTTAAGAGGGAGTGTTGATGTATATGTAACTTCGGAATGTATTATTCTATGTATCTTATGTATTGTAACCTGATGGTTATTTCGGGATGTTTCTATTATGTATTTGAGTCATGTTGTCATGCCCCGATGTTTCGATCAGGAGGATCTATAATGTAAACAAGTCATGTCAAGTCATTAGGTAAGTCCCCATAGTTTTGGGGCACTTGAGTTATTATACACTAATTAAGGTGTAGGCTTAGGTAAGTAATTGTTAGGTCGAGCCTATGTGTGAAAATGCAATTCAAGTGAACGGAAGAATATAAATAGAGAGTGAGACTCTCTATTTATCACACACATCATTCACTCTCTTAAGTGAGGCGCACTTGTGGAGAAGGAAATATACTGGGACTAGAAGACCACTGCTATTGGGATATCTCTTACTGTTTTGGTGACAATTTTATCTCTAAGGAAGTTGCGGGGTTTTCTCCTTTATGGTTTCCCCAAGGAAAACTCTTTGTGTCTCTTGTCTCTTGTGATGTGCTTATGTTTTATTGCTGTACTTGTTATTCTCTTAGTGAAAAGATCCTAAGATCATAATGCTAGCTTATTTGATGAAAAACTAACAATGATTACCTTCAGTAGACTCTGGGAAGACTGAGCACAAGATGAAGCTTGGCTCATGATAATAGAAAGAGAAGACAGGAGCAACTGAAGATCAATCTCTCATGATTCAAAGAAGATCCCTCAAGCAATGAGGAATATGAAGAACCCAATTCTTTAAGAACCTCTTATCCATCATAGCATTTGGATAAGAAATGATGATGTCATGAATGAAGAAGATAATGAAGCAAAAGGCTCAAGAAGGAGTCTACCCACAAAACAAATAAATGATAAGTATTCAATTGTTATTTCATGATATTGTTTTGTTATGCATTTGTTTATATTTAGTTGATGTGTTATGCATGATAGAATGTTTGCATTAATAAAAGTATACTACTAATATGCATGTGATGGGTAAGTACCTCATGGTGCTATACAACTCTCCATTGCTACTTATATAGAATGAAACCTTTTTGCTGACATATTGGCTTAGTGCACAATCTCAATGATGTCATGGTAGAGATGGAAGGAATCTAGAAAGTTTTTGTGAGATATGGATGAATGTTGTATTGGCTAAAATAGTTGCATGATCATATCTTTATGCATAAGAATTTTCCATTATGAATATTCCTTATGAAATGTTTCTAACCATACAACTAATGCATTTGACTTGTAGGAAAGATCGCATGCAATCGTCTACAAGAAAAGAAGGATGAGACTTGTTCCGAAGAACAAGTGGTGACAGTTCAATAAATAATCCAAAATGAAGAATGATGACTAGAATGCGATGTCAAAGACCTAAAGGGAATTCCATAGTATATTCCATATGGATCTGCAAGATCTAGCATGCAATGGGATACAAGGAAAGAATTGTAGCATGAGGCTTCTCACAGAAAGACGACATAGAGTACGAAGAGACATTTGAAACCACTAGAAGTTAAGACACATGACAAGAAGAATCATGTGTGCAAATGAAAGAAGGACTTGTACAAGCTTAGAAGGCACCCATGGGATAATACATACATGATGAGCTTGAAGATCACCTAGAGTGATGAAGATCTTAACCTTTTCTACAAGGTTGAAGATGAAATCCTATAGAGGATGACACGCTCACAGATGGGTATGAAAAGAACTTTTGAAAAGATTCAAGGTATAGGATCTTGGTATCCAATGACACTAGATGGGTACATAGAATATTAGTAGCATACAAAGCTACTTGTCACTCTTGTATAGAATATTTCAATGCATAGAGTACGAAAGGAAGAGGGAGATCAATGCTTCGCTTCAGAGGGAGTAACTATAGAAGATCCTGATTTTGACATGGTAGGGCAGGATGGATAGATTATTGATGGCTCTAGGATTTACTAAGAAGTAGATTCCAACCTTTACTTCAAGGTTGAAGGTGAAAGACCAGTGATTCTCTTGTTATATGTTGATGACCTATTATTGGCAGGTAAAGAGGAACTCATTAAATATGCAAGAAGGAGACTTGTTGTCGAGTTCGAGATGAAAGACTTGGGTATGATGCACTACTTTCTAGTAATTGAGGTGTTGCAGAATGAAGATGGAATATTGTTGGGACAAGGGAAGTATGCACTAGAGATCTTGAATAGGTTCAGGATGATGGACTCCAAGTCCATGACCATGCCTATGGCATCGAACCTAAAGCTATTGAGTGATGCTTCATTAGATTCAGTTGATTCCATGATGTATCGTCAGATGATTGGGTCCTTGATGTACCTAATGAATACGAGACCATATATTTTCTTTGCTGTGAACACAATGAGCTAGTTCCTGACAGATTCGATACATGTTCACCTAATTGCTACAAAGCATATTCTAAGGTACATGAAGGGTATAGTTGACTATGGGCTCAAGTATGAGGTGAATTAGAAGATTAACCTGGAGGGTTATGTGGATTCGGATTGGGCAGGAAATGCCATTGATATGAAGATAAATTTGGGGTGTGGCTTCACTATGGGATCAGGTGTGATATTTTGGCTTAGTAGGAAGCAATCCTGTGTGGCTCTAAGTACAGCTGAGGAAAAATATGTTGCCACTTGCTCGGCTATTTGGGAGGTAGTATGTTTCTTTTGAAAGGTACTATTTGATTTGATTGATCTGACTTGCATTTTTGTATGATGCAGAGAGGAGCAGTGAAGCTCCAATATGTGATTTAGACCGACATCTCTTGAAAGAGGGATTTCTAGAATAACCAATGAGATAGGTTGTCTGAGCATAAAATCATGGTGAAGCTCGTAGGTGGCTCAGATATAAACAGTCCTGTAGGTTGTCCTCAGATGTAATTGTCCCTGGAAAAGCTCATAGTTTATCCTTGGACATAATTAGCCCTAATGTGATTCTATGCTAGAAATGTCTAGATTGAAGTTCAAGTACTTCAGGGACAAGATTGGTGTTCTCCAGATTGAGGTTCCTTCCAAGGGGAAGTGATGAGTCTATGAGCCCTTCTGACATGGTGGTAGGCGGGTCCTCCCATGGTTAGATGTAAGTATGCAACCCTTCTGACATGGTGATAGGCGAGTCCTCCCATGGTCAGATGTATGTGCAGAGCCCTTCTGACATGGTGGTAGGAGAGTCCTCCCATGGTTAGATGTAAGTACAAGCCTTTCAAACATGGTGGTAGGCGGGTCCTCCCATGTTCAGATGTAAGTGCGGAGCCCTTATGACATGGTGGTAGAGGGAACCTCCCATGGTCATATATAAGTACAGAGGCCTTCTGACATGGTGGTAGGTGGGTCTTCCCATGGTCAGATATAAGTGCAAATCACTTCCACGGATGATAGATGGTGTGTCCTATCATTCTAGTGGATGTAAGTGCAGATCCTTTCTCTGGATGGTAGATGGTATGTCCTACCATGCCAGTGGATATAAGTGTTGAGCATTTCCTTGAATAGTAGATGGTGTGTCCTACTATGCTAGAGGATGTAAGTGCTATGCCTTTCTGATTGGGTTAGATGTAAGTGCTCATCCTTTCTAACTGGATCAGATATAAGTGCTTGAATTTTCTGACTGGTTCAAATGTAAGTGCTGGGCCTTTCTCTAGATGATATATGGTGTGTCCTATCATGCCAGTAGATGTAAGTGTTGGGCCTTACCTTAGATGATATATGGTGTGTCCTATAATGCTAGTGGATGTAAGTGTTGGGCCTTTCCTCATATGGTATATGGTGTGTCCTACCATGCTGATGGATGTGAGTGCTGGGCATGCCTTTCTGACATGGATGCTGGATGTTTTCCTCCCGTGGTCAGATGTAAGTGCCAGGAAATCCTTTCTAACATGGATGTTGGATGTGTTCTTCCCATGGTTAGATATAAGTCCTGAATAACATGAATACCTACATAGAGGCTAGGCCTACAACCAACATGAAAAAGGGTTGTCTCTATAGAACTTCCTATGATGAGAAGAATTGAGAGATAGCACCAATTGATCGAGAGAGTTGAAGTAGTGATTATGATGATTATGATCCAATGATGATCCGACTTTGATGATGATCAATATTTGATGATGATCCAATGATGATGGCCTGATGATGATCCATCCTTGATGATGATCCAGTGATAATATAGCTTTGTTGAGGATCTAGTGATGATCCCACTTTGATGATGATCCAATGATGATATAGCTTTGATGATGATCCAGAGAAGAAGACTCGTGGTGATGAATTGTGTCAAGAGGATACCTTCCTAGTTAAGAAGAAGTGTTGATGTATTTGTAACTTCAGAATATATTCACTTATATTGTACCCCGATGTTCCTATAAGGAGAATCATTGTATTTCATTGCACCCCGATGTTCCTATTGGGAGACTCATTAATATAATAAAGTCATGAAAATTCAATGTGGTTAACCCTTCGTTGTAAGTTGGGGAAATAGTCCCCACAGTTGAGTTGATGTTAACCCTCCTTATTGATCAGGGGGGAAAGTACCCACAGTTGAGGGGCACTAGGGTTATTAGACTCTCCTAGATATGTCGGTCCTAGTGAGTAATTATCAAGTTGGAAACTAGTATAAATAGAGAGTGAGACTCTCTATTTGTCACACAAACTCACTCAACTGGGGCGCATGAGTGAGAGAGGAAGTGCCGGAAAAAGTGAGAGAAATCAGCTGTCAAAGATCATCTTTATGTTTTCAGGTTTTACTTTTTCTACTGGTGCTCATTCTATCTCTGAGGAAGTTGTGGGGTTTTCTCCTTTATGGTTTCCCCGAGGAAAATTATTTGTGCCTCTTGTCTCTTGTGATTATTGATGTGCATGTTATTCTCTCAGATAATATCCTAAGATCATATTGCTTAAATGATAAAAATCTAACAAGGAGAGGGGGAAGCTATGAGGAAGGCTGAGCACTTAAGAAGCACAAACTTTATTACCAGCCCAAGCCCATGCAGAAAGGTTCCTCTAAGCACATAATAAATGCAAATGGAAAGAGGGAAGACATGTTCTAGACTCAATAGAGAGGTAAATGGTTTGAGCCCATTCAGCAATGAGCCACCCCAAGGCGTCCTAAACTGTTATTTTCAAGGCCAGCGAGCCCAAAGCCAGAAACATCACACTGTCATTCGGACCAAGCATGCATATTTTCTTCATAATTTTTGTTTGATATATGTAAATTGTGGTAGAGATGGCACATTCTAGTTTGTTATAATTTTGATCGTGATTTGTATCCAGCTTCTCTCCCTATTTCAAGATTAATCTCGGGGTCCTGAAGTGCTATAAAAGGACTCCCATAGAGGGATAAAAGGGGATTGGTCAGTTTTAAAATTTTTAATACTATCATGTTTATGATATTTTCAAGTAATAAACAGAACCGAATGTTGTTTATATACATTACAAGAATGCTTGTGTGTTTCCAAATTATAGTCGCTTCTTTCCTTTTCCCTATGTGCATGTTTTTCTAGTATTTCTTTACATTATGTGTTCTTCATGCCATAGACATAGTGTATAATGGCTAGGAATTCATACTCATATGCTCCTACCATTGTCTCTGATATCCACCAAATATTTCCTCCAAAACTGGCGCACAATTCATCTCAGCAGTGCTCCATGCTAGAAAACTGTAATTATTCTGCTTTATGTTATAATAATCAACCCATAGTTACCTAAATTAGAATTTAATTTAATTATTTTAGTCTTATTACCTAGTTTCCTAGATTCCATTTTATGCTAGTTGCCTTCTACATGTCCTAGAAGTCAACACATGCTAAAAATGAGTCATGGAGCGCTTAGGAAACATCTTGGAAACCCAATTTATCATTTCTTCTTTATTCCAGATCCTCCAAAGTGCATATCTTATTTTTCTAAAAAGTTGTCTGCTTTATTCTGATTTAAGGCAAAATAAAAAGCTACACTAGGTGTAGTTGACTTGTTTTTTTCCATCATCATCCTCCCTCCTTTTCTCCAAATAAAATCATGTATGAGTTTTCTTTCCATTCCTCTTTATCTTTCCCACATGAATTAGCAAATTCATGAGCATATTCATAGATTTGGAAACTACTTTATGCACCTATGGGGGATTTGACTAGATTTGGTAATCCTTCTTTTTAACTATTTTGAATGGCATATTTATGCATTCGATTCTCTCATGTAATGATATATTGTAGAAGCCTATTACTTCACAAAGTTGGTTACTGTACACTTATTCAATATAGATTAGCGTTATGCTCCAATTTCAGTCTCCTTTAGTGTTAATTTTGCCTGTTTGATTAGCAATTTTGTGAGTGTAATTGTTCTATATCTTGGGTTCAATTTTCAAATGGTATCATAGCATTTTTATATAGATTTATCTCCTTCCAAATTGTTATTTCAGGTTTGACATCATTGACTAGGAGTGCATTTTGCTAATTGGAGGGCATAGTTTCTGAGCTACGGACCAATCTCAGAAGATCATCTTGAATCCATTCAATTTATTTTAGTGGAAAGTTGAGATGGAGATATTGTTGAGAGTTAAAGGTATCTACAGGGTGACTATAGAAATTGAGGCAGATCCCAATGCAGCTGCAGAGAAAATTAAAGTGCACAATAGGAGGGATGAGGCCTATGGTCTTTTGTGTCTTATCATTTCAAGAGAACTCCTCTTCCATCTTGATGGATTGACATAACCTAATGAAGTGTCAGAGAAGATAGAAGATATTTCTGGAAATAAAGATGAGATGAGAGGACATCAAATCAAGAATGAGTTGATCTCCTTGAGTCCCAGTAGCTTCTAATCATTGCAAATTTATTTTTCCAAGTTTAAGGCCCTTGTTTTGTAGTTGAAACAGTGTGGGATCGAAAAGAAGGAAGAGAAACTAGTCTTGGTCATACTCTCTAAGCTTGGTCCTGACTATTTTTTGTTTGTTTCAACCTTCCATACCACCAAGTTGACAACTCGAGCTTGGAAGATTCCTAATCTTGTAGAGTTCATGGAATCCCTCACACAGGAGCAAGATATGTTGGTGATGATGGGCACCATCAAACCTTCCAAATACCAAGATTTGGTTGCTGGAGATTCAAGGGTGGATTCAAAAAGAAATAAAAAGGATAAAAACCCACCTGAGCAAAAGAGAGACAAGTCTAAGTCTCAATAGGATCCCCAAGGTTCCAAGAATAACTCCTAGAAGAAGAAGAACAAAGGTGAAATGAGCAAGTGTGCATACTGCAGTAAGGGCTATCATCCTAAGAGATCTTGTATGAAGAAGTAAATTGACATGTTGAACCAACTCCTGGAGAGGAATAACATCTCCCTTCCTAGTTGCTCAAAGAAGAAGGAAGGAGGATCAAATTCAGAAGACAAAGAGAGTACATGCCTTGGTTGTTGTCACATCAAGCTCACCTAGATTCATCATAGACTTTGGAGCTTCTAGACACATGGTTTTGACAAAAGAGACATTATCCTCTCTTGACATGTCAAAAGGGCCACCAATAGTTTCGGGAGATGACTCTCTCACTGACATTTTGGGGAAGGGAGGGATTGATCTTGACCATGGTAGTTTCAATAATGTGTTGTATGTTCCAGGTCTTGCCTCCAATATCTTGTCACTGTATCAGATGACTCATACTAGGTCTCTAAAGAAGGTAATATTATCCCATGATGATGTTTAAATCACTGATATTTTGAATGGTAAATTCATAGAAAAAGGTGTTGTTGATCACACTTTGAAGGTATACAAGTTTTCCCATTTTCTACCCTACTCAAACCCCTCTACTCTTTTGATTCATGCTAATGAAGCAAGCAAGATTTGGCATGAAATATTTTGCCATATTAAATACAAGTATCTTTCTGATTTAAGTGAAAAAAATATGGTCACAAGGTTACCAAAGATCAAGTTTTCTAAGGGAGTCTGTCAAGGTTGTATCCTAGGAAAACACCCAAAGCACAAGTATGAGAAAGCTAATCATGAGAGAACCTCTTCACCTCTTGAGCTGATCCATGGTGAAATTGCTGGTCCATTTTATCATATGTCCATGGGTCAATCCAAATATGAAATGACCTTCATATATGAATTTTCCAGGTATTATTGGGTTCACTTCCTAAAGCATAAGTCTGAAGTTTTTGACCTCTTCAAAGTCTTTAGAGCCTTGGTTGAAAAATAGTGTGGGACGAAACTCAAGATCCTCATATCTGAAAATGGTGGTGAGTATGTCCAGTGTGATTTCATTCAATATTGTAAAAATACAGGTATGCAGATGCAGCATTTGATCCCTTACACACCATGGAAAAATGGCGTTGCTGAGAGAAAGAACAGATCACTGAAGGAGATGGAAACCTGCATGCTGGAGGCTAAGACTTTGCCACAAAATTTTTGGATCGAGACTATAAACTATGCATCCTACATATAGAATAGGGTGCCTCACAAGAATTTTGATGGTATGACTCCTTTCAAATCTTGGAGTGGGAACAAGCCAGATCTGACCCATTTCAAGATTTTTGGCTCAAAGGCTCGAGCTAGAATTCCAACTGAAAAGAGGAAGGATTTGCAACCCCAAAGCCAAGAATTGCTATTTATTGGGTGCTCTAAAGATTCAAAAGGGTACAATATGATCAACTTGAGCACTAACAAAGATTTCAATGAAAGAAGTGTTCAGTTCCAAGAAGAGCCTTTAGTAGCAGTTGAAGTTGGAGAGTGTTCTTCACCACCGGATCCATTGATTGTAAGTGGAGAGACTAATGAGTTTCATGATTCTGATATGTATAATAATGATTATTTGATTTAAAAAACTAAAAGTACTACAAGAAAAAAATGGGCATCAAATACCATTCATGCAGCTGGGGAACTAGCTGGAAATCCTAATGACACTAGGAGGACTAGATCTCAATTTGAGAGTGCCCTTTGTGTGAAAGATCCTCTATTTGCTGAGAATTCCCATCTGATGGTTGAATTAGATACATAAAAATATGAATATGCAACACATTATCCAAGATGGAAAACATCCATGAAATAATAATTCAGCTAGCTCCATAAGAACAACACTTGGGAACTGGTTAATCTTCCCCCAGGGAGGAAGCTAGTTCAATGTAACTAGGTTTTCAAGACTAATTTTGCTACTGATGGTTCACATTTGAAATATAAGGCAATATTAGTAGCCAAGGGATACTCACAGGTACATGGTATTGACTACAATGAAACCTTTGCACCACTGGAAAAGATGGACTCCATAAGGCTAGCCCTAGCCATTGCAGCTTCGAAGGAGTGGGAAGTGCATCACATGGATGTGAAGTGTGCTTTCCCAAATGGATATCTCACTAAGGAGAATTACATGCAGAAACCTGAAGGGTTTGTTTCTAATCCATATTTAGTGTGCAGGTTAAAGAAATCATTGTATGGGCTCAAGCAAGGCCCCAAGGCTTGGTATGCCAAGATTGATGGATTTTTGCTATCACTGAGTTTTGTTCGATGAAATTCTAATCCTAATGTATATTTGAAGCTGATTCATGGTTCTTTTATGATTATCATATTGTATGTGGATGACCTATTGATTACAGGAAGTTCAAAGAAAGAGATTGCCTCCTTGAAGGATGCAATGAACCATGCATTTTCTATGACATATTTGGGATTGTTGAGCCAATTCTTGGGTCTTGAAATTGCTCAATCCCAACATGGAATTGAAGTACATTAGTCCAATTATGCTTTGGATTCACTGAACATGTTCAACATGAAATATTACAAGCCAAGAAAGAATCCCTTCCTTTTAGGATTTAAGCTTGAATAAGCAGGTTCTTCTCCTATGGTAAATAATACACTGTATAAGTAGTTAATTGGGTGTTTGATTTATCTTACACACACTCAAACTGATATATATTTTGCATTTAGTGTGGCTTAGAGATACATGTATCATCCTCATGAGATCCACTGGAGAGCAGCCAAAAGGATCCTAAACTTTGTTCAATGAAAAAGAACTCATGGGATCTTCTACAAAGAAAAATATGATCTTGATTTGATTGGGTTTAATGAGAGTGATTGGGAACAACACAGATCGAAATTCTACATCATGATATGTGTTCATGCTTGCAAAAGGACCAATCAGCTGGTCAAGTGAGAAGCAGAGTTCCATAGCACTCTCATCTACAGAAGCAGAGGATACTTGGAGAATGTGGCTTCGAATTAGAGTTTTCAACTATTATCTACTGTGATAATTAGAGCATCAATTGAATCTGCAATGATCCAGTTCAGAGACAGTGAACCAGGCACATTGAGATCCATATGAACTACATCAGACAACTTGTGCATGATGGTACCATTAATCTACTCTTCTATGCATCTTCAGAACAAGTAGGAGACATCCTCACCAAATTTTTTTGTGAAAAGACCTTCGGCAATATCAAATCACTGGTGGGGATTTCTGATCATGCTATGAAGCATGATTGATGACAATATTTCCAAATTTTGTTTTTCATGTCCATGTTTAAGGGAGGATTTTCCCACTAGGTTTTTTCCTCTTTCCTTGCTTGTATGGAAAAGCAGTATGTAAAGGGTGACCAAGCCTGGTTTCTAGGCCCTATATTTTTCTGATATTTACTCATAAATTCAGGCTTAAAGGGGGGTGTTACAATAATCAACCCATAGTTACCTACATTAGACATTAATTTAATTATTTTTGTCTTATTACCTAGTTTCCTAGATTCCATTCTATGCTAGTTTCCTTCTACATGTCCTAGAAGTCAACACATGATAAAAATGAGTCATTGAGTGGTTGGGAGACATCCTGGTAACCCGATTTAGCATGTCTTCTTTATTCTAGATCCTCCAAAGCACATATCAGTTTTTTCTGAAAAGTTGCCTGCTTTATTCTGATTTAAGGCAAAAGGAAAAGCTAGACTAGGTGTAGTTGACTTGTTCTTTTCCCTCATCATCCTCCCTCCTTTTCTCCAAATAAAAGCATGTATGAGTTGTATTTCCATCCCTCCTTATCTTTCCCACTCGACTTATCAAATTCATGAGCATCTTTAAAGATTTGGAAACTGCTTTATTCACCTATGGGGGATTTGACTAGATTTGGTATGCCTACTTTTTTACTATTTCAAATGGAATCTTTATGCATTTTATTATCTCATTTTGTTATATATTGAAGCAGCCTATTACTTCACAAGGTTTTCTATTGTACACTTATTCAATACAGATTAATTTTATGCTCCAATTTCAGTCTCCTTTGGTGTTAATTTTGCATGTTTGATTAGCAATTTTGTGAGTGTAATTGTTCTATCTCTTGGGTTCAATTTCCACACTTTATCACCAAGCCCCAAACATAATGACTATGATGAAGGCAATACCTTGCTCTTTCAATCATTTTCCTATGCAATCTGCTCTGTTTTCTGGGGGTTTTGACTCCATGGCCCGATATATCTTCATTTTGTTTCCAAGAACCAATATTTGATATCCATTTGTGACATTATGTCTAGCCTTGTTATACACCTATGAGAGATCCCTCTCTGGAATCAAAGAAGCTAGCTCCTTTTCCTAAAGTGGTTCTACTGTTACCTCGGGTTCCACCTTCGCACAACCTTGGGTGTGATTCTGGGTGATAACAAACTCGCACCATTGTCAGGGATGAAATTGAAAATAATCCCTGGAAATAATGAAAAATATTCTAATGATAAAAGTTTTCTGTGAAAAAATAGGGACCCCTACATGTGAAACATTTGTATCATTTTCCTTGGCGACTTTGCATTAAAATTTCTAAAGAATGAATCGACTGGGGAGATTGGTGGCCGAAAATACTAATACAAGGAGGAAGGTTCAAATCCTTCTAAAAATATGGATGATAGGGCCATAACCAAACTGTCGATGGTGAACGATGGTCAATAATACAGAAGAAAATAAATCTTTCACTCGGTGACTTCCATAAACCCGTGTTTCCAATACTACGACGGCTCCAATAATGTTGTAGTACTGAAAGTTAATTCCAAGAAGGTGTTAGCAGAATCCGCAACATGTGATAATTCACTATGAAGGCATGGGTAGGATTGAAGAAAAGTCGAGATACTTAATATTCAGCTTTCTCTAGAACGTCTTGGCTCTTCTTGTAACTATTTCCTTCTCTTTTCCTAAGTTTTTTAGAATAGTTTGTCATGGCTTATTTCACCCCAAGAAAAGTCATGAGTTTACTCCTATATATCCTTCCCTGCTAACAGAAAGTATTTCTCCATCATATATGTCTGATTTTTGTCTAGACCCTCCACCTGAGACCCCTCACATTAAGAGGAATCTTGAGGGGCCCTGTGATTCCATTTCTGAGATAACATATTTTTCCACAAGACTCCGTTGTACCCAATACCCAAATTTGATACATGTCTCTTTGCCTGCCTCGGATACTTCATGATTTCCCTCTCAAACACTATAAATACGTACCTAAGTTTGATGCAGAATCTGAAGGCCTTGCAGCTGAGAAACATTTACAGGCATTTGAATATTTTCTTGATCTTTTTGAGATAGAGCATTATGAAGTTTGTATGAGAGATTTTTCCCAATATTTGCAAGGCTATGTCAAAAAATGGTTCATACATTTGCAGTCGGAATCCATCAATACATGGGAGTAATTTTCTCATATGTTCCTAGATTTTTGGGGTAAAAGGAGGTCATTATACCAGGTGATCTCAGAGTTTAATTCTATGAGGAAATGTGAAAGTGAAGCTACGTCAAGTTTCAAGAGAAGGTTCACAAGTTTCTATTATGGCATGCCCAATGAAATTCATCCCTTAGAAGGTGCGGCAAAATTGCATTATGCGTCTACTTTTCCTCCTGATTTGTCTCTATTTCTATTAGAAAGAAAATCGGAATCGTTACAGAGAATGTTTGTTGATGCGTTGGATGTCAAAGAAAATTTCAGATTATCACGAAAGATCCTAGACCAGGGCAGTACTAATGTAAAAGATGAGGAGTTGAGAAGGGTAGAGGTGCATGAGATAGAGAATGAATTCCCTTGGAAAGTTGCATTTTCCTCTAGTATACAGAAATAAGATCATCTAGGGGGTGGAAAGGTCAGCAGTTTTATCACTCCGTTCCTTTGAGATTGTGACCAGCCTATTGCGAGTCGCATCTGTGATGGCCTCGAAAGATATTGTGGCATGCCTATATATGATTAATATGAGGATGACTACTGGAACGTCATGCCTAGAGAACAATTGAAGATCTTGCAGGCATGGGAGTTAATAGGGAAAAGGACAAGGTTGCTGGAATCATGACTTCTTCATATGTCCTGAGCCCAAAGGCCCCATATCAAGGAGAGATCTTTTGTTTGCTGGGCCCCATTAAGGAGGATGACTGTGCCCTCACTGAAGCGAGTCCGAAAGATGAAATTCTGGTTCCTGAGACCTAGATCCAAGAACACGGTGCACCATTTTAAAACTTCCTAGAGCACTCTTTGCATGGTTCATTTGGAAACCAACCTGATTGCAAGCAGGAGAGGTTATTTCTTGAGAATTTTTCTCAAGACATGCGGATGACAGATTTCTCTAGATGATGCATTGTTCCTTATGGCCATGGTCCCTGATTATATGGAAATATTTTTCGACCAGGAAGTTCATCGGAAAGTATATGTGCCCGGTTCTATTGAGAAACGACACGCTACTTTTTTCACAACACTTGTGATAAATCAAGCTCTGAATTTTGGAATCTCACACAGAAAGGTTGATGCCGCAGGTACAAAAAATCAAAAGGACACCTCCCAAATTTTTTTCATATGTTGCCTACATAGCTTGTGTGAATATATTGTATTTGATAGCAGGAGAATCGTGGATTCTCAACCCTCCACACCTCGGATCCTAACACCCATCAATTATGTTGATTGGAGGGAATATATGAATTTTTCCTTGTGCAAAAAGTGCTAATTGAAGATAATACTTGGAAGAGAGGTCAAGCGCTGTCATCCAGCAATTCAAAAACAATTTTTTGATCAGCTTAGATGAAGCTTTCAGTTTATATGTACTCACATATCCAGAGATATCCTCTTTCACCTTAAAGGTTTGAGGATTCCCGGGGAATATTGGGATAACCTTGAAGTCTTGTTTGGAATGAAAGATGAGCTTTGGGGACACACTCTAGAGATATAGTTGATATCCTTACATCCAAGAAATTTTGAGACCATCTAGAAATTCTTTACTAAATTCAAGTTTCTTGCACTTCAATGCAGATACTGCAGAATATAAAGAAAGGATGGGAAACATGTGCTCTCCATACTCAGCAAACTAGGCTCTAAGTATTTTGTATTTGTCTCAATATTCCATTCCGAAAGAGCTTCCATTCCCAATTGGAAGATGCCCTCACTTGATTCCTTTGCTGAGTCCTTAATACAAGATAAATAGAAGTTGTTCCATATGGGAGTCATCAAGAATTCCAAAGTTCAAGCCCTCATAGTGAAAGACTCTACCAAAGTGCAAGATAAAGGGAAATCTTAGGGGAAGGAACCTAAAGCAATTGATTTGAATCCTAAAGAGAATCAGAATACTTCTAAAGGATATTTGGGCTCTAAGAATAATAAAAATTTTCAAAATAAGATGTGTCCCTATTGTATGAGAGGTTTTCATCCAAAAGACTCGTGCATGAAGAAGATCGTCGACTAGTTGAAATATCTATGTGTACATAACAATATTTCCCTTCCATAGGTTTTAGATATTTCTGATGATAAAGAGAATACTGAAGAAAATGATAGATTCCATGCTTTGCATGCAAGCCTCACTCCATCGAAGGCTTATTTGATATATTCTGGAGCATCCAACCACACGGTTTCCTCCAAGGAATCCTTCATCACTTTCCCCCTATCAGGAGCACCTAGAAGTCATATGGGATATGACTCTAAAATCCCACCTATTGAGATAGTCTTAGGTAAAATATAGCATGATGAGATCATTCCCTCTCCTACAACAAATAAAATTGTTGAAGATGAAGAAGAAGCAAAATTTTCCTCACATTCAATTCGAATTGAAAAATCCTCCTTGGAGTGACTCCTTTTCCTGATGCTCTGGAATTTTATGAGATAATCTCATATTATCATAAGGCTGATATAGAAAAATATATTCAAATATATATTTTTGAAGGAAAATTTTCCTTCCATTCTTTGCAAAAATTCTCCAATGATTCTTCTATGTTTAATTATGTGTATAGTTTATCGGTGATTGTTTCAGAAAATGAAGAGGAATTTGATTTCTCTATATATAATGATGTTTATAGTATGCAGATAAGTAATACCATGGATATTTTGGAAACAATATCATATTTTAGGAGCAATCCATTCACTCTCATTGATCTAAAACTTTTAGTAAATTCATACATGATTGCCTGCACCAATTTTCAGAATTTTGAAGAACGAGAAAATTGTGCACCTATCATCTCAGTGGAGCACACTTTTGGATATGATATCAACCTATTTGTATATTATATGATTTTATTTGGATCTGATGTGATATTATTTGTTTCAGGTTTTAAGTTTCAATATATTTCAGTAATGCTTGTATCTTCTTTCATCAATTTTGGTGTGAAAAATTAGGTACTGCAAGTCTCTTTCAAAGTTGTTGCATGGGATTTGATATCATTCCTCACTTTTCGATATGATATGAAATTTTTTGGATATTATCTGATATTTGGTTCAATTTTTAATTTCCAAGAGCCTTTATCCATGCTTGTAGATGGTGTCATCAATTTTGGTGCGAAAAATCAAGTACTGCAAGTCTCCTTCAAACTTGTTGCTGGGGATTTGATGTTAGTTTCCTCTTATGAGTTTAATGATATTATATTTTGTGAATGATATATTATTTCTGAAGATATATCATATTATGGAGCTCAATCATTCGATCACCATAGTCCCAGGGCTTCTCTACCTATCTATTTCATCACATGCTCATCTCCTCATATAACTAGTAAATATGGAGACATTCGGCATTCGCCTGGACACTTGCTCCTAACACTTAGCGCTGCTTTTACCTCACATGGTTCGATGTTAAAGGATTAAATATATCAATTTCTTGGGTTTTTCTCACAAGGTTTGAATTCTCAAGAACGTTTTCTCTCTGATCCGTTGATTTCAGTTGCTCTACATCTGTCCAAATTTCATCCAGCTGCTGTCTATATTTCTGATTTAGTTGAGCATACTCTTATTATTCCAAAGAGGAATATTCCTCCATACATAATCATTCAGTTTGGATTCATAGGTTCACATGCACAAGTTCATGATGTTGCTGCATAAAAGAACCGAAAGGCTGCATTACTGTTGCATACTGCTACAAATTGCAACAAATATTTTGCAAGTTTTTAAAACTTGTATTTCCCGATTCCTGCCCCTATTTCCTTGGTTTATTAAGCATATCTTTTTTATCTTTTAGAATTTATATGGGTGACATTTGGCCTTGTTTCTAGGGCCCACAGTTTTCCAAGTTAGGATTTAGCGGGGGTGTTAGGATTTATAATCCTCCCTTGACCAAACTGTCTATTAGATTATTTTAGCCTAACGTAGGAGTATTTTATTAATTATTGGGTCCACTAGTACTATGGGGTCCACTTGGCCTAATGGGGCCACATGTATCAGTCACTAGAGTGTGGGGAACACCGATAGAGGGTAGCTAAGACTGACTGCACTTGCAAACATCAGTTTAGGCGCCTCTTAGGCCAATACCTACATTTTAGGAGCCATTGGGAGTCCCGACACCAACCTTCTTTAGTTGTTGGAAGTTGGTAACTATTTAAGCTTATTTACTCTTCATTTACATTCATTTAGTTCTCTTTTGGCTCTGTTAGTGCTATTTATGCATGGATGAATGTGGGAAGGCGCTAGTTCTCACCTACCTCTCATATACCAATACAATTATATTAATTTAACTGATTATAACTGATGGATTGACTAAACTAGACATATGGAGTTAACCACTTGGACTTTGATGGTGATTTAGACATCTTTAGTTAGCCATGTAGATAGATATAGTTAGATTCAGTTGGTGGATTTGAATTCATCCCCAATGATTCGAATTCCTCTTTATGTATCACTATTGTAACACCAGATTCTTTAATGAAGATAATACTATAATTCTCTAATAAATACTTGTATGTTTCCTGTGAGATTTGATTTGTTCAGTTTGTATAATCCATTCTTCTTCACTACATAATAATTAAGAATATGGTTGCAATCATTGCTTGATGATTTAATGGAACAAAAAATTATAACAAGATATGAATTTAACATACACTTGGTCACAAAAGTAACCATCCTCATCTTGTGGTAGTCATCCATATTTGTATATGATTTCTTCTTCCTCATATGGATCGAAATATTCATCACCTAATGGTATGAGCCTCATAACTACTAAATTGAAGTTGCAATCTGAAATATTTATTCAACTAAAGGATTAATTTACATAGGAATAGAGGAAATTTCTCTAATAAAACTTGTATTATCCCCAAATCATAATTCAGTACATATCAACTCTAACTCAACGAACTAATCAGAGAAACTCAAAACTAGGTGCTAGAAATGTACTGGGATGACTAGTTTTGCTCGAACCAATACTGGATTCTTCACAAGTCCATAAAAAAATAGGGATTGGATATGAAACATGGTAATGATAGGTCTACAAAATATATCAATGGTTCATTATATCAGAATTCGTTCAAAGTATTTTCACAATCTCAACTTTCCTTTGCACGAAGAACTGGGACCATATCGATTTCAAGCATCAACGACGCTCAATTCTACTTCCAAGATCCTGGAAACCCAAGAATATGAAAACTAGAAACATGATGTTGGAATAGGTTGAATCCAAAGGTTTTCAAATGGTTTAGTGTATTTTAGGAGGAAAATTATAGCTAGGATCACTCTGGGATAGCTCATATAGTCTATATTCAGGACCTTCCAAATGACCACAAAGAAGATCGAATTGCCTATATGAGTCATGTATAATTTTCATGAGAGTATTAACTAACTCCAGGAACATAAATAATTCTAATTAATTATGAAAAAATTCATTTATTGAGATTTTATTGAAGACTAGTTAATTTATATGCAAATCTAGGAAGGATCTTGGAAACAACTACACAGAGACCAACTCCTTTATTGATAAAAATTAAAAATTGATACAAATATTCCATAATCAGACATGAAATTAACATGGGAGGCCAAAATTCCTACCATTACATCACATGCTTGACTTCTTCACAGAATGATTGAGAATATCAAGAAAGAAGAAGAAGAATAGGAGGATTCAATCTATGTCTTGAATTGTCTTCTTCTGAGATTCAAAATTTATTGATGACTTCTTAAAAACCTCAAATACAAATCAACGACAATGTATGGTAAAGTGGTTCACTCCTCTTCCTTTATAGAGTGATTTAAATTTTTTATGAAGTCATCTAGTCTAGTACGCTAGCATGAGGAAGATATGAATTTCTTTATTTTCAATATTTTCTTGTTAGATTTTTATTATTCAAGCAATATGATCTTATTATATTATCTGAGAGAATAACATGCACAACAATCAATCACAAGAGACAATAAACACAAAGATTTTCCTCGAGGAAACCATAAAGGAGAAAACCCCACAACTTCCTTAGAGATAGAATGAGCACCAATGGTAGCAGTAAAACCTAAAGAAAAAAAGATGATCTCCAACATCTTTTTTCTCTCTCACTTGTGCAAGCTCCTCTTCTCTCACCTATGCACTATAAATGGGTGAGTGTATGTCTCAAATAGAGAGGCTCACTCTATATTTATACTAGTTTCTAGCTTGATAATTACTTACTAGGGCCAAATTCTCTAGGAGAGTCTAATAACCCTAGTGCCCCACAACTGTGGGGGATTTACCCCCATATCAACAAGGAGGGTTAACCTCAACTCAATTATCGGGACTATTTCCCTGACTTATAATAGAGGGTTTAACCTCAATGACTTTACATGAATTTATTATATTAATGAATCTCCCGATAGGAACATTAGGGTACAATGAAATACAAATGATTCTCCCGATAAGAACATCGGGGTAAAATATAAGATATACAAGTGAATACATTTTGAAGTTAAAAATACATAAATGCTCCCTCTTAACTTGGAAGGTATTCCCTTGACACAAGCCTTCGTCACTAGATCATTATCAAAGTGAGATCATCACTAGATCATCATCAAAGCTGGGTCCTCATCAAATCTAGATAATCACTCGATCATCATCAAAGATGAATCATTACTAGACCATCATCAAAGCTGGATCATCACTGGATCATCATCATCATCACTAATCCCGCTATCTCGATCAAATGGTGCTATCTATCAATTCTACTCATCATAGGAAGTTATACAAAGCCAACCCTTTTTCACGCTGCTTGTAGGCCTAGCCTCCATGTAGGTATTCATCTTCTTCAGTTCTTATATCTAACCATGGGAGGCCCAATGCACCACCATGTCAAAAAGGACCTCCCATCACTTATATCTAACCATGTGAGGAACACATCTAGCATCCATGTCAGAATGGCACACCCAACACTCACATTTGACCATGGGAGGCCTAGATTGCCACCTTGTCAGAAATTCCCAACACTCACATCTGACCATGGGAGGCCAAGCCTTCCACCATTTCAGAAAGGCATGTCTAGCACTTATATCTGACCATGGGAGGCCCACCCTACCACCATACCAGGCTCGTCCAACACTTATATCTGACCATGGGAGGCCCATCCTACAACCATGTCAGAAAGGCCCAACACTCAAATATGACCATGGAAGACCCAGCCTGCCACCATGTCAAAAAGGCTCAACACTTACATCTAACCATGGGAGGCCTAGCCTACCACCATGTCGAAAAGGCCCAGCACTTACATCTGACCATGGGAGGCCCAACCTACCACCATGTCGGAAAGGATCAACACTTATATCTGACCATGGGATCCCAACCTTCCACCATGTCAGAAAGGATCTACACTTACATCTGACCATGGGATATCCAACCTGCCACCATGTTAGAAAGGCTCTACACTTAAATCTGACCATGGGAGGCCCAGTCTTCCACCATGTCAGAAAGGATATGCACATACATAATACCATGGGAGGAACCAATCCTACCACCATGTCATAAGGGCTCTACACTTACATATGACCATGAGAGGAACCAATCCTACCACCATGTCAGAAGGGCTCTGCACTTACATTTGACCATGGGAGGAACCAATCCTATCACCATGTCAAAAGGGATTTTCACTTACATCTGACCATGGGAGGCCTATCCTGCCACCATGTCCGAAAATATCTGCACTTAGATCTAGCCATGGGAGGAACCAATCCTAACACCATGTTATAAGGGCACATGGACTCATCACTTCCCCTTGGAAGGAACCTTAATCTGGATAAAACCAAGCTTCTCCCTGAAGTACTCAAACTTCACTCTAGCCATTTCTAGCATAGAATCACGTCAAGGATGATTACGTCCATGAATAACTTGTGAGATTCTCCAATACTGATTACATCCGAGGGCAACCTACGGAACCATTTATGTATGAGCCACCTACGAGCTTTGCCAGGATTTTATGCTCAGACAACTTGTCTCATCGACTATGCTAGGACTCCCTCTCTTGAGCTTCACTGCTTCTCTCTACATCACACAAAAAATGCAAGTCAGATCAATCAAATCAAATAGTAGTTTTCAAATGAAACATACTACCTCCAAACTAGCCGAGAAAGTGGAAAGATAGTTTTCCTTAGATGTTCTCAGCACCATGCAAGAATCCTTCATACTATACCAAGAGATCACACCTAATCTCATACTGAAGCAGCACCCCAAAGTTCTCTTCCTATCAATGGCAGTGTCTGCCCAATCTGAATCCATAGAACCCTCTAGGTTAATCTTCTGATTGGCTTAATACTTGATCCCATAATCAATTGTACCCTTTAGGTACCTCACTGCATGATTTCCAACCATCAAGTGAACATGTCTTGATGTGTTCATAGCAAAGAAAATATCTGGTCTCATATTCACCAATTACATCAAGGAACAAATCATCTGACGATACATCATGGAATCAACCGTCTCTGATGAAGCATCACTCAATAGCTTCAATTTTGATGCCATAGGTGTGGCCATGGCCTTGCATTCCATTATCTCGAACCTCTTCAGCATCTCCAATTCATACTTACCTTGTCCTAGAGAGATTCTATATGCATTCTTCCACACCTCCATGCCTAGAAAGTAGTGCATCATATCCAAGTCCTTCATCTCAAAATTGAAAGCAAGTCTCCTTCTCGCAACTTTAATGAGTTCCTCTTTTCTGTTAGGAACAATTTATCGACATATAATAGGAGCATCATTGGTATTCTACCTTCAACCTTGAAGTAAAGGTTGGAGTCTTCTTCAATCTTAGTAAAACCAAGAGCCATCAATAATCTGTCCATCCTGTCGTACCATGTCGAACCTTAGGATATTTTGCAGTCACTCCCTCTGAAGCAGAGCATAATTCTCCCTCTGCCTTTCATACTCTATGTATTATGTACTGTAGTGACAAGTAACTTCCTCTTCTACTAATATTCTATGTATCCATCTAGGGTCACTGGATACCAAGATCCTCTATCTTGAAAACGTTCTTCTCACAGCCATCTGTGAGCTTGTCATCCTCTATAGGATTTCATCTTCAACCTTGTAGCAAAGGTTAATATATTCATCACTCTAGGTGATCTTCAAGCTCATCATGTATGTGTTATCCCATGGGTGTCTTCTAAGCTCGTATAAGGCCTTATTTAATTTTCACACATGAGCCTTCCTATGATGTGTCTTGAATTCTAGTGGCTGCAAATGTTTCTTTGTAGTCTATGCCTTCTTTCTATGAGAAGACTCATGATATGAATCTTTCCTTGTATGCCACGAACTTCTCTTCAAGTCTCTATACTACATCCTAGACATCACTATTCATGATTGACTAGTACTCCTCGATCATAGTTTCCTTCCCTTTCTTCTTGTCTACTTCTTCATAGCTGGAAGGCTCTGCATCAATGATGTCACACAATAGTGTCACATAACTAGATTATGTCTGAGACCTCTTGAAGTCTCATCATACTATTCTTCATTTTGGATTATGTCTTGAACTGTCGTCACTTGTTCTTCGACACAAGTATCATCCTTCTTTTCTTGTAGGAAATTGTACACGATCCTTCCTACAAGTCAAATGTATGGTTAGAAACATTTCATAAGGAATATTCATAAGCGAAACTTATTATGCATAAATATATAATCATCCAACTATTCTATCCAATACAACATTCATCCATATCTCACGAAAAATTTCTAGATGCCTTCCATCTCTACCATGACATCATTGAGATTGTGCATTAATCCAATATGTCAGCAAAGAGGTTTCATTATAGATAAGTAGCAATGGAGAGTTGTACAAAACCATGGGCTACTTACCCATCTCATGCATATTAGTAGTATACTGTCATTGATACAAACATTCTATCATGCACAACACGTCAACTGAATATAAACAAATGCATAACAATATAATATCATGAAATGACAATTGAATACTTATATTTATTTGTTTCATGGGTAGACTCCTTATTGACCCTTCTGCTTCAACATCTTATTCATTCATGACATCATAATTTCTTATACAAATGCTAAAATGGATAAGAGGTTCTTCAAGAATTGAGTCCTTCATATTCCTCATCGCTTGAGGGATCTTCTTTGAATCGTGAGAGCTAGATCTTCAGTTGCTTCCATATTCTTTTCTCTTATTATGAGTTGAGATTCTTCTTCTATGCACTCTTACTAGAGTCTATTGAAGGTAATCACTTCCTTTTGGCACACATTCCTCGAATGAATTAATCCCATGATCTTGGGAGGCCATTCAAGGTGGTTATAATAATGTCTTATTCTTCTTTGATTTCTTCATCATAGCATCGAACACTTCCTTTTGGTGTCTTAAAGGATGACACATGAAGGATGAGATGATATTTAATAGAATCTGCAATGATTCTCTTGGATCTATCCTTATCCTCATCTCCCTATGTCTCTTATAACTTATTATTGAAATACTGATCTACGTGAATTTCTTCAAGGATCACAAAGTTCCTATACTTCTGGTGATTTATATTTTTCCCTTCAAAATAGTTTGGTCAAGGAATCAAACACATCTTTAGGTGTCTTTAGGGAAGACACTTGTGGTATAAGGTGATGCTCTTGGCCTTGACCAACTTATTCTTGTGTAAGGCTTTACCCTCATCTCCCTATGGAACTGGAAACTCTTCACTTATGTAGGTGTCCAATTCATTTTATTCAAGAACCAATGAGATCATATACTTCCATGCTTGGAATTTTTCAGATTCACCAATCTTGTCACCAATATGGTGTGATTAGTCATAATGAGAACCTCAAATGTAAATAGAAAAGGATTAGATCTTACCGATTTGAGGTGGCTATCCTGGTTCTAGATCTGGCTGATCTAGGGTTTGTTAGAGAAACCCTTTTTCCCAAAACTTGGAATCTTTCAAATATTATTGGATAGAAATATGTGCCTCCTCAAGGAAATCTAGGTAGCATACTTATTTTTTGAAAAATGTGATCAGAACTGCAAAATATTTGATGCCCTAGTTTTCTTCAATTTGTTATGTAGAATGCCTAATATTATTTCTACAATATATCTGAAAGTACTTCTCCTCTAGGTCTGAAATTTCATAGTCAGGTATCCTTGTGTGTCTCATTTCCAACACCATAGGTTTGAAGAAAATTTGTTTCACCAATTTGGACTTATGAGAGTTTTCCCAAGGTGACTTATTTCAGGATTGTTCATCATAGTGAACTTGTACAGACTTCCATGTGTCACTGTTTCACCTTCAGGTCATGAAATATTTACCACAGAAATTACAGTCTGTTCCTTATCTAGAAAAACTTTCTAAATTGCATTTGGACCTTCATAGCCTGAGATATATAAATTCTCCCTAGTTATCATGTTTAGGGATGAATTGTTGAAGAGGCTGGAACCCTGATTTGGAGGAATCACATCTCCCAGAATATAGTGATTCTGAGGCTGAATTTTTTACACATGGTACATTGGGAATTTATCTTTTTCCAATGAACATTTATTCTCTGGATCCTTATCCAATATCATGATATAGAAAATGTACCAAAACTACCAGATTTAGTATTTTAGGGTTTTTTAAGCTCAGGGTCAAACTAGGGTTTGACTTTCTCAGAGTTTTACCCAACTTAAAATTTCGATCTTGGTCTCTAAATTTCAATTTTGAGGAGGAGAGAAATCCTATGTCAGGCTCACTCAAAAATTATTCTTCTGTGAAAATCTCTAATCATTAAAGGAAATTTCAACTCAAAATGGGCCTCCTAAAAAAAATTAATAAAATAATATTTATTAATTTTGGAGGATTAAAAGCAAAAAACTACTTTCTTGTTTGTATTTTCGACATATCTCCTTGTGTTTACCCAAATTTCGATCAAGAGAGCTCATTGGATGCAGAATTAAATTCCACATCCAACGAATTCCCACTCGGCATACTTTTGATGGACCTCGCTACCCCAAAAACAAGAAATACCTAAAAAAATGTGATGATGATGTCATCATCACGTTTTTTAGGTATTTCTTGTTTTTGGGGTAGTAGGGTCTGTCAAAAGTATGTTGAGTGGGTACGCGTTGGATGCGGAATGTAATTTCACATCCAATGAGCTCTCCTTATCAAAATTTGAGTAAAAACACTGAGAGATATGTCAAAAATATTTAAAAAAATAGTTTTTTAATGATACCTATGCCCAAATTTATATTAAAAAAATGTTTAAGAACTATATGGTATTTCAAATTTAAATAAATTTCATTGGCTAACACATGATGATATGGAATTTGATTTCAAGTTAAAAGGCCCATTTTGTTTTGAAATTTCCTCTAATGTTCCCATAGTAGTGACAGGTCAAAAACTGAAAATGCCGAGAATCAAATTCAGGTTCGACAAAAAAATGTGCCCTTCAATGGAGAGTTAGCCTAGCCTCCTTTTGTTGATGTTTTGTGGAGAGAGGCCCAAAAGGTAAGAATCCATAGATTCTATAGCTCCACAGTTTTTTCTTCTCAGGTTAGCTCTGATACCATGTTAGATTTTTATCATTTAAGAAATATCATCTTGGGATCTTATATGAGAGAATAACATGCACATCAATCAATCACAAGAGACAATAGACAAATATTTTCCTCGAGGAAACCATACAGGAGAAAAACCTGCAACTTCCTTGGAGATAGAATGAGCACAAATGGCAATAGTAAAAACCAAAGATAGAAAGATGATCTCCAACAATTATTCTCTCTCTCTCACTTGTGCGATCTCCTCTTCTCTCACCTATGCGCTATAACTGGGTGAGTGTGTGTCTCAAATAGAGAGGCTCGCTCTATATTTATACTAGTTTCTGATTTGATAATTAATTACTAAGGATGAATTCTCTAAGAGAGTCTAATAACCCTAGTTCCCCACAATTGTAGGGACTTTACCCCCCCTACCCCTTGATCAACAAGGAGGGTTAACCTTAACTCAATTGTGGGGACTATTGCGCTAACTTACAATTGAGGGTTTAACCTCAATGAGTTTACATGACTTTATTATATTAAGGAATCTCCCAATAGGAACATCGAGGTACAATGAAATACAAATTATTCTCTCGATAGGAACATCGTGGTACAATATAAGATATACAAGTGAATACATTCCAAAGTTAGAAATACATCAACATTTTATTTTTTCTTTCTTCCTTTATTGTTTTGTCCTACTTATTGCTTTATCATTCTTTTCTTCCTACTTTATACCGCTTTCTGATTTTTTCATGTTTTATCCTACTTTCTGCTTTTATCCTACAAGTTATCATGATTTCCTTATTTGTACTTATTTTCTTCCTTCCTTCTTTATTCCATCTTTCACTACTTTATCTCGTTTTTTATGCTTTCCATTTTTAGATGCTTTCTCCTTTCTTCCTTCTTTCACCAACTTTATCTTCGTCAAAACTTATATCCTAATGCTCCCTCATGGACCATTATATCCATTATTTTAATAAAATAAAAAATTTATTCATGAAAAATAATTGATCAAAAGTGCATCTCCAAACATTAGGAAATAATAATTGCTCCTACTAATTAATTTCCTTGTTTCAGAATCTAATCCAAAGCATTTAATGAACTTTTATCCTAATCCATATGGACTAAATGGCTAATAGGATGATCCATATGTCACCAAAATGGGTACATGACAATCAGTGTATGTGACAAAGTGGTATCAAAGAAAAATTTTCAACATGGGCGCATTTGGGATAGAAACTAGTTTTTACAGGTAGATTGGCAGGTTGAATTGTTTGTCAAAATTTCCTTGCAAATAATATTTAGAAAGTGGAAAGGCCATCATAAATCCCTATTGGAAAAGTGTTGAGTACAATGATATATCTATTGAAGGGAGGATTCCAACTGGAATCTTGGGGAAAATCTGAGAGTTTTGGTTTGAAATAGTATTAGAGTCCATAAAACAGAGTCCCTCCATGGTGTGCCCAAGTGGCAGAACCCAATTTCTTATTGGAGTTATGCATCAAGGTCAAAATCATAGGCATGTGGGAAAATTCACAAAAAATTGGTATGAAGTTGTATTGGAATCCATACAGTATATCACCATTGTGGTGATAAGTTGAATAAGCATATTGGTTGTTCAAAGGGATGAAATCAGAGTTATTTTTAGGGAAACAAAAGGAAGGTATGTTGGAAAGGTTGAATGGGAATCCCCTAAAGGGACATGTGTCATAACATCAAAACTTTTCATTTGATGATATTTTTATCTGGAAAACAACATTATGATGGGAATGTCTGATGGGAATCCCCAAAAGAGACATGTGTCAGCATATTGGTGCTAAGAAATGGAGCCTGAGTGGACATGCAACAATGAATCGAAATAGATTATTGGTGTACACAACAACAATATTACTAGAGAGGGACAACATTCCAATGTCAACTACATATTGACGGTAGTACATCAAGGTTGCAAAGGAGTTTGCCAATTTAAGAATGTCGCAAAAGTATCAATGAGAATTTACTGGTGATATGCATCAAGGGTGCAAAAGAGTGCAAAGATGGAAAATATTGATAGAAAAGGTGCAATACATTGAGGAATATGTGTCAAAGGTCTATGGAAATACCATTTATTGGAAGATACTAACAAAATGTTGGTGAATGGACTTTTTGGGTAAGTGGC
The DNA here is from genome assembly GCA_001517045.1 of Pseudotsuga menziesii. NCBI lineage: Eukaryota > Viridiplantae > Streptophyta > Pinopsida > Pinales > Pinaceae > Pseudotsuga > Pseudotsuga menziesii. Next base: position 133,201 of record LPNX010285077.1, read on the forward strand.
AGAATTGAATAAATGTATGTGTTAGAACCATATTTGAAAATTTCTGGATTATTGAAGGTTTTGAGAAATGACCTTATTTCAAATTATTATGGAGGTACCTTTTAAGATAACAGGGATGCATGATCATTCGTAGTGGATCATTAGATGATGAAAGGGTTTGGATCCATGGTGGTGGATAGTTCTACCTTTTGGAATAAGTAGTAGCAAAAATGAGGTAAAGAGTGTCATGAATCGACGATTCAGATTCAGGAGCGTGAAGATCAACGGTAAAAAAACATTTCGCGGGTCAGAGATGCAAGGTAGAATGTAGTTTTTAGATTTTCAGAATATTTTAAATGGGAGCAATGTTGGAGGGTTTAGATTGATCCAAATATAGATGAACGATGCTTAAGCATTCTACGTGATGAACATGCCCGTACAAAGAAGCTTTTTCAAATCACGAAATGAGTTAAAAGGGACGAAAGATTGGACGGTGGAGATGAGAGAGGAGATAGATATGCGGTTTGGAATAATTCTGCAGATTGAAATAGCATGAACAAAGTCGGGATTTCAATCCGTAGAAAGTATTAGGGGCCGCAAAGATGAACGGTTGCGATGAGAGGTCAAGCTTGATCAATGGATAAGAAGCATTCTGTGATTAGAAGTTGCTCACTCGATTAGATGAAAAATAATTGGGGGAATGTTAAAGTTCTCAAGGTTGAGCGGTCTCGATGAAGGTAGTTTAGAGATTGATGGTTGATGTTGATTTCCCCAAATCAAGCTATGCACATTGAAAGTGTTGAGTGTTGGTATGAAGATTTGACGTATCTACGGTTTGGACTGCAAAGATGAAAAAATCTACAGTACAGATTGCATGAAGAAGCATGAGGGTTATGAGCCTTGAAATTGATGAATACCATGACTGTGTGTAGAACGCCAACATGGACAAAATCAGAGAACTGTGTGAAGTGACAAGGTAGGTTATTTTTCAAACCTTTTGAGTATTTATGGATTGGATAGAATGGATGAGGTAGAGGTAGTAGAAGTAGAAGATAATGAGGAAGTGGGGGTTTATTATCAGAGAGATGAGAATATTTTTGAATATAAAAACGTTGAAATTGTTGATACTATCCTAATGAATGAGACAATTGAAACAACTAAGAATAGTTTAAAGGTTCTTAAGGACCAGGGTAACAATACCCATGGTGTTTTTAAATCCTTCTTTTACATTTTCTCTGTCAACCAGACCCCTAACTACCCTGATTTTGTCAAATGGTGCGTAAGTAATTATTCTGAAACTAAAGGATTCATTATGGATAGGCTTAAGTCTAAAATCCTATTCCCTATTGATTCCCCCACCATTCACAAAGCCTTAGCCGTTCCACTTGATTTTGTTCAGTTGTCCCAGGAATACAAAGAGGAGATTATCATTTAGTTTTTCCATGAGTTTGCAGTTGAAATTAAGGAATCCTTTATGAAATCATGTTCCAAACCTAATGGTGAGATACTAGGTTTGTCCTATCCAATTGACCTAGATATATTTAATGAAGAATCCCAATCCCGTGTAACTATGGCGAGTCAATTTTTAGGTTTATATACTAATTTCTATGTCATAGAGCCATTGTTGAGTTGTTGTTTGTCATGAGTACTTGTCCTATTGAACCTGAACTTCCAGGACAGTCCTTTCAATCCTGTTATCTTAAATTTGATGAGTTTCTAGCTGAAATCATTCGTTCTCAACTAGTTAACTTCCACAATTCCAAGGTTTTTCGATATTAGTCTTTCTTACTGAGGAAGTTTTTGTCACACCATGAAGACTACTTTCAGTCTCCTAAGCGGGTACTCATAGCTGAAATGACCATAAATTATAGAAACTTTATGAATGATGTGATGGCCGACGTTTACAATTTATTCTTTTAGGAAATACTGCCGAGGGTGTTTCCATAAATGAAGGAACAACTACAACTCTCCCCTAGAAAAATGGTAGGATATTGGTTCCTTGTAGAGGAACAAACTATTCTAAGGCTATATGGATTTGTGCAACAACCCTATGTTCTCCCATCTTTCCTGATAGTTAGGATTTTCTCGTTGGAATTTCTCAAACAGAGGCTTACACTAGAAGAAGAACACATCCTAAGCTTCAATAAGAGTTTAGACATGAAATTTCCCTGGGAGGCAAGGCCATATGTTGTAAAAAGTAGGGCTTCCTTTCCAGTAATTGATAATATGCTTAAGAGTATGGGGTTTCGTTTGGGATTTGCAATCAATTAGGATCCTCATCAGGCGATTTCAAAGAGAATGCAAGCCAATAAAAAAAACCTTTTGAGCACACAGAAGTAGCTGGACTCAGTGAGGTAGCTAATTGGGAGGATTACCAAAATCAGGCCCCAAATAATGTCTGCATGGAAATGGATTATGTGTCTTCCTTACCTGGAAATAATTCTCCCCCCATGGATCTCTCTGTTATAATTGCAGCTGCTGGAAATGTTTCATCTCTAATAATATTTTCAGAGAATACCAAGAAGAGAGAGCATGTAGAGCCCATGGAAATTGATGAAGTAGACATTGCTAGCACCCCTAAGAAGCAGAAAGTTAAACAAGAAAATCAAATGGTGCAGGTGAAGAATAGTAGTATGAAAGGGAAAGTGAAGAATAGTAGTATTAGAGGGCAAGTGAAGAAGAGAAATGTAAAGGGAAAACATAAGCAAGAAGAGTCCAAAGCAACTTCTTTAGAGCTTCAGGAGTATGCATTTGATTGCCAAAATCCAAACAAGTATGCTTCTAAAGCATATTGGCTAAATACTTACAAAGAGAAGGATGATAAAACTTTTGATGAGACAATCAAATTATAAGAAAAGATAAAAATATTGCCCAAGCCATATGTAACACTAAAATATGTAAGGGATCATGTTAAGGATACCCTAAGTCTGGTCATGACTGTCGGTAATAAAATATCTGAAGTTAATGTGAACTTAGGAAATATTCCCACCACATATATGATACACCTCAATAGAGAAACCAGTGATATCTTAAATACAAGGTTGATGAATTCTACAATACATGTGTCCAAGATGGAGTCAAATAAAAATACGAATCATGACCTTCTAAGGAAGGAAAGGGTTGAAAACAAGGCCCTTAGGATTAAAATCAAGAAATTTTAGGATGATTTACTAAAAGGTGAAGGGAAATTAGACCAAGGAGGAGCAGCTCAAAAGATGTTGGATGAAAAACAAAAAGAGGTTCATATACTTAAGAAGAAATTGAAGATCCCCGCTACTGAACTCATTTATAATTTCAAGTTGACTAAATTTGAGAAGGAAAAGGAGGCTTTAAATATTGAGTTGACTAATTTAGAATCCAAGCTTATGAGGCTTGAGGAGAAAGAGAAATAATGGGAGAAGGAGGCTAAGTTTCTAAAGGAAAGTGAAGAGGATTTAAAGGCTAGGCTAGCAGCCAAGGAAAATAAGCTACAAGGGAAATGTGAAGAGGTGGAAATTCTAGACACTATTCCCAATGTAGAAACCGACACCACCTCCCTGTCTAATGCTATGTCACAGGTGAAGCTAAAGGATGTGGAGCTTATAGGATTAAAGAAGCAAAACCATAATTTAGAAGACATGTATTTTAAAAAAGAGGAAGAGAAGAAGAAGTTAGAGGAAAGATGTCAGGAAATGATAGACCAAAATGCCAAATTAAACAAGAAATTGGTTGGCCTAATGGCCTTACAGGGGGCCAGACACATGATTTGGGATAAAATCAATAAAGAGGCAAGTGAATTCAAATTGTATCTAGATTATGTTGCCGGTTAGGAGAATGGTTTGACATTTTCCAGGAAGAATGTTGTGATAGTAAAGTAGGCATTGAATACAAAGCTAATGCAAGTAGCTAAAAATGTTGTTGACGTTTCGAGTGCTTTATCAGAAGACCAAATCAAAAGAATGGGTATCCAGGACAAAGTTGTTGTGGTCTCCTGGGCCAGGAGATTTATTGGGAAATACATAATGATGGAAACTGTGCAAGCCAAGATGGACATCATAAATCAAAGAGTTAAAGAAGTGATCAATTTGTTTAAGCCACTAGTAAGAAACGGAATTCCTTTCTTTTGGGAGGAAAAGGGACCATTTTTTACTCAATAAGAATATCTGGAAAATTTGGTCCATCACATGTATGATCACAAAAAATTTGAGGGTATGCAGCACACAGTGTCAGGACCTGTTGTATTGGATAATTGGTGGAGGAATTTGAAGCATTATTTTATTTCAAAACTACCAGTACCAAAGTTCCTAATATTACATATTCAAATAAGATGGAGCTCAAGGTTCTGGCTCATGAAATGGTCATTGTAGATTTTCCCAGGTTTGAGCTATGGAAATCAATTCATATGTATGGATCAAACAAGTTTAAATTACAACCATCAAGATATGAAGGAGGATAGCGCGAAGGGTTCTCTTCAAGACATGCCTATTCGCAGTCACCTCTCTCATATTTCTTACAACTGTCATCAGTTGAGATATGCAGAAAAGGATTTAAGTCTATTTTCCCAGTATTTTGTAGTTTATTTTTGTTTTATGTAAATCATGGTGAATATGCCACATTCGAGTATGTTATAAGTTTGTTCTTCGGTTTGTAACTAATGTTTACTCTAAGGTCAGTCTAGGAGGACCGAGACATTATAAATTCGCCTCTTACAGGAGGAGAAGGGGTTGGAACTGATGTAATTTTGCAGTTGTATGTTTTCAAGAGTTTCTTAATAAAATTGCAGAGCCAAAGTTGGTGTTTTTGTAGAGATTCATGTGTTATTCTATGTTACAGTCTGTATTTTCCTTTCTCATGTGAATGTTTTTCCAGTTTATCTGTCCATTATGTTTTCTTTCACTTATGGAAGGAGAGTATAACAGTTTTAGAATTCATGTTAGCATGTTATAGCTGTTCTTTTTATATGTCCACAAAACCTTTCTTCTAAAATTGATATAGAATTGATTTCATAATGCTCTGTGTTAATGGTTTGTTTATGTTCTTCATTTTCCACCAAAAAATCAAATTATGACTGTGACTGAGTATCTATCTTGCCTCTGTGTTTAAATTTCCATGTAGAAAGCTATGTTATCCATATTCTGCATCTTGACTCCATTACCCAATGGTCCCTTGTTCAGTCTCAACCAATCCTACAAACTACACATATTGTTACTTGTACATATCTGGCCTTTTTAATATTTTGTGAGAGATCCCTATCAGAAGAGAAAAATATAGTTCTCTCTTTAAAAGTGGTTTTGTTGTTACCTAGGAATAACCTTCACAACCTTTGGTAAATTTCCAGTGCTAACAAATTGGCTTCGTTGCCGAGGAACGAAAGTGCATATCAGCCCTATGAAGAACGACAAGGTTTTGCAAAGTTTCAAGAAAGATATTTCTGTGGGAAAACTGAAGTTTCTACATTCACAAGAAGGTTGTACATTTTCCCTGGCGACTTCATATTCATTTTGAGTAGTATTACATGAGACATCCTGGATTTCAAGAGAGCACATATGAGAGGAAATCCTAATACTAAAACTTTGAAAAGTGTGGAAAATCGAGAAATAATACTTAGAAATAGAAAAAAGAAAAAGTAAATATTCCTCAGTTTGGTACGTGATCATCTCAATATTTACATAACATACCAGAATCTGAATGGGAAACTAGTGTTGAAATATAATTGTCAAAATCAAAGTATGAGTCTGACCTAAAGAAACTTGAGATTAACCCTAGTAGATTTGAATCATATCTTCTTGACTCTTTATGTAAAAACCTTCAGAACTCATTGAAAACTACGAAAGTTGTCCCTATTTTTCAGAAATTTCATCTTCCTATTCCCTAACCTGTTCAAAATCCTCTAGCTATTTGGAATGTACCACTTTCTCCAAATCAACCTATACCAATGGCTGCAGCTATATTTTCTCCATTGGCTCTACTTGCAGCATTGCATGGCTTTCCCTTAAACTATGCCCAAATAATTTCACTGTATGATGGATAAGGGAATGTTTCTTCAAGGTACCACGTGGGAAAGTTTGATGATTTTATAGATTTAGAGTAAGTGGATCATGAGGAAGTCAATATGACGCTATTTACACAGAGTTTGTCCAGGGAAACCAAGAAATGGTATAAATATTTACCTGCTAGGTCTATCCCAAACTTTACAGCTTTTCAAACTGCATTTTTGGAAAGACGGGATCATAAGCAGAGTTCATTACAAGTCATGTCCCAGTACAATAATGTTAATAAGGGAGGTTTTGAGTCATTCCATGAGTTTTCCAATAGGCTCATGAGAGTCTATAATTCAATACCTACTGATATTAAGCCATTGCCTGGTGCTGCTAAACTTCATTATGCCCAAGCCTTTGATGATGATTTGCATTGTTGTTAAGAGAAAGAAAATCAGCTACTCTTCCTGGTATGTTTATAGATTCCTTAGAAGTAGAAGCTAATATGATGGCATGTGGGAAGATAAAACAAAGAGTAGATGTTGATAGGAGGAAAGGTAGAGAATAAATGACCTCCACCTCTGTTGTTTCTTCATCTGCTGATATAAAATTTGAAATGATGCTGAAAACAATGGAAAAATTAATGGAGAAGCTAACTGTGGAGGATAGGATAGTGAATCGAGAACAGAATGAACCTCAGATCAAAAACCCTAGTTTTAGAAGGCCCATTCCTCCCCCACTCCCACATAATAGAAAAAGAGACATGAGGAATCTAAGGAACCAAGAAGATCAGCAAATAATACCACCTTTCCGTGAAAATTATTTGGCTAATGATGATGGTGCAGAGTCTATTGAAGAACATATTCATCATTTTTGTGATTTATATTCTGAAATCTATTTGACTAAGGGAGAACATAATATGTTTGCACAAGAATAAGATAATAATTTGGAGGGGGAGTTGGAATAGTATCATAAGGGGTATATGCATGCTATAGACGATGTTAGAAAGAAAAATTGAGGAGTAGAGATGCTTCTATAAATAAAGGAAGGTTAAATCCAAATCATCCTTCCAGTAGTCAGACAAATACAAAAAAAGGAAATGAAAAACAAAAAGAACCTATTGTACATAAAGAAATTGAAAATAGAACTGAGAAAATAAAAGAACCAAAACAAACAGCACCTATGGATGTAGATACAATTTCTTCCATGTTTAATCTATAAAGTGAACTTGCTAAGTTGAAGATTTCAATTCCTTTAAATGAAATGCTCAGAAATCAGGAATACAGAAACACAATAACAAAGATGATCAGAAATCAAGGAGAAACTCACCTTGTTGTTTTGGAACTGACAGATGACAATCTTACTATTGTCTTGGGGTCTAAGATTGATAGTGTGGATAGTGAGGACGAGGAGGTGCCACCTTTTTATATGAGTTTAAATGTGCATGACATGGTGTTGAATAATGCTATGTTAGATTCAGGTGCTTCACATAATTTAATTCCTAAATGAGTAGTAGAAAGTTTGGGGTTGGAGATTACAAGGCCTTATAAATATATGTATTATTTTGATTCTAAAAGAGTTAAATGTCTGGGTTTTATAAAAGTCATGGTAGTATCCTTGAATAAGTTACCATCCAAAACTGTGGTCATGGATGTTGTTGTGGCTGATATCCCTCCCACATTTGGTGTTTTGTTGTCAAGCTATTGGACTTCAAATTTAAAGGGAAGTTTGAAAATGGATATGTATTATGCTACAATTCATGTTCTCAATGAAAACAAGAGAATGTTCAGTGAAAAAAGACACCTTATGTTGTAAGCAGTCAAAATCATCCAGAAATTCATCATGTTTATGTTGTTGATACAAACTTGAGGTCATCTATTTTCTTCAATCATGTGTCTCCTTGTGATTCAAAAGTTGTTGTGCCAAATAAATGTAAAAAAGATAAAAATGAAATCAATGAATATGAAGCTTTGGAAAGAAAACAAAAGGAAGAAGGAGTGTGGAGAATGTATTTTGATGGCTTGGTGGCTAAAGTGAGTGCTCGTGCAGGTGTATATATAATTTCTCCCATAAGAGATTTTAAAGATTATTCTTACAAGTTTATCTTTGAATGTACAAATAATGTAACTGAATACGAAGCTTTGTTGTTGGGTTTGCATGCATTGAAGGATTTGAGAGCTAAAAAAGTCCAAGTTTTTGGAGATTCAAAACTTGTGATAAATTAGGTGAATGATAGAAATCAGACTAAGAATCCTTGAATGAGAGATTACAGGAATGAAGTGTGGGATATGTTTGGGAATTATTTCACCGAAAATAGTGTCCAAGTGATTCCTAGATATGATAATATAGTGGCAGATTCTCTGGTAGCTATTGCTGGAAAATTCAAAACTCCTACTGCATGTAAAATAAAGAACAAAGTTGACATTATAAACAGGACTTCCATACTAGACAATAATAAATACTGGCAGGTTTTTGAAGATGATATGCAAATTAAGAGGTTTTTAGAACTGTCTAGTGAATTTGTGAATACCCACATAGACGATGAAAGTGTTGACTCTAAGAATTTTCTAGATGTTGATGGAAATGAATAAGGCATTGGTGAAACGGAGAAGTTGAAAATCTATTTAGAAGGAAAGGATATAGTCCAATTAACAAGTAATGGCATCCCCAGAGGTATGATTCCCTTGGAGAAATTTTTTGACCAAAACAATGTTTCCAGAGATCCTAGGGTCAAACCTGCTAAAAATGTTATTGAACATAAGAATATTGGTATGGAGGATAATCCCAGAATTGTAAGGCTATCCAAGAGATTTTCTGCTAAAGAAAAAGATGAATATGTGAAACTATTGAAGAAATTCACAAATGTATTTGTGTGGGGATATGATGGCCTCAAAGAGTATGATACTTCTATTATACAACATACTATTCCAATCAATCCTGGAGAAAAACCATTTAGGAAAAAGCTCAGAAGAATTAATCCAATGCTATTGCCTATCATTGAGAAGGAGATCAAAAAGTTGTTTGATGCAACAATAATTATAACCCTGATATTTTCAAAATGGGTTACTAATTTGGTGCATGTTAGAAAGAAAAATGGAGAAATAAGACTGTGTGTGCATTTCAGGAATTTAAATAAATTCTCTTTGAAGGAAAACTACCCTTTACCAAAGATGGATGAGATTTTGCAGAAAGTGGTGGGCTTAGAGAGAATTTCTACTATGGATGGGTTTTTAGGTTACAATCAGATAAAGGTGTTTCCTAAAGGTCAAAAGAAAACTGCTTTCACCACACCATGGGGTACCTTTCATGTATGTGAATATGCCTTTTGGATTAATGAATGCAGGAGCTACTTTCGAGCGTGCTATGGATATTTCTTTTGCCGATGAAAGAGACAGGGTTGTTGTGATTTACATGGATGATATTACTGTATATTCTAGGTCTGACAGGGACCATATCAGAAATTTGGAAAGGGTTTTCCTTAAATGCCGAAAGTATGGAATTTCATTAAATCCAAGGAAGTTAATTTTTCTCTAGAAGAAGGAAAACGTTTGGGGCATATGTTGTTCAGGAATAAACACCTTATAACTGAAGGTCTGGGGTTACCAATGTACTCTTAAAACTTGCAGACAATCAGCTTTAAAGTACAGAAAGGAAATAATAAGATAGGATAGACTCACCCGATTTATGACGGTTGATCCAAGCTTTGTCTCCCGCTCTGCTTCTCCTCCAAAGCTTTCAGGGATGTTTCTCCTTCACCTGCAAAGAGAAAATCCTCCAAGTGCAAAATTTGGAATAAGGATTCTCTTTATTGACAATAGTGAATGAGTTAAGGTTACAACCCAATGCCTAAAATAAGGACTCCTCTATAACCAAAGGATTCTGAGATCTGCTGCTCCAAAGACTTCTGAATAGATACCACCAGCATAACTTTACTCTCCAAGTATGATTGATTAATGCCCTCCCCAAGGCCATTATTTATACTTAGTGAAATAAGAAAGTTTCTAAGGTTGAGGAGTTTGAGACAGTTAAGATAGTTATTGTTTAGGGCTTAACAAATCTCAATTAATCACGATTTATTATTTTTAATGTCAAGGGAAGGTGTACGCGAGTATTGATATTGGTAACCCACGTATGACACATGAGTTGCTATAAGGGAAACCCGCGTACAAATATGTACGCGGGTTGCAATGACAAATACTTGCGTACAGTATGCGACATGCTGTAGGAAAAGTCGCGTATGTATGCAGGTTGCTTCTAGGAAAAGTTGCGTACAACAATTGACATATGAAAAGGTAAAAATGGCAAGTTGGATGGATAGTGAATGTATTTCATAACATGCCCATCTATATTGTTTTAGGAAACCTTCAATCCATAAATGTCCTTTTGTGCGCCAACATAGGAAATGTGAGCACTCGGATGGAGAAGTGCCATTTGGGTTGATAACAGATGCCCCTAATGTGTGAGGTCAGAGGGAAGTGATGGCCGAAATACATTATAATCTTTATCTTTGGAGAACTCAGAAATCCAATGGAGCATAGGTAGTACCTGAAACAAATACATAATAATGTCATATACAAAGTCATATCTGAGGATGCTATGTTCAATATACTGTAACACTAGCTCCTTTACAATATTTGAGTACATCATATGATATGGGTACAAGACCATGTATATTACAAATGTGGATCGAAGCCACAATATACAATAATGATGAGTCTTCAAAGATCTGGAAGCTATGGACATAAATGGAACATAATCTTGTGCAACTTAGTCCATAGATGAGGAACTAAGTTCTTCATAAGCAATCCCAAAGAACCAGTACAATCCAAGCCATGTGAATAAATGTAGGCTAAAGTCAAACATGGAACGGATTCAACAGTTTGTCAATCAACAGGTGATAATCGACAACTGAAGCAAAGTAATTCACCAATCATGGAAGTGAATCCTAAGGTATTATCGTCAAAAATCTAGGTCTTCGTCATTAGGAAGTACTGAAGTGGAACCATACTGTGATAAGGAAGGCAATAGATCCTCCAATGGATCACAAGAGTGACTAGGAACTGGGAAAAGGAAGGGAGACACGAGAGATAATAGATATAACAATGATGGGATGAGGATAGAAATCAGACATTGAGTTAAGTACTTGAACAGTGAGCATGACATAGAGATGACCCAAGGCAGCTTTTAACTTTATAGATAGAACAACTAGACTTATCTGTCATGTAGGAGAAATGATCAGATTCCCCAAGTATAACGGACAAGAGGAGGAGTAATAAACTTGAAGTAATAGCTGAACTAAAAGTGAACACTGAGACATGGGTATCAGAAAAATTAGAGAGTGCTATGTTCAAGGATGACATACTGCCACTAACTGAAAACAAGAGAAAACTTCTTCCTTACCTTTCCTGTTAAATTTTAACAAGTCCAGGAAAGTCAACTTGGATCTCTCTTCATTTTTTAAGAAGCTTGAAGAGAAGAGAAAATAATGCTTTATAGTGTCACTGATTCATGGATTTAATGAGCCTGAACTAGTACATGCTCAGCTGGTGTTTTCACATTTAGAGAGTCTAAAAACTACAAAGAAGACTCCAAGGGGTTCCTTTTTTGTCCAATTTAGTCTCCTGAGGCCAGAAAAGTATAAAACATACCAAAAAAGAACTCTCTTAACTTCCATAGAAGAAAAGGTGAACCTTTTTCGTACTAAGTCAGGGAGGTCCGAAAAAGGTTAAATTACAACCTACCCAACGCTCCTTCTAGAGCAGCATAAATAGCTTGAGTATACGAGTACGAAGGAAAGCAAGATCACTTGAAAAGATCCATTTGAGTATGAAAAATGGGGCTTACAAAAATAAACTCGTTTCTTTGTTATTTAGTGTTTAACGAGCATGACAAAGACACCAAGTACACTCTGAATTTTTTTCATGTTTAGGTCCAGAGCATGAAAAAGAGAAAACTAAGCTCATACCAAGAGTTCCTTTTTTGTAAATTTAGTCCCTTGGGTCTAGAAAAGTGATAAACCTATGCCTAAGAATACTCTTCTCAATTCAAATAGAAAAGAGAGGGATCCTTTCTCATATTATTCTGCATGGTCCAAGAAAGAGATAACCTACCACCAATGTGGATGCCCATTCACATATTCTTAAAGAGCTTGAATGGACAAGTTAACTCGGCAGTTAAGTCTGTTTTTAAGGAGTCAGACCTGGGCCTAAAGAAACTCCATAAGGGTGGGGAGTCCTATAAAAGGATAGCTTGTAAAAAGAGACCCAAAAGAGGCTCTATTTGGCATGAAAAATAGCTAAGAGGATACCCCTGTACCTGAAACAAATGCAACATGAGTATCAAAAGACAACATAGGTTTCAAATGAGGATACTCATGAAAGGAAGGTCCTATCCATGGAAGAATAATGGTAAAGATAGGGAACTAATGTTTTAAAATACCATAGTCCATGGAAAAAATGTTAATTGCTAAGTTTAACGTGGACTAAGTATAGATGCAAAAATGCATTGGAAATGTCAAAAACCACCCTATAGGAGCAAAAAACACTTTGTAATGATGAAAAACCTGTTACAAGGAAAAAAGAGATATGGTACTAGTTGAATACATTTCGAACTATAGGAAAAAACCCACTTTTAGTAATATAATTTCTATAAATAGTTCAAAAATTAAAACAAAACTCACCATTTTGATTTTTAGCCATAAGAAGCAAGTTTTTACCTCTACCTTCATTCGATTGGTGTGGACAATCCAGTGGACAAAATCCTATTCCGCAAGTTGCAGGTAAGCCTACACTCTGAGCTCTTCAATTTGATCCTAACAATTTTCAAATTTGAGTCCCAATTTCATATTTTTAAACATCCTAAAGCATGTCACGTTGTGTAATACGTGGGTTCACTATGTTGAAACTCGCGTACACACTTTTTGTACGCAGGTTTCCCTTAGGGACAGTCATGTATAGTACATGACATGTCTAACTAGATAGTCGCATGTACTGCATGAAGGATAAAAGGCTAAATTAAGGCAAAAATTTTGAAATTTTATATGATATTGATGATTCATAATGATTGTTTTGCTAGGTGTGAAGATGGTGTTGGAATGGAGGGAATGGGAGCATGAGGATATGCACTAGGAAGCCCTCTAAATTGTGCCCACCATACATGATTTATGAATGAGTGGGTTATTAAAATTCTTTTGTACATCACCAATGCGGGCCAATGTCCATTTGCTGTAGTTCATGATAAACTACTGGGACCACGATTTAGGGATGTTTGACCTACAGGGTGAAACTTTGGAAATTACTTTCGAGGACATATATTTTATTTTTAGCCTGTCATGATGAGGAGCATCAGTCAACTTAGAGGGAACTAACAGGGGTGGTGATCCTTTAAGTGTCCAGAACTACATTAATGTGTACTACACACCTGGTACCGAGAAGAGAGGGAGCTGCGTCCCTATTGCACATATCCATGATCTTACACTACAGGTACTGACCAGCACCATAGTGAGGATTGCGAGATCCTCTTCATTACATCTAGCTACATGGAACCAAATGAGGTTGGCAGTGGATTGTACGCAAGGTGCCCTGTATGATTGGTATTCAAGAGTTGTCCCAATTATGAGAAAACAACTCTCTGATTGCAAGAGAGGAAGGCAGAAGAACTTCGGGTATTCTAGCATATTGGTTGCCTTATTCGAGAGAGAGTACCAATATTGAGCCCTTCCATACCCCTACCAGTCCAATCTCCATGTCATCCTAGGCTGATCAGATGGGGAGACATCTTCCTCCGTCAAGGAGGAGGAGGCTCAGTGCAGAGTGTGTATGATGATGACTTCTACTTCTAGTGGGAGCGGTAGCTACCATCACTAAAGTAGTTTCCGTATGTCGAAATGGATTTTCGAGGTGATCCATACCTTGTCCTCCCTCCAGGAGGATCATGGGGAGAGCTAGGTAATTTTTTAATTTTCAAATTTTTAAAATTTTTATGAATTTTAAATTATAGATAGATGCATATGTATAAAAGTCCTAATCCTATAAACATGTCAAAATGCAGATATTGGACCAGTCCTCCCTGAGGGGCATCCACGTATGTTTGTTCATCCTATCTTAGGCGAAGACCTGGGGCTTATTAGGGTTCTGGAGGGGAAGCTGGCCAGGCTTACCCAGAGAGTTCCTACTTTGCAAATAGAGAATATCCCGACCGTCATGCAGGAATTTGTGGTTGGAGTTCCACCTATCTGGTTATGTCTTTTGAGGTGGGTGGCCAGAGCATTTCTTGTGTACATAGATGCTGTGGAGGCTGCCAAAGCCGAAGAGGCTGAGGAAGCTAGAGTACAGAGAGACCATGGGGACCAAGGTGGTCCAAGTGACGAGGGTGGTCCTACTTAGATCTAGGACATTTTTATGGACTATGATCCACATTTTGTATATTTTTTGTATATTATACAGTTATGACTAGATCTGAGGATCAGACGCGACCTATATATAGACAGATACTCACACACACACACACACACACACACATATATGTACAATGTTGTCGGTTTATTTACAAGTGTTTTTAATGCGCATGTTGTATATTTTTATGAAATGTGTGTTAGATGCCAATCTAAAATGTAATTAGCATATGCATCAGTCAATGAATTCTGATTTCTTGGAATGTGATTGAATATAATAAATTCAAAATTTCTTTCCAATAACCTAACTTGCATGAACTGCCATAATAGAATAGGGTTTCACACCTGATAAGCTTGATTGAGTTGGGAAACCACCAGTTGAGAGTCCAGGTGGACTTCTAGCTGGGTGATACCACGTGACAAATCATCCCATAGAAGCTCAATTATATCCCTATATTCAGCAACACTATTAGAAGCAGGACCTAAGAAAGCGCCTCCTACGGCAACTAGCTATCCTGAGGGAGAGTAAATGACCCATGCTACTGAAGCTAGATTACAAGTGTGGTGACTGGCGCCATCAGTGAAACCTAGATACCTCTCAAAAGACATCTGCAACAACCAGCAGATGGTATAAAAAACAAAACCGAGAAACTAATGTACATAAAAATACATACAATAAAATACAAGAAAAAGTGCTAAGCCTAAGCATATTACTTTTTCAAGTAGAGCCCATTTCTAGGCTCAGACAGCTTGTTCCCATAAAAAAAAATTAACTCATATGCGCCCTTCTTTAAGACCTTTGACATGACATAAGGCCCTAACCACATGGCCTTGAATTTTCTTGCCCCCAGGGGTTCTTTGTCTTGGTCCCAAACCAAAACAAGTTCCCCCTTAGATAAAATCTGAGGTTTCACTAACTTATCATATTGGTTTTTGACCCTATTCTTGTGAGCTTGATTAGCAGTCAGCACATCTCTACGCTATTCATCAAGGTGTTCTAAATGTACTAGATGTTCTTCAAGCTCTATCATATTGGGTAACACATGAATAGCTATTTTCAAATATGGGATTTCACATTCAACCGGGGTAATGAATTCCACTCCATGAATGAGTTGGAATGGGGAGAAACCTGTAGCAGGTTTTACATTAGTTCAGCATGCCCAAAGAGCAGGGTATAGCATGATTTGCCAATTAGAATGTGCTGTATCAATTGTACATTTGAGGATGGTCTTCAAAGTCTTGTTTACAGCCTCAACCTGACCATTTTCTTACGGATAGTACAAAGATGAATGTTCTTGTCTGAATCCAAGCATAGTGGTTAGTTCCATCATCATGCTATTTTGAAAATGACTGCCATGGTCAGTGACAATCACTTTGGGTATACCAAACCATGCTATAATCTGATTGAATATGAAGAAAGATGCTATTTCTCCGTCGGCTTTAAAAGTAGGCATTGCCTCTGCCCATTTCATAAAATAGTCAACAACAACAATAATATATTTATGCCCCCCGGCCGAGGCTGGGTTGCATGTCACGTAATAAATCCCCCATTTCATGAAGGGGCCTACTGAGACAATGGGAAACAACAGAGCAGGACGTGACCACATTTTCCTGGTGTAAAGCTGACAAGGATGACAATGCTTCACCGCTTCAACACAATCTTTGAAGATCGTGGGCCAGAAATAACCGGCACGTAGTATCTTCTGGGTCGTTGCTAACCCAGATAAATGACCCCCACATGCTCCACTATGGGAATCATTCAAGACAATATCCACTTCCTCATGGGTAAGACATCGACACAAAATGGAATCTACCCCTCTTTGATATAATGTATCTCATATGATGAGGTAGTTCTTAGCATGAAGACGTAATTTACGTCGTTCCTCCCATGAGGAAGTTGCAGGATACTTCAAAGTCTAGAGATATATAAGAATATCCCTGTACCAAGGATTAGAGGTGGACATCAAGAAGATATGCTCATCTGGGAATGAGTCATCTTCAACAACTACATTTTCTTCAGTAGGAAATTCTGCTATAAGCTCAGCAAAAACTAAGGACATTTTAGACTTAGCAGACTAAAAATCCAAGTCAAACTCTTGGATAATGACTATCCATTTGTTTAATTTTCCCCCAACAATCCGTTGAGACAAAACATATTGAAAGGGATTCACATCCGCCACTACTGTTGTGGTCCTCAGTGAAACGTAGTGACGTAACCTCTAAATAGCATAGACAGCTTCCAAGGCTAATTTCTCAATGTGAGAGTACTTGAGTTTAGGTCTGGCCAAAGCACAATTAAGATAGTAAATGACATTCTCTACAAGCTTATCGTCCCCCTAGACCAGTACTACCCCAATGGTCGAATCGGATGCGGCCAGATACAATATAAAATCCCTGGAGTAATCTGGCGGATGCAGTAAAAATGCCGACAACAAAGCTTTTTCAATGCCTTGAAAGCGAATTGTGCAGTTTCATCCCATACAAATTGGGTGTCCTATTTAAGCAAGTGCATGAAACTCTTGGTAATATTGGCATAGTTAACGATAAAACATCGAAGAAAATTAGACTTTCCTTGCAGGATTTGAAGTTGCCTAATAGAACAAGGAGGAGGTAGATTTACAATGGCGTCTACTTTTAAAAGATCCATCTGGATGCCTCTATTAGAGACAATTAACCCTAGCAATATTCCTGACTCGACACAGAACATGCACTTGTGGGGATTCAAGTGGATCTTATAGTATCTGCATCTCTCAAATATCAACAGTAAGTGATCTAGATGTTGAATCCTCTTATGAGAATGTGCAGGTAGATCATCAAGGTAAGGTTTGACAATGGCTTTGATATCATGGAAGGCAAAGTTCATATCCCGTTGAAAGGTTTCCCCAACATTTTTCAATCCAAAGGGCATTTTTTTGTACACGAAGGCACCCCAAGGACAAATGAAAGCAGTTTTATGTTGGTCTTCCAGTTTTATTTGAATTTGATTCTATCCGAAGAAACCATCCATAAACGAGAACACTTCACTTCCCGCGCAAGCATCTATAATCTGGTCTATAAATGGCGTGGGATAGTTTTCCTTTGGACATGCTTTATTCAAATATTTGAAGTCAGTACAGACGCATATGGTCCCTTGCTTCTTATCAAAAGGAACAAGGTTGGATACCCATTCTATCAGAGCTATGGGATAAATAAAACCAGCCTTCAATAGTTTTTCAACTTCAGCCTTCACAGTCACCACTTTACACAGGTTAACAGGTCTTAACTTTTTCCAAACAAGTTTGGCATCAGGATATGTTCGGATCTCATCTTTAGCAATCGATGGATCAATGTCTGGCATCTCCTCATATAAATAGGCAAAGACATCGTAGAATTCCTTAAACAAGGCAGTATAGATAGCAATCTCCTCAAGAGAGCAGTTTGCACCTATATATATGTTTTCCATGACATCAGGATTTACAAAGATGTTGATAGGGATAGTAGTGAAAATATTTTCCATATTCCCCTCGACAAACATTCCTTCCCTAGGTAAGGGATTGATGGGTGTATCAACATCATCTGACAGTCTCATATGAAACTCTTGGTTTTCTATTATGCTTAGCTCTCGAAGAAAATAAGATCGATGGTGAATATCTTCATAGATCTTACCATGTCCACTCATGGCTTCTAGAATGGCTTCATCAGAAAGTAAAACCATATCTAAACAATCCATAGAGTCCAAAGAGTTTTCCACCCATGCGGGAAAATAGACTTGTTCCAGGTCCTCTAAGACTATGAGAGGGTCTAGAATGGGATCAACAGTGGTTTGAGTGATAGCTTGGTAAGCTACTTCCGCTGTCGATAAGGACAGTTTCGGTTCATGGGGGGAAGGGAGAACCCAAGGATCAATCCTATCAACAACCGTGACTATGGACTTCCCCACACTAGAAGAACCAATATAGTTAATCGAGGCTTGAAGATCAAATGTTCCCATCAATGATGTGTACATTCCAGCCCCCAAGATCTGTGCAGCAGGTTTGAACTGATCAACCAATGGCACAGCGGAATCATTAGACTCTAAATGGCCTTTTCAAGTAAAATCAAGTTGGTCAACAGTAACCAACTTTCCTTCATGTGGAAAAACCACTACCCGAAAGACGACCGATGCAATAGCGGACATGGCATAAGTCTAGCTTCTTCCCAGGAGCAAATTATAGTCCAAAGGTGCATCAATCACTTCCACCTCAACAGACACTACTTTCCCTGCTAGCTTAATTTCAAAATCTGGTAGGATACCATGTGGAAAGAATGACCTTCCATTGAAAGCAGTAAGTAGAGTGTTTGATAGGACCAGCTCTGGGGATTCGAGAGCTTTACAATAGGACAAGGACATAACGCATGTAGAAGCACCCTCGTCAATGACTGCCCTTCCAATGGTCTTTCCACCATGGATGACATTCATTGATAAGGCTACATGGTATCGTAGGAAAATTTTAACATCTGACAAATGAAATTTTTCCATGAGACTCAACGAGTCCATGCTACCTAAAGCTGCTAAGAGGGCATCCCACTGGGTGGGACAGCTCTATAACACCTCTAAAGCTAACATTGCACATGGGGTTTGGGCTAGATCTTCAACCACAGAGTAGTTTGAAGAAGCCCTAGCATTAGGGTTATGCAAGGTCTTCTTGAAGACACCTTCCAGTATCTTTGGCATAGTTTCAATAGGCTTCTTGATCGTGAGAGGGTTAGAAGTTTAGCCTATAGCCTTACCCTTCTTAGAAGTCTCTTTCTCATAGTTTTTATTCCTAGTCTGTAACAAAGTCAAAGATCGAACCATGTTGATATAGTTTGGGTCAGGGGCATTTGGAGTGCCCCCTGCTACATTAGAAGCTGAAGCAGAGTTCTGCCCTTGGGGAAAAGGATCCTTCAGGACAGCTGGTTGTTGAGCTTTAAGCAGCTTCTGGCATTGTTCCTTAAGGGGAAAAATATGAGTGAGGTGATCCTCATGGCACAACTTACACAGGAATTTAACCTTTTTCTTTTATTTCTTGCCCCCATCAGCACTATTCGCAGGTTTCTGCTTGTTTTGGTTTCCCTCTCCTTTCTTTGCTCTCTTTTTATTCCTACCGGGCTACTGATTTCCCTTCTGAGAGGTCTGTGCAAAAAAATTTGCACTCCGGGGGGAGGGGGTAGCCTTTGTTGCCTCCATCATAGAATTCTTGACAGACAACTGATGAATTTGTTTAGCCAAAGACTCTACGGTGGGAGAGTTTATGGACCCAACCACACCATCGGCATGGGGCCCAGGATTAGGATTCTCTGCATCATGGGTAGGCCTTGGTGCCTCAGGGATAATCTCATACAAGATCCCAAATTGTGGATAAAACAAACCCAATTGCTGGGCCCTGAGAATGGATTCTTCTTCATTCGTCACTCTCGAGGTGGATACTTCCTTAGATATGTAGGGCAACAGGGATTTAAGGAACCACTCTAGTAAGAATTCAGGAGGAATAGTGGCTTTCATAAGGCTCTTTCACCTCCTCCACTCTTGGATATGATCCGATATGTGGGTAGCCTTGTTCTTCCTAAAGGTAGATAACAAGTCCGTTCCGAAATCATATCAGGCCAGAAGCTGAAAGTGGCTAAGGAATGCACTAGCTAAGTCCCAAAAACTACTAAAAGTAGAAAAACGCAACTCAATGTACCATTTTTCTGCAATACCTGTTAAGGTTCTCTGGAACAGCCTCAACCGGACTGAATATTCATTCAGTGAATTTGAAGAACACCATAAATGAAATGTGGTGGCATGAGCCCCAGGATCTTCACCAACTTTTCCCTTGAATTTATGGATGTCCGATGGAAATTTGGTGGGAACAGGTGGCCACGAAGGGTCATGCCTCACCGAGTCATTCATCAACTTAGACAAGTCTGGCAATTTTAATGTTGCCAGGAATGGAAGCTTGGATCAAATCGGGGAACTAAAAGTGCTAGTATGGGGATTAGAGGGACTTTCCCCTAAATGGCCATAAGAAAAGGTGGGGTTTCCCCTTGCCACCAGTTGCAAAGTGGATGGATTACTTTGAAATGGATTCCATCCGTAAGCCATAGGGTTGTGAGTGGGAGGTGCAGTATAAGAGGTTTAGGCTGTCCCAATCGAAACTAGGGTCTAAAAAATAGGAGCAGGTATCCCTCCACTAAACAACGAAAAGGGAGAGCTCGTAAACAGGGCCGAGACCGGAGTTTGAAAACTTTTCCCATAAGAGGTATTATTTCCAAACTGCACTCCTACATAAGAAGGTGATGGGCCTACGTATGAAGTGGATGTGGGAATGTGTCACCCATTCCAAGGAAATCCTTGGATGAAAGCCGAGGATCCTACCAGACCACTCTAGGTAGTGTATGTGAAGGAGGAAGGAATGGTAGGTATACTAGGAATCCCAGTAATAATGTCACTAGAAGCACCTACTAGGCTTGAGTGAACCGACGGTTGGACCACCGGGCTCGCTGGAGTCAAAGGTGTAGAAGGTATGCTAGATCTAGGGGCACTTATCGGGGGAGGTAGTACCCCTTCAGCTGGAACAGCTAAGGTGAAAAAAAAATAACTTTCTCTTGCAGTAGACATAATCTTACCCACAGGGACACCTAAAACAGGTGAATCAAAAGGTCTAACCTCGACGATCATAGGATCATTTAAGTCAGTTAAGGGTGTGTTAAAATTCCTTGCAAACTCATCAGTCTGCAAGTCTTCTATCTCAACTGTATCAAAATCAAGATTGTTAGCTATAAGTGATGGTTCACCTTGAACTTCACTTACTCCTACCGGTTCAAATGAACCATTCGTGTCCAATATTCATCTTTGGGGTGGAGGTGGAGGTTCCAATGTGACAAGAGGAGGAAGGTTTTGCAACCTTATTGACCTTCTTATAGGTTGGTCCTCCACGATTGAAAATTTAACAAATCAAACCCTAAGGCCAACTAAACACAGACAAAACCACATAGCAAACACTACGAAATTTCCTAAAGCCTCAAATAGTCAACAAGGGTGGAAGATATGCTTTCCTGAAGAAAGCTGAAGAACGGTTACTTGGTTTCCTTGAAGTGGTTCTTAGGTACAAGCGAAGGAATCACCCACCACCCTCCTACACTTTCAATAAGGGTCACCTTCCAATCACATCCAAGGTGAACCAGAAATAGCCTTCCAGTTTACCTAGGTATGAACCCTATATGTCAAGAGACTAAAGGCTACCTTATCTATACCAACAGTCTGGGGGGACAGTTGTAAGCCTAACTCGTACGCATGGGCAGGGTAGCTGAGCCTGAAACTCTATCTAGGACAGAATCCCTAGATGTGTAAAAGTCATGATTTACATTTTGACAAGGAATCAGAGGGTTATCTGCTCAGTCCAATGCCTTCACGCGGCCTCGTGCTTGACTCCCTTTTGAGAGGAGCTTCCCAGATACAATTAATAAAGACAAGGATTTACCTATCGAATAGTCCACTATGTCTGAATTTTAAAACTTATGGGAAGTTTACACTTCCTATCCCACAAGTCGAGCCTAAGCTAGTAGGTGAATGGCCCTAGAAAGTAAAAATTACTAGTAAATTTGAATTATTGCGTTCATTTTAAAGGGCTATTTCTTACTCAAAAGGAAATGGAGGGATGAACTATGGTGTTTTTGACTCGGTAAGAAATAATAATAAAAAAGCAAAGGTGTATTTTTTTCAAAGCAAATTACCACTACTAAAGCAAACTTCTTTTTCTTTTGTAAATATAAATTGATGAACAAATCCAACGATAAAGAGAAACTAAGACTATATTTTTGTAGTTTTGAGATTATATTTTAAAACTGAAATGAAAACTACTTATGCAAAAACAAATGCAAAAAGCTTGAAAATGCTTTTCTTTTCACTTTTTAATATGCTCAAACACTACTATGCACCTAAAATGCACTAAACTTGAGTAGACTTGGATAAAATCAACTGTAAAAAGCGAGCAAATTGAAGTAAACAGATTAATAAGACCAAAAATCAATCAACAAGGGAAGACTTGGAACCCTAGCTTGGGCAGGTACAATGACAAGAAATCATGAAAAACACACAAAGGTAAGTGGCAAACCAATCACTATCTAAATATAGACTGGGAAAAACATTGCCCAAAACCCTGATCACTGATTCAGACAAAAACACTTCAACCTATAATTCAAACAGGAATACCTACTTCAAAATACAAACAGAAGATAATCCAAACAAAAGAAACTCAAGGGATTTACAGGAAAGCACAAGCTGTGGCCACCAGGGTCATCAAACTAATAGCACAGTGCTTATAAGTGTTAGAATTTTATCATTAAGCTAGCATTATATTAGGATCTTTACTGAGAGAATAACAAGCACATAAATCAAACACAAGAGATAATCAACACAATGTTTATCCTCAGGGAAACCATAAATGGAGAAAACCCCGCAACTTCCTCAGAGATAGAATCAGCACCAAAACAGTAAAAGCCCCATAATAGTAAGTGATCTCCTGACAGTAGTAATCTTCTTCTTATCTAGCCCCAATGTCTTCTCCTTCCTCAACTATGCACGACACTTGAGTGTGGATGAGTTGTGTAATAAATAGAGACTCCAGTTCTCTATTTATACTAATCTCGACATGACTAAAACCCTACCAGGGCCGACCTCTACTAGGATAGTCTAATAACCCTAGTGCCCCGGAACTGCGGGGATTTTAACCCTTAGACAATTGGAGGGTTACTTACTATGACTTGACATTACTTGTTTACATTATTGATTCTCTCAATTGGAACATCGTGGCATGACAACATGACTCAATTACATTATAGATACATCCCATAAAAACATTGGGTTACAATACATAAGATACATAGATGAATACATTCCGAAGTTACAAATACATCAACACTCCCTCTTAACTAGGAAGGTATTCTTTCGACACAATTGTCAGCACTGGTCTTCTTCTCTATATCAACTGGATCATCTCGTCATTTGCATCACAGTTCCTCTGAGTCTTCAAGTCATCTTCATCTTCAAGTCATCGGATCTGGATCATCTCTCGATCTGAATCATCATGAGACATCATCACTGGATCTGGATCATCACTAGGTCTGGATCATCACTGGCTATCATCACTGGATCTGGATCATCACTAGATATCATCATTGGATCTAGATCATCACTCGATCTGGATCATCACTGGCTATCATCATTGGATCTGGATCATCACTGGATCTAGATCATCACTAGCTATCATCACTGGATCTGGATCATCACTGGATCTAGATCACCACTACTGGATCATCATCACTGGATCTGGATCATCATCACTCGATTTGGATCATCACTGGGCATCATCACATGTGCTATCTCTTGATTCTTCTCGTCATAGGAACCTCTATAGAGCCAGTCCTTTTTCATACTAGATGTATCATCTCAGAGCTAGTCCTTTTTCATACTAGATGAGGCAGCTACTCAAAGCTAGTCCTTTTTCATACTAGATGAGCCTTCCCAGAGCTAGTCCTTTTTCATACTAGGTAGGGCATCACAGAGATGGTCCTTTTTCATACTAGATGAGGCATCATAGAGCTGGTCCTTTTTCATACCAGATGTGGCAGCTACTTAGAGCTAGTCCTTTTTCATACTGGATGAGCCTTCCCAGAGCTAGTCCTTTTTCATACTAGGTAGGGAATCACAGAGTTGGTACTTTTTTATACCAGATGTGGCAGCTACTTAGAGCTAGTGCTTTTTCATACTAGATGAGCCTCCATAGAGCCAACTCTTTTTCATGCTGGATGTGCCATCTACACAAAGATAGTCCTTTTTCATACTAGATGTGTCTTCACAGAGCCATCCCGTTTTCATGCTAGATGTGGCATCCACATATACCTGACAATGGAAGGAACCTGTCCTCTCACCATGTCATAGCTCTTACATCCAACCATGGAAGGAACCAATCATGTCACCATGTCAGAATGGCACAACACTTACATCTGATCATGGAAGGAACCAATCCTCTCACCATGTCATAACTCTTACATCCAACCATGGAAGGAACCAATCATGTCACCATGCCGGAATGGCACAGCACTTACATCTGATCATGGAAGGAACCAATCCTCTCACGATGTCAGAATGGCACAGCACTTACATCTGATCATGGAAGGAACCAATCCTCTCACCATGTCAGAATGGCACAGCATGAACACATCACTTCCTCTTGGGAGGAACGTCGATCTGGAGAACACCAAGCTTCTCCCTAAAGTACTCAAACTTCACCCTGGCCAATGGCTTAGTCAACACATCAGCTATCTGTTCATCCATTGCAACATACTAGAGCTTCACTACTCCTCTTTGCACCATATCCCTGATATAGTGATACTTGATCTCAATATGCTTTGACTTGTCATGGAATACTGGATTCTCTGACAACTTTACACAGCTCTGGTTGTCACAGTATATACAAGTAGCATCTAACTGGAGATCAAACAAATCAAACAGTAGCTTCCTCAGCCATACTTCCTCACAACTAGCTGAATAGGCTGCAACATACTCTGCTTTAGCTGTACTCAATGCTACACAGGATTGCTTCCTGCTAAACCATGAGATCACACCTGATCCCATACTGAAGCAACACCCTGAAGTGCTCTTCCTATCGATGGAACTGAATCAACATAACCCTCCAAGTTAATCCTTTGTTCAGCCTTATACTTGAGCCCATAATCAACTGTACCCTTTAGGTACCTCAGAATATGCTTTGCAGCAGTCAAGTGAACATGTCCCAGATCTATCAAGTATTGGCTCAAGGTGTTCATAGCAAAGCAAATATCTGGTCTCATGTTCGTCAGGTACATCAAGGACCCAATCATCTGACGATACATTGTGACATCAATTTTCTCTGATGAAGCATCACTCAATAGCTCCAAGTTTGAAGCCATAGGTGTGGTCAATGCCTTACAATCCATCAACCCAAATCGCTTCAGGATCTCTACTACATACTTTCCTTGTCCAAGAAAGATTCCATCTATAGTTTGCCACACCTCCATACCTAGGAAATTATGCATCATTCCCAAGTCCTTCATCTTGAACTCAGCAGCAAGCTTTCTCTTCGTATTAGAAATCAACCCATCCATACCTGCCATAAACAGATCATCTACATATAGTAGAAGTATCACTAGGTTGCCACCTTCCACCTTGTATTAAAGGTTGGAATATGCTTTACTCTTGGTAAAACCCAAACTAGATAGAAAGCTGTCAATTATTCCATACCATGTCCTGGGTGCCTGTTTCAAACTGTACAAGTATTTCTTCAATCTACACACATGAGACTCCCTGTCATGTGTCTCAAAACCGAGTGGTTGTTCCACATATACTTCCTCTTCTACTACACCATTCAAGAAAGCAGTCTTGACATCCATTTCGTGTATCTTCCATTTCATCACTGTAGCTAGAGCAAGTACCAATCTAATAGAAGTGTATCTGGCTATAGGTGAAAAGGTTTCTTCATAGTATATTCCTTCTTTCTGAGAGAAACCCCGGGCCAAAAATCTTGCCTTATGCTTTTCAATGCTACCGTTTGCAGCATTCTTGATCTTGTAGATCCATTTGGAAGTTACTACTGACTTCCCTTCTGGTCTTGGGACAAGATCCCAAACATCATTCTTCATGATCAATTGATACTCTTCGATCATCGCATCCTTCCACTCTTTTTGTTCTGCTGCTTCTTCATACTTGGAAGGTTCTTTATCAATGAAGTCACATAGTAAAGCTACATAAATGGAACAGGATCTGGTCATTTTTCTTTCTCTGAGATTCTCTTCTGGAACCCCATATCTTTCTGCACCTTGGATAATCTCTCGTACCCAAGTAGGTTTCCTCTTGTGAGTATTTTTCTCCTGTGGTGGATCCACAGGTCTTTGTGGTTCTTCAAATTCTTGATCTTCTTCTTGAGTTTCTTCATTCATGATTGTATCATGAATTCTGGGAGCTTCTGCTTCTTCAGGTTCTTTAGCAGGTTTCTTTCTAGATTTGATGTAGGTTGAATCTTCGTCAAATGTTATATCCCTACTGATGTCAATCTTTTTGAATCCTAGGAAGTATATTCTGTAAGCCTTCGAGCAGAATATCCCACAAATATACCCTTCTTTCCTGAAGGATCTAATTTTTTTCTCTTCCCTTTTGGAATGTGTATGTACACAAGACAACCAAATATTCTGAGATGTCTGACTTCTATTTTCTTTCTCGAGAAGACTTCTTCAGGAGTCTTCTTATTGAGTACTCTGTGTGGAGTACAGTTTTGTACATACACTGTTTTCTTGGTTGCTTCTGCCCAAAGGTGCATAGGAAGATCTTAATCATGAAGCATAGCTCTTGCAGCTTCCATGATGGTTCTATTCTTCCTCTTTGCAACCCCATTCTGTTGTGGATTGCAAGGAGTGGACAACTCCCTCTTAATCCATGAGTACTTACATATTTCCTTGAACTCATTTGAAGTGAATTCTCTGCCATTGTCTGATTGAAAATTTTTGATATTCTTTCCAGTCTGGTTCTCAATCAAGGCTTTGAATTCCTTGAACTTGCTAAACACTTCATATTTATTCTTCATGAAGTAAATCCATGTCTTTTTAGAATAATCAACCCATATTTTACCCACTTAGACATTAATTTCATTATTTCTGTCTTATTTGCCTAGTTCATGTGTCCCACCTTGTGCAAGTTGCTAATTGCCTATCCATAGAGGTCAAACTTGCCATATTTGACCCATGTAGCACTTGGGAAATCCTTAGGAATCAAATATACTTTATTTCTAGCCTCCTAGGCACCTATCTGCTTTTTCTGCTTTACTGCCTACTTTTTCAGTGTTTTAAGGCACATAGGAAAGCAAGACTAGGTGAGGTGAACTAGTTTTTTCTCCTCTTAATCCTCCACTCTTTTCTCCATGCAAAAGCATGTATGATATGCCATTCCACTAATCTTTATCTTTCCCATGTTCCCTTTCCAATTCGTGAGCTCCATGACAGATTTGGGATCAGCTTTTTACACCTATGGGGGATTTGCCTATTTTGAGTAAGCCTGCTTTATGCTGGTTTTGGATGCCTCCTTATGCATTCGACCTCTTGATGTATTCTATATATTCAGAAACCTATGTTATTATAGGTTTGGCTATCGTACACTCAGTTAATATAATTTTTGTTACAGCTCCATATTCAGTCTCCATTGTTAGCAATTTTGCATGATCAATTGATAATTGTTGTGGGTAAAATTAATCTACTGCTGGCCTGAATTTATACATGGTATCAGAGCCATTGTAGGTTGTTACTCTCCTTCAAAAATTGTTTTTCAGGTTCGACATCAAGACTGGGAGCCTTCTACTGACAGCCGGGACATATTTTCTAAAGCTATGGATTCATAGAAAACTATCTTGACTCCCTTCAACTATTTTGAATGGAAAGCAGAGATGGAGATATTGTTGAGAGAGAAAGGCCTCTACAGGGTGACTATGGCTACAAAAGCAGAGCCCAATGCTGCTGCAGAGAAGATAAAATGGCACAATCGGAGAGATGAGGCCTATGGCCTCCTATGTCTCAGTATTTCCCGAGACCTCCTTTTCCATATCGATGGATTAAATTCACCGGATCAAGTATGGGAGAAGATTTCTGATCTTTTTGGAAAGACAGATGAGATGAGGGGACATCAGATCAAAAATGAGCTGATTTCTCTGAGTCCCAGTAGCTTTGAATCCTTGCAGCTATATTTCTCCAAGTTCAAAGCACTAGTTTTGCAGCTGAAGCAGTGTGGTATCGAAAAGAAAGATGATCAGCTAGTATTGGCCATCCTCTCAAATCTAGGACTTGACTACTCAGTCTTTGTTTCGACCTTCTATGCCACAAAACTCACAGCTCAAACCTGGAAGATGCCTAGCCTTGCAGATTTCATGGAATCTCTCACACAAGAACAGGACAAGCTGGTGATGATGGGCACCATCAAACCATACAAAGATCAATATTTGATTGCTGGAGATTCGAGGGTGGATTAAAAAAGCAAAAAGAAAGATAAAAATCCACCTGAGCAAAAGAAAGATAAGAAGCAGTCTCCAGAGGATCAACAAGGTCCCAAGAAAAATACCCAGAAGAAGAAAAACAAAGGTGAAATGAACAAGTGCTCATACTATTCGAAGGGAAATCACACTGAAAGCTCTTGTATGAAAAAGTATATTGATATGCTGACCCAACTCCTAGAGAAGAATGGAATCTCCCTTCCAGAAAGCTCAAAGAAGAGAGAAGGAGGATCAAGTTCAAATGACAGAGAGAGAGTTCATGCATTGGTTGCTGGCACA
>LPNX010285077.1:164459-273394 GCA_001517045.1 Pseudotsuga menziesii
TCTCCTCTTCATCATCCGCTCTTTTCTCCATGCAAAAGAATGTATGAGCTTCCATTCCACTACTCTTTATCTTGCCCATGCACCCTTGCCAATTCGTGAGCTCCATGACAGATTTGGGATCAGCTTTTTACACCTATGGGGGATTTGCCTATTTTGAGTAAGCCTGCTTTATGCTGGTTTTGGATGCCTCCTTATGCATTCGACCTCTTGATGTATTCTATATATTAAGCAACCTATGTTATTACAGGGTTGGCTATTGTACACTCAGTTAATATAATTTTGTGTTACAGCTCCATATTCAGTCTCCATTGTTAGCAATTTTGCATGACCAATTGATAATTGTTGTGGGTAAAATTAATCTACTGCTGGCCTGAATTTCTACATGTCTTCCTAGAAAATTCATCAATAAAAGAAACATAGTACACATACCCACTTAGTGAGCTTGATGACATTGGTCCGCATACATCGGAGTGGATGATTTCCAAGATTCCTTTTGCTTTACTTTCGCTACTTGGAAATGCCTTCTTTGTATTGTTTCATTTCGCACATCCTTTGCAAACCCCTTCATTTTTTGCTTGTATTTATAGAATACCTTCAACAACTTTCCTTGCAAGTGGCAGTGCTCTGTAATGCACATGTGCAAGCCTTCTATCCCACAGTTCATTTGGTTCTACTGTGTCATGAACCAAAGCTTGATCTAGTTGGCCCTTCAACTTGTATAGGCCTCCTTCTTGTTCTTTGATCACAATTGCATCATGAAAAGTCTTTCCTTTTGGCCACATAAGAACTTGTCCATCTACAAAATCAACCCTCATTCCTTTTGCATACAATGCAGATATGGAAAGGAGGTTCTTATTTAGTCCTGGAACAAATAATACATTCTTCATCTTCAAATACTTTCTAGAGTCTAGTTTATAGAAAGATTCACCACTACCTTTTATTGGATACTGGTAGTCATCCCCAAGTTTCACTTTGTGAGGTGACTCATGTTCAGATATCTTTACAAATGATTCTTTGAATCCCGTCATGTGCTTGGAAGCACCACTGTCTATAATCCAATCATTGCTTCCATGTGAAATAGTTCCCGTGAGAGCAAATATTAGAACATATTCATCCTCACTTGAAGAGTCATCACTCTCTTGTCTGATTCTTTTTGTGGAAGGTTCATCATCCTCTGCAGCATGGGCATGATGTCTTCTCTTGTTTCCCTTATTCCTTATATTTCTTTTGTTAGGGAAGAATTTGGATATGTGACCTTTTTCATCACATGTGTAACATCTAATGGTATTTAGATCTTTTCTAGAGTGTCAGGTCTTACCTTTGGAGTGATAATTTCTCCTATTTTTCTTGGAGTGAACTGTGAGGGCTTGATCTTCACTACCCATCTTCTCTTCTCGAGCTTCTATCCTAGCTTATTCTTGAGACCATTCTTCCCATAGCCTGCTAAGCTTGACTAACTTCTTTTTGGCACAGATTCCTTGAATGAAAGAGTCCCATGATCTAGGGAGACCATTCAAGGTGGTCATCACAATCTTTGCATTTTCCACTTCTTCATCTACTTCTTCTAGCTGCTCCTTGATCTGAGAAACCCTTGTAAAGTAAGACTGAATAGTCTCAGCATTCTGGATCTTCACATTCTTCAATTGGTTTCTCAAGGTCATCTTCATGTTTATGTTCTTTCCTTCAAACAATTTGGTTAGGGCATCAAACATAGATTTAGGTGTCTTAAGGGAGGACACATGTGGTATGAGATGATCTTTGATAGAATCAACAATAATTCTCTTTTCCATAACCAACTTCTTCTTATGCAAGGCCTTAGCCTCATGTCCCTCTGGAACGGGAACCTCCTCATAGATATAGGAGTCCAACTCATTCTCTTCTAGGACCAGGGATATCCTATACTTCCAAGCTCGGAAGTTATCAGCTCCCTCAAGCTTTTCATCAAGCTTGGTATGATGAGACATCTTAAACTGAGAACCTTAAATGGAAATATAGAAGATTTAGATCTTACCAGGTTCAAGATGTCGGATCTGAACCTTGAGATAAAATCCTGCAGTGCTGGTTTAGTAGCAAATTAGGGTTTTGCTTTTCCATAGATCTGTTCACCAAAATGCATTGAAATTTATCCCTAACTTCGATTTTGGGGAGGAGATCAGTCCAGGCCTGGGCTCACTGAAAAATTCCTCTTCTGTGAAAAGCCCTAATTTTTGGCAGCAGTGTTGGGTCCAAAATTGAAAAACCTCAGAATTGGATTCTGCTTCGATAGAAATATGTGCCCCAAGGAGAAGATTTATTCCACCTTAAATTTTCTCAAAATATGTGGAGGAATATCCACAAACTAGGAATCCCTAGTTCCCTTAGCTGCATAGTGTCTTCTTCTCAGGTTAGCTCTGATACCATGTTAGAATTTCATCGTTAAGCTAGCATTATATTAGGATATTTACTGAGAGAATAACAAGCATAGCAATCAAACACAAGAGACAATGAACACAATGTTTATCTTTGGGGAAACCATAAATGGAGAAAACCCTGCAACTTCCTCAGAGATAGAATCAACACCAAAATAGTAAAAGCCCCAAAACAGTAAGTGATCTCTCAACAGTAGTAATCTTTTTCTTATCTAGCCCTAGTGTCTTCTCCTTCCTCTACTATGCGCTACACTTGAGTGTGGATGAGTTGTGTGATAAATAGAGACTCCAATTCTCTATTTATACTAATCCTGACATGATTAAAACCATACCAGGTCCGACCTCTACTAGGAGAGTATAATAACCCTAGTGCCCCGAAACTGCGGGGACTTTAACCCTTAGACAACCAGAGGGTTACTTACTATGACTCGACATGACTTGTTTACATTATTGATTCTCCCAATTTGAACATTAGGGCATGACAACATGACTCAATTACATTATAGATACATATTGGATAAACATCGGGTTACAATACATAAGATGCATAGATGAATACATTCCGAAGTTACAAATACATCAACAATAAGGAGGACCAACTAACAAACAGGAATCATAAGAGGATAGGGACAAGCAAACCCTAACACAAAAATCCTTATTTCAAGGCTTGTACATGACTGTGTATAAGGGAAACTCATGTACTGTACGTGACTGTCCTAGAGAGCAACCCGCATACGCAAGCCTCTATACGCGACTGTGTATAAGACCAACCCACGTACAAGTACAAACTTTTCTCAAAAAGAAGGAAAATCCACAAAGCCTTCAAACACTGTGGTAAGCATGAACCAGGACAAGATACCGCACACAAACTTAAGGCAAAGACTGGTCAAGGGTAACAGAAATAACCTACAGTAGTCTAGGCTCCCCAGCAGAGTCGCCAGTTCTGTTATTTAGGAATAAACACCTTATAACCGAAGGTTTGGGGTTACCAACGTACTCTTAAAACTTGCAGACAATCAGCTTTAAAGTATAGATAGGAAATAAGAAGATAGGATAGACTCACCCAACTTATGACAGTTGATCCAAGCTTTGTCTTCTCCCGCTCTGCTTCTCATCCAAAGCTTTCAGGGATGCTTCTCGTTCACCTGCAACGAGTAAATCCTCCAAGTGAAAAATTTGGAATAAGGCTTCTCTTTAATGACAATAGTGAATGAGTTAAGGTTACAACCCAACACCTAAAACAAGGACTCCTCTGCAACCAAAGGATTCTGAGTTCTGCTTCTCCAAAGACTTCTGAATAGATACCACCATCATAACTTTGCTCTCCAAGTATGATTGATTAATGCCCTCCCCAAGGCCTTTATTTATACTTAGTGAAATAAGGCAGTTTCAAAGGTTGAGGAGGTTGAGATAGTTAATATAGTTATTGTTTAGGGCTTAACAAATCTCAATTAATCACGATTTATTATTTTAATGTCAAGGGAAGGCGTACACGAGTATTGATACTGGAAACCTGCGTATGACACACGAGTTGCTATAAGGGAAACCCGCATACAGATATGTACGTGGGTTGCAATGACAAATACTCACGTACAGTACGTGACATGCTGTAGGAAAAGTCACGTATGTATGCGGGTTGCTTATAGGCAAAGTCGCGTACAACAATTGCCAGATGAAAAGGTAAAAATGGCAAGCTAGATGGATAGTGAATGTATTTCATAACATGCCCATCTATAGTGTTTTAGGCAACCTTCAATCCATAAATGTATTTTTGTGCACCGACATAGGAAATGTTGGCACTCGGATGGAGAAGTGTCATTTGGGTTGATAACAACATATTATTTCAAAAGAAGGTATAAGGATTGATCCAAATAGGGTGAGTGCCATTTTGAAGGTAGAAGAGCGAAGAAGTAAGAAGGAAGTACAATCTTTCATTAGACAGGTAAATTTCTTGAGAAGATTCATTCCTAGATTTGTTGCGATCCTGATGAACATCGCTAATATGATGAGAAAAGATCATGAAATAAAGTGGACAGTGGAGGATAAGAAATATTTCAAATATATAAAACAAGCCATTTCAGAAGATCGAGTATGGGTAAGTTCATATTTTAATAAAGATTATTTAGTATTCTCATATGCTTTAGAGCATACTGTGGTAGCTATTTTGTTACAGAAGAATGATCAGGGTGACAAACATCCTATAGCATTTTTCAATAAGATATTAAGAGATAGCAAATTAAAATATGACATAATGGAAGAACAAGCATATGCTTTGGTTAAGTCCTTAAGGGATTTCAGAATTTACATTCTCCATTCACATGTAATTGCATATGTTCCCAACAGTGTGGTGAAGAGTATACTTACATAGCTAGATCTGGAAGGGAGAAGAGCTAAATGGATTGCAGTTCTTTTGGAATATGACATATAAATTAATCTCACAAAGTTGGTTAAAGGACAGGGATTGGATAAAATGATGACAGATTCCCACTGTGATTCTCTGCGGCTAAATTTTTTCACTAATCAATCAAATCAATTCAACACAGAAGTGCAAGTGATGCCTTATTTTTCTATCTATTCTTGGTATGCTGATATTGTTTATGTGTTGCAGAATTTACAACCTCCTACCAGGTTAAGCAAAACTAAAGAAACGTCTTTGAAGTTGAAGGCTCCAAAATTCTGTATTATAAATTAGCATCTTTATTGGAAGGATCTAGGTGGAGTATTACTGAATTGTCTTTCGAAAAATGAAGCTCAACAAATAGCAAAGGAGTTCCATGAAGGAGATTGTGGGGGACATCATTCTTGGAAGGTAACCGCAAATAAAATCCTAAGAGAAGGGTTTTATTGGCCTTCATTTTTTTCAGACATGTATAAAGAAACCATCAGATGTCATCAGTGCCAATTTTTTTATGGAAAGAGGAAAGTGGTTTCACTCCCTCTCAACCCTATATCAGTAGAAGCACCTTTCCAACAGTGGGGGTTGTATTTCATTAGGGAAATAAATCCAAACTCCTCAGGACAACATAAATGGATTTTAATAGTGTAACACCCCAGTTTCGACCCCATTGCATTTAAATAATATGATGTAAATAATCATGTTGTGGAGCTAGGGAAAATCCCCACCATTTATTTAGTGTTTATGTTTTGGAAATTAAGGTTGAGCCAATGGTATTTTATGCTAGATAAACATTAAAAATATGGATATCATGTTAAAATTGTGATTTTAATTAAAAACCTACAGTAAGCTATGTCAATGCAACTAAATGAGATGCATACATGATTTTTCCTAAGAATGAGGGAGTGGGGGATTGGAAGAGGGGGAAGAAATTTGAAATGGGTAGAGCACCATTTTTGGAAAAATGTTTTTAAATTTTCTTGGGAAAGAAAAAACTGAAAAAGGCCACCTTTCCCTCATGCGGCAGCGTTTCACCTTCCCTCATAATTTTGGAAGGGAAAAACGTTTTTGGGAACCCAATTGGGCATTCACCCAGCAAAAAGCAAGCAAAAATGATTCTGAGTCTAAACCTTTTAGGAATTTCTCCTATCCGGTGATCTAGATCCTTCACATTTTGGGTTTTCCCTGTGTGGATTGTTTTCTCTTCAGGTTTTCTCCTATTTGCTACTCATTTTCCTGAATCCCAATTGCCAGAATCTTAATTTGTTCTATGATTTGATTAAACAGCAAGCGTTTTCATTTGGGTATTTTTGTAGCAGTCATTCTGACTTCAACAATGTTAAGAAATTCTTGATTGCTGTATGTGTATGTAATCCCTGACATCTTCTTATGTTTTGATAAATCCCAAGACTGAGATAACTTTGTACACATCCTTGCTTTGGAATCTACATTGATTGAAGGAATAGAAATGGAGTCTAGACTTGCTTGATAAAGCTAGTGTGTGAAAGAACCTCACAGGACAATCTAGAAGGCTGGTTTTCTTCTTTGCATGCCCTGAATAGCATTGGAAGGGAAGGCATGGCCTGAGGGACTATGTAGCATAGAAGGGGATGATTCCTTGTGTTGGGTGTGTAAGCATTTAGAATTCAGGCTAGATCTAGTGTGGGTGTTCTTAGCTCTATATTGATCTCACTATCTTAGCATTCAACCTTTCTACCTCCTTGGCAGCCTAATAAACCCAACTGGCAAGATGGCTTGGGTGGTTGCCTGATAAAACCATCTGTTGTCTTGGCTGTGTCTCATGTGAATTTGGCTAATTGTAATTCACTACCCGTGTAAGTCTAATAAACCCAACTGTGTTGGATTGACTGAGTTTCATTGTATCCTTGACTATGGGGAAAGTCTGCTAGTGTTCCTTATTCCTTGGGTAAAATCATGCCTAGCTCAGGGGTGGCAGTGTTGCTGAGATATCAAAGAGAACACTGGCCTATGGTTGGGTGGAACGTTGCAGCGACATAGCTGGTTACAGGACAAGATTCTCCAAAGATAAGTATTCTTGTTTATTAAATTTCTGCAACTATATTTGGTTATGAATTATTATGAAATTATCATGAACATGTTGAATGCATGAATGTATTGGATGAATGATTTGCTTCCGCTATATATATATATATATATATATATATATATATATATGTATGTATGTATGTATGTATGTATGTATGTATGTATGTATGTATGTATGTATGTATGTATGNCATTATGCATCTGTTTATACTTATGAATGTTTTATTTCAAAGCAATTTTTATATATTATGTTCATGGGGCTTAGATAGCCCAAGTTGATAGATGTTAGTCGCATCCTCTCCACCGAGTAGACGGTTGGGGAAATGACAAATAATAAATGCTTATTTTATAATGTGGATTGAAGTAGTTCCCACAAGAAGAGCTACAGAAGCAGTAATAATGGATTTCTTGGAGAATAATATTTTAGCAAGATTTGGTTGTCCTAAAAGAATTGTAACAGATAATGCACGTGCTTTTAATTCCAAGAAGATGATTAATTTCTGCCATAAGTATCATATAAGTCAAAATCATTTTACTGCATATTATCCACAGGGTAATGGACTGGAAGAATCCTATAACAAAAGTCTGGTGAGGATAATTAAGAAGTTGTTGGAAGAAAATAAAAGAGCATGGCATACGAAGCTGAAATATGATTTATGGGATGACAGAATTAGCACAAAGAGGGCTATTGGAATGTTACCATTCAAATTGGTGTATGGAGCTGAAGTGATTTTTCCAGCATCTCTAGGAGTACTAGGTATGAAATTGTTGCAAAACCAACAAGATGAGCCTAATCATATGAAAAGGATAATAAACTAGATTATTGAACTAAATGAACTGAGGGATAAAGCATATGATAAGGTACAGATACATCCAAAGAAGATGAAGAATACCTTTTGACAGAAAAATAAAAGAGGACATTTTCCACATTAATGACCTGGTGTTAAAATGGGATGCTCCACATGAAGACAAAGGAAAACATGGTAAATTTGATCATATGTGGGTAGTCCCATACCTTATTGCAGCACACAGGGGTAACAATACATTTATTCTACAGTATTAGGATGGGTCACCGTATGAAGGAGGCCGAGTGAATGGGATATTTCAGAAGCATTACTTGCAATAAGGGGAAGGATTTTTATGTATTATATTGTAAATATTTTTACTTTCAATCAGTACAAATGGTGAGCCAAAAGATTTGAAGCCCATAAAGAAGGCCCTAAGATCAGAAGAGGTAACCATTTTCCAATCTCAGTATTTTCTTTCAAAAAGACAAAATAAAATAAAAAGACTTAAGTTGTTAATGGATTTGGCAACTGTTCTACAGGGTTTTTTGCTACCTCATTGGGAGGATAGCATCCCTAGTGGAGCCAGCTATTAGCACCATATTTGAAAAAATTTGTATTATTGAAGGTTTTGGGAAATGACCTTATTTGAAATTATTATGGAGGTTCCTTTTAAGTTAACAGGGATGCATGACCATTCATAGTGGATTGTTAGATGATGAAAGGGCTTGGATCCATGATGGTGGATCGTTCTACCTTTTGGAATAAGCAGCAGAAAAAATGAGGTAAAGAGTGTCATGAATCGATGGTTCAGATTCAAGAGGGTGAAGATCAATGGTAAAAAAACATTTCACTGGTCTAAGATGCAAGGTAGAATGTAGTTTTTAGATTTGTGGAGTATGTTAAATGGGAGCAATGTTGGAGGGTTGAGACTCATACAATTCCAAATGAACAGCACTAAAGCTTTTCACGCGGTGAACATGCCCAGATAAAGAAGGTTTTTCAAATCGCAAAATGAGTTAAAATGATGGAAAGATTGAATGGTGGAGATGAGAATGGAGATAGATCTACGCTTTGGAATAATTCCACAGATTGAACTAGCATGGAAAAAGTCAATATTTCAATCTGCGGAAAGTAGTAGAGGCTGCAAAGATAAATGACTATGATGAGAGGTCAAGCTTGATCAACAGATAAGAATCATTCTATGATCTCATTCTATCAGAATTTTCTCACTCAATCAGATGAAAGATAATTGGCGGAATCATTATATTTCTCAAGGTTGAACGGTCCCAATGAAGGTAGTTTAGAGATCAGTGGTTGATGTTGATTTTCCAAAATCAAAATGTGCAGGTTGATAGTGTAGATTGTTGAAGGTAAAAAAAAAAGATTGATCTTCTTGCTTCTCCAGCTACTTCTCTCTCTCTCTAATGTGCTACACAAGTGAGTGTGTGTGTTCCAAATGAGGAGTGCCACACCTCTATTTATATTATTTCGTTCAGTTAATAATTAATTCAGTTATGTAGGCTCGAGTAGTCCTAATTTAATCTTGTAGGCTTGAGTAACCACAACTAGGGTACTAATGACCCGACTTAAAATCAGAGGGGACTTCCTCATGAATCTTATTAGCTCTCTCGATTAGAAACATCGAGGTATAAATAAATACAAGTGATTATCCAGGTATAAACATCGGGGACCACAAAAAATACATATAGAATATTCTTCGAAGTTACAATATTTCAACAGTTCCCAGTCTGCGCATTGCCACCGTGACAGGAATGGATGATGAAGCAGCACTAGAAGAGCATGTAGCATAGTTGATACAACTTGAATAATACAATTTTATTGCAGGATTCCATCAGCACGTCGAGAAGGATCAAGAGAAGGCTTGGCATGATTGCCATATAAAAAACAAACAATTTCAACAAGGAGATTTAGTGCTGGTATATGACGACAAGTTCTTGAAGCATTTAGGTAAGTTACATATGCACTGGTTAGGTCCATATATTGTTAATTCTATCACCTATGTGGGTGTAATTCAATTGCAATAGTTAGATGGA
Source organism: Pseudotsuga menziesii (assembly GCA_001517045.1). Lineage (NCBI taxonomy): Eukaryota > Viridiplantae > Streptophyta > Pinopsida > Pinales > Pinaceae > Pseudotsuga > Pseudotsuga menziesii. The sequence goes on from LPNX010285077.1 coordinate 174,172, forward strand.
GAGGTGCTTCCTAAGCTTGTGAATGGAAGCCGCTTGAATCCCTATCGGAGGGGTAGAACCATGCACTGCTCAAGGAATTGCAAAATGAAATAATAATAATAATAATAATAGGTAGGATATATAGAAAGAGGAAGGGCAATCCAGAAGGAAGTGGCTGCAAAAGAATAGGAGTCATTAGCACAGTTAGATAGACATGCCATGATAGCCATAGAGCTACATTTTAGTCAAATCAACAATAAATACAGGAAGTTAAGAGCTGTTAGTCGACAGTGCTTGTTGAAGTGATGGACATTTATGGTTGATGCGACCATTATATTGATAGGATCGCAGTGGATATATGTTGTTAATGACAGATTTGGTCATGATGGTCATGGCTAATTTGGTAATAATGAAGGATGGATTGATGAGGTGCTATAAGAGGACACTTGACGTAGGTTAAGATCATCACTATGCTGAGAAATTTTTTGAGGTTGTAGGAATGAGTTTCAGAGTGAATTGTGTGGGTTTCAGAGTGCGATGGAGGGTGAGTGATAGCTAGAATAGTGAGGTGTATCGGTGCGGCATGCTGAGAAACCCCGACATAGTGGAAATTTTGAGTGAGCGAGAGTCACAAGTTCAACCAACTACCATTGTTGAGGAATTCATGAGAATTCTGGTTGTATCATAATTGGTTCCATGGGGGAAGCGAAAGGCCCAAAAGCCAAGATCCATGCTATAGAAGAGGCAGACGAGAAATTCCATCAGAGCACAAGGGGAAGGAATTGCACAAACGGGGTCGTCCAGTTTCGAGGCTATGGAATCTTGGGCACCAAAGGGAGTTTCCATTAGTGATATCTTGGGATATATTTCTCCCACCCAAAATGGTGTGAATCCTCAACTCTTGACCAAAAAACAAAAATATAAGCCGAAAATTCCGCTGCTGCCGAAAGGGATGATGTGCACCACTGACATTGTCCCTGTGTTGATGAATATTAAGTACAGTGATCATGATCTATTGTTGTGGAAGGATGTAGCGGATGATCCCTACGAGTCATTACCTTCGGGTGCATGAGGGCTCATAGTGCATATTCCACATCCATGGGCACAAGAGCTAGACAAATATGAGTTGTTGGGGCTCATCAACATGTCACATTTTGGGCGACTAAATGAAGAAAATGCGTGCGTCAAACAAATTTTGGCATTTTTTCATGGAGGAATGCTATGGTTGGTCACACCTATTATGATTATGGTGGATTTAATATTAGAGATCATGGGCCTACCAAAACATGGGCCAAACCCATCGAAATATTTCAAATGAAGGGATAATGACAAGCATCGCATTGCACGATGGTAGAGTGTATCACATCGACAACATTAAATATAGGATGGTGCGTATTGGTGCACAAATTTTGGAAAGTAATATTGTTAGAAAGAATCACCCTATTTAGTGCACTTCAAGGGTGATTGCATGTGCCCATCAATGCACTAAGGGAGTCCAAATGAACTAGTCCCTCTTTTTGTTGAATTAGTTGATGGAGGATGTGGTTGTAGTTCAGGATGCAAAGTGTCCTTTCACTTATAGTTTGATATTGATTTTAATTGCATTGGTGGATTGTATAGAACCAGAGGACTACCAAAGAATGAGAGTCGAAGCTGTTAAGATGTGCAAAGGTGCACGGTACCCAAACTTGTGGTGGGTAGAGGATCCTAGTTGACAAGAAGATTGCCCGATCCACTTTTGGGTATACTAGGAGGCATTATAGGCCGCAGTGGTCAAAGTTCCATAGTTGTCAGATGCAGTCACAATGAAATTTTAGTGGATTATGTAGTTCATCATTGAGACACATACTATTTAGATCCAGGCTCAGTGCGACCCTTACAAGAAATGGATTCCAATGGGCTATAAGCAGATCAATGAAGAACTGGACGTAGTGGTTCAGGATTGGCTTGCAGAATGGCACAAACCAGTAATCCCTGAAGAAGTATAGATGGGGACACCAATAGAATCCCCTAAAGAGCCTATGTGCAAGGAGAAAAGTCATCATGATTCTAATGGAGAATCATTAACAGAAACTCCTGTGGACCTAGAGGTGCAATGTATCTTTAAGGAGATAAGGTTGAAGAGGAAAATGCAATAGGATTCCAATAGTAGTACCAGATCTGTTGCTGGGTGAGAGGATATCAAATCCTCACTACAACAGCTGCCTAACATTGCATTGGAAATCAACAAGCTATCAACCCAGACCTTAGTACACATGCAGCGGTTCGTTAACCATGAGTTTGCTGATAGACAAAAGAAGCTCAACGACTAGTACTTGCAGTCACAAACTAAAGAAGAGGCAATGAAGAAGGAAGTAGAGGAATTGTGATGGGTAAGGGAGCATATAACAATAGAAAAAGAGTAGGATATTGTGTCATTAAAGATAATCCAGGAAGAGATGAAGATGAAGGTCGTAGACAAAATCATAGAGCTAAAGAAAGAAACTGAATTCCTTGTTATTAAGAAGGTGCAGCTTTGCACTAGTCGGGGTCAGGTAGAAGAGGCCATTACAAATTCCTACCAGCACATACATGAAAGCACCACAAAGTTGAATGCAATCGCCATGGCCAAAGGACTTGGAGAAATAATTGCACAACTCCAGTTGGACAACAACCTGTTGAATGCTATGGTTTACCCTGATACACATCCAAAGTAGGTTGTAGAATGAAATAATTCCATCGAAGAGATAACAAAACAGTTTGAAGAGACTGACCAAGAGGCCAAAAGGGTCACGGAAGAAATGACACAGTTTTGGGGTAGTGTCATTTAAGATGAAAAAATAGAGCAACTTACAAAGCAATCGCAATAAGCCGAGAACTAGTTGGCAATGTTGAAGAAAAAATTGAAGATGATGCAGCCACTTGTGTCAATCATGCATTCCAAAGAGATGAAGGATCTACAACCGTACAAGTTGTAAAAGTGTAGGAGAGGCATTGGAAACACAGTGACCAACATGAAAAGTTCCACGAAATTGGAGCCCAACTGTCGGTAAAAAAAGTCGTTGCACTGCAGGCTATGCAGGACAGCAAGAAGGAATTCATTACCAATATGGTGGAGCACCTGTTAAAGTAGGATTTACTCACATGTCAATACCTTGCTGAGAAAATCAAGATGTAGGTATCCAAAATTTCTCAGCATTACAAAGACTTCAAGATTAAAATCAACCAATACACCATGTCCACCTAACATGGCTCGAAGACAAGCCACAAGACTATGTTGGGGGCCTATTGGAAAGGGGTTGGGGTAAGTTGCGCAACATCATGGATGTTGCACAAGCTCAGAAGACACCGTGCAAGACAAGGATAGCGCACAAGATGAAAGATGGACTACTTTTGAATATTATGTTTCACTTTTTTCACTTTTGGACCATATTTTTGTGGATATTGGTCATTAGTTAGAAAATCAGTTAGGAGTTAGTTAGAAGTGAATCATGAATATAAAGGTGAAATCCTATAAATAGAACAATTATATATTTTTTGATATATGATTTGTGGAATGTTTCTAGAGAAAATGTTTCATATCCATTGTTGATGAAGTGGGGAAATAAGGAGATTAATTGTTATCTATTTTAATCCGTGGTTGATTGTGCAGAAGTAATATGATAAGACGGTTGTTGACCTGAAACGTTGTTATATTCTCTTTTTCTATCTTTCTGTTCTTGCAATGTCAATAGAGAATGATAAGTGAAACTGAAATATGGATCTATGATGCAATGATTACTGCTTATAAATGTTGTTATCTTTTTAGATTTGTCTTCACACTACTATAGTGGTTACAGTTATGAATGAATGATGTGAAATTATGAATGGTTATGTTAAAGAAGTTAATATGATCTGGTTTTTAAGTTGATCAATCATCGAGTCCCTAATCCTCTTCTATACTACAAAAACTTGGTTACAACAACCCTCCCTTAAACATATTAGGTGATACTTCATCCGCTCTACGGGTGTTGCTAGATAGGGTAAAACCTATCTGGGTCGATGCTCAAGGTGATTGTGGTGGGTTGAGTAACAATAGAGTGGGACCCCTGTTGGTTGGGTTTTGTTGGTTGAGGGTTGAGCCAACAAGCATCTATTTTTATCCAATTTTTTTATGGAAGGTATTGTAGTGGTTTTGTAGGTTCTTGGATTAGATATCAAGAGCAAAGCTCAAGGATTCAAGGAAATATTGGAATAGGATTCGTAAAAACGTGCATATTGTTCCTCTTCCTAAATCCTTTCTATTTTTTTTCTTTGATAACCAAGATTTTAGTTTGAATCTAATTAAGCATTAGATTTCTTCTTTTGCAGCCCCAATATGTTGGTGACCTCAAACGTAGTCATAGGATAAATTCAATCCAGTAGACAACCATACAATAAATGTTGTTGAACATGAAAGGTACCATATGTTCATAAGAAAAGGGCCATTGAAAAGGTATGGATGATATAGGAAATATACCAAGATGAAAAATGCATGTACCCCATGCATAAGAAGGGTAAGCAACCTTAAAAGATAAACTTCGTGTGTGTTGGGTAGAGTTGTAGGATATACAGGATACAAACCTACAACTTATGTATAAAGAATGTGAAGTGATTGATGAAATTTAATTCACTTGGATATTTTAATCAAGTGAGTGAGGCACTTCATTGTGTAAATTTTTTAGTGAGACAGAGTTTGTGATACAATGGGGTTGGTCAATAAATTTTCCAAGTAATGCAGAGAAACAAAATCAAGAATTGGATAAGGTTAGGGGAAACTTTGTATAAATAGATGTTTGATGGGATTGGATAGGATTGTTCAATAGGGTTGGAGCATAATCCCTCATTAATGGGTATAATGAAAAGGTGGCCCTAAGAACCAAAGAAGCTGTAAGGATGTCAAGCATTTATTGCACCAGTAAAGGATGCATGTGGCCAGCAAGGAAAACATGCAAATGAGGGATATTTCGTCACCCTAAATATCTATATATTTTTCTAGAATATAGTTATATATTTTTGAAGTAGCATGTATAGATTATGCATGAATTAATTGTTTCTACATGGATGAGAATATTGCAGCTAATGATCCATTTTTTAATTGGGATAAATTCCATTGAAGGGACCAATTAAGCTATGGAATTCCATGCTATGAAGAAGAATGGAGAGGGAGAAATTATTCAACTTCTTATAGAGATCAATATCAGAGTAGAATAGCATAAGAAAAGAAATTTTCAAGAAGTTGATGGAAAGAATCATGTGAGTTCCCATGAAACACCATCAGATCAGGTAAATCCAAGGTATGGATAGAAACCATACAAGTATGGAAATGATCATTCCTATGTTGCATGAGTGTTGAAGGAATTGGCTCAGAATTCCTTTAATCAAGTTTGATATCCTCATTGATATGTTCATGATGATAGTTGAATGTATGTATATGATTTATACATGATTGGGATAAAGGCATAAAGCCTTGGGTATGAAAATACCTTAGAAATGTTTGATTCATTCATGCGTTAGTGTTTCAATATTGAAATAGTTAAGAGTTAATAACCATCGCGAATGAGTATTATGTTCATGATTAGGAAATAAGTGCCATGTGAGATAGCCATGTATGAAGTCACATATTTTTGAAATTGGGAAGGTTTTAACACTGAAGAAGTATCCAATGATCTTCTTTCTTATGATCAAAGTCTTGGCCTACAGCTTCTATTACCAATATAAGATAATAAATCAATAAGAAAATGATTAATAATTAATAATAATTAAATAAAATATTACATTATAAATTAAACAAGAGTACATGACTCCTCAAATGGGTTCCCAAACCATATTCGAAGGCTTTTCAATCATTTGCGAATCATCGATCTATTTAAATAATTCATATTCATATATTTAATGTTAAAATTGAAGTCAGATTCACTTATTAATCTTAGAAATGGATATAGTTCTTACATTGGAATCAGAGCAGTCTCTCTTCTCTTTTGAGCTTGGGTCCAACTCAACACTTCTTATCCATTAATTTTGTCCACACCATACTCCACCTATTCCCTTCTCTCGCATTCTCCCTTCAATCCCTCACGCTCGTTTCACTCACTATGTGCACCATTTTCTTAGCTCCTTTCACCCACCAGGTCTCTATGTTTCTTCTTCATCCCCATCCCATGTCCTCCCTGCCATTGTTCTACTACATGTTTCCACCATTTCTCATCCCACGTCCTCCCTCCAATCATCATTCTCCCTCCCACATATTTCGTCCATGTTCTAGTCCACCTCATTCCATTACTCCACACATTTAACATCTCTCCCCACCTACTTAAGCATTCCTTTCTATATCCTCACTGTACATCCCCATCCCTTCTTTCCCATTGATGACCATGCCCTACATAATTTTCCTCGTCACTTCCCTCCATAGTCCATCACATATCCAAAATGTATCTACCTAGTTTCCCTCCACAACCTTTTCCATGCCATTGCATACTCCTCCACTCATTTGCACACCTTCTCTCCATCTCTCTCTGCTTCACTCACATCCTTCCCTCTTCACTCTACTACACTCCTACATAATCCACCAATATTCATCCTTCCTCCCACCACCCGAGCTCATGATTTTCCCGCAACCCTATGCTTCTCCATTCAGCCCCCAATTTCCCACATTGTAGCATACCAAATACCTCATGTTGTGACCGATCCACTCACATGTCCACCCATCCTTTTCCCTTCTCACATTGTATCCTAGGGTTTTAAACTTTAAGCCCACCTTTTTCAAAATATAATAATAATTATTATTATTATAAGATTTCATTTCTAATCATAAATATTAGTAATATTAAATATTATTATTATTATTAATTAAACTATCAACCTTTTACATCATCCATGAAGTCATTTAGTGAATAATTGAGTGATATATTTGATCGACATAGGATAAAGATGGAATAAATACTTGAATGTATGCAATAATTGATGGAAAAAGATGTTGAAAAAGACCTCAATGAAAAAATCCAACAAAGCAAACTGAAGGCTGCCCAAGACAAAGACTTAGAAACTAAATCCAAATTCACTTTTCAAGGCTCGAAAGAAAAATCTAATAAAGAACATGAAAGTGATGAAATTGATGTTTTTGACATTAAATTGAATGAAACGACTAGTTTCGTGTCATCACCCAATTTTCACATCGATGAAGATGAAAATGTTACCACAAGTGTAGTAGAAAAATCACTTTCACATTGTTCTCAACCAGGTTTTCCAGATAATTCTATTGAAATGATTGATGGATTTGGAATCCATGGAAGTAGTCAATGTCTACTTAGATAGGTTGGAAGAACTAATGATGGTTCTACAAACTTAAGTGTAAATAGTTATGAAATTTTTTTGTCCTTTCCCAATGTTGATTATTGTTGGATTTCTTCCCTCTCTCCGTCCTTGGACTGAGGTTCAGTCCCTTTTGTTTAGCACAAAAAATATCAAGATATCAGCTCGACGGAACGGAGCACATCTAGCAGCACCTATGACACAGATGTTGTCTCACCCAAGATATTTGAGTTTTATGGGCAACTTTTAGAACCACATTTCTGTAGTTTGTGTAGGAGGGTGTTTTACTACCTTGGCCCCGCGCCAAGGTTTCCAACAAAGACCGGGAAGGTGGGTTACTTGTATGCACAATATTTCAATACCAAGTTATGATTTGATCCTTCTCTATGTGACTTAAGTGAACAAAGAGTTAATAGATAACAAAATCATATTCATTAATATAATACATAAGTCATACATTTATCCAGTTGCAACACAATAATCAACCATTCATTCAAAACCACATTTATGCATATAACTAAGATACTCAACATTCACACATATACACGTCATATAATGTGGAAACCCATCGAGGAAAAAAACACAAGGTTCTCTTCATCTGGAATGAGAAAATAGATGCACCTTTTGTCTATGCACAAAGCTCTAGACTCTGTTCAAGATCTTCTCTTCTATATTTATAGACCTTTCCTCCCTCTCATTCTCTTTGATCTTCTCTCTTTCTCCTTCCACTCTACTCCTACTACTGATCGGTACACAGCCTAGATCGAATCAACCTTATCTATATTTCTATGCACTCAACTACAGAACCACTACTCTAATGCACTCAATGATGCAAATTCTGTAACCAAAACTTCCTATCTCAACTCTAGATTGAGCGTCTTTTCCAAGAGTCTAGAGATTACTCAAAATGTTGTATCATCTAATCATCTAAAACTAGATAAAACATGTAAAACATGGGTTCCTTATTTTATAGTCCCATTATAGACTTGACACTGATTCCATACATGCTTGTTATAGACTCAATACTGACTCGATATAGACTCTAACCGACTCATTACAGACTCCTCTTCAGTTGCTATCCTAGCCAACTTACTATCTTCATCCAACAGGATGTATTTTATATTCCAGTAATACACAACAAAAGGCACTATCGGCCTTATTACAAATATTCATTCACGTGTGTGGTTTCTGTTGGCTCTAACCGAGCTTGTTCCCACAATTTCTAAGGACTATCGCTTTCTCATTGTTGTTCCTTACTGTCCATTTTTGTTCATTACACTATTTACACACCTTCTTCTACGGATATTCTACCATGTCATCTTGTATCTCATTGTGTCCTTCTATCATGGCTTACTCAATTGGCACAGCTTCCTCGTCCCACACCTTCTCTTTGTCATCTTATTCTCTTTCCTTCTTTTTTCACAACATCCTTCCCTTTCTCCTTCATTCTCCTTCCTTTGTCATAGCTCCTTCCTCTTACTCTTTTATGCTCCTTCCTCTTACATAGGTAGAAATCCACATGAATTCTTCCCTACTTTCTTGAGTCCCAACAGGCCCCCAACACTCACTTGTGGCTTGTCTCGAGCCACACGAACTATTCCTCCATGGTATGACTTGCATCTAATTTGGTCTAAAAATACTCCATGATTTTCAGTAAATTCTCTTTCCCCATGCACACTTCTTCTTCTTTTTTCTCCATGTGCTCAACTGGGTCGGAACTGATGTGTTCTGGCATGAATATTTCTAATGATATCGCTACTTCATGCACCTTTTGGTGTACAGGATGAACTATGTTTCCTATGTGTTTGAATGCATGTTCCTTATGTGTTTGAATATATTTTCCTTCTGTGTTTCTAGCTTGTTGTAGTCTTTATAGTTCTGGTACTACTATTATTTCTGCAAATCTTGACATCAATAAGACAGTTTCATTAAGTCAACAGTGCTAAATCTTTTTCAGACTGGTCATTTTTGTCTACTTCTGGATTTTTTTACTGCTAAGTGGAGTAGGAAGTAGAAGTAGGATGGAGGGTATTAGGGACTTATCCATAAAATCAATGTTCTTTGTCAACATTTTTGGCTTCAGCTTCCAGCTCATCCCAGGTTTTTCCTTCCTCCCTTCAAAATATTCCTCGACATTATCCATCAACATGTATGCAACATCTAAGGAAGCCTCAGAGTTTGCAGTAGTCACTTAGTCGATCATCTGGTCAGTGTTTCTCTTTTCTATAGTGCTAGTGATATTTTTCATCCCCAATGTGTAGTACCTCCTTCCATCCGGGTGCACTAGGCCAACCCATATTTAGAATCGTCATCACCTCTCATATATTTAGCACTTTATAGTGATGATGGTGATGATGTTGCCCTTCGTTTATTCTTATCTCAGGCCAAACATTCGTTCAGACAGGAAGGTCCTAGCAATGGATATTATGTGGGATATCTTCTGTACTTTGAATTCTTGCTACTGCTTCATCAGTCGTGCTCAGCTCCTTCAAGAAAACATTTCTCTTAGTGGTATCAGAAGGTCTTTGCATTGGCATCTTTACCAAGATAGATGGAGACACTCTTGCATGGAGACCTGAAACAATCCCAAAGAGGCTCCCAACCTCCAGTAGAACATTCCCAACAACATTTCTCTTACTTAGAACAGTCATTACAGTTTCCTCAACATGGAACCCAAGGCCATTAGCACTATAAAACTAACTAGTCATACTTCTCCACAAGTTTTCAGTCATTCTATGTCTTGCAAACTATTCTAGTTGTGGCATTATAAGGACACAAGATGGTAATAAGCCACCAGTAATGGGGTTATTCTAGCAATCATTCCATCAAATCCTCACATGCACCATCATTAAGTAGCATAATGACAACACAAACAATCACCTAGGTTCTTAGTCCATCTTCTTATGTGGAGGTGAAAACTACGCCGTCCCTTTTCATTGTGATGTCATGGTACTAATGGTGGAAGTGACCTTCAGTGTCCCTTGCTATCTTATCTAATTTTTTTGTTGGTTGTGGATTTGATATTCGTCACCTCAAAAATTGTTCCTCATAATTGTGCCAACACACCATTGTTTTTAGTGCCACGATTCCCTCGTCGTGCCTTGTGTAAAAATCACTCTATTCTCTTCTCCTAGTCATCATTGTTATCATTATCATCATCACTTTTATTTTGACCTAGTCATAGTTATCAAAATAAGGATTCAACTAGCTCCCATTGATGAGCCCTATGACTTCTATGCCACCTAATTTTTCCAATTTCACTACTCCTCAATAAGTGATTTCCTTGACCACATAAGGACCTAACCAATGTGTCTTCAACTTTCCTGGGTGCTTGAAAAATTTGTTGTCATATATAAGAGCAAGGCATGTTCTTAATGTGTCTATTGTGCCATACCTTCTTCCTTCATTTTATACATTTTGATGGAATCCTATAATGAATCATTCTTCTTCCAAATGGATTAACTGAAGTAATATTTCTTCGATGACATCAACATCTATCATTTTTGTAATTGTCGCCACTCTTAAACTTGGTACAATATATTCCATAGGAATGAAAACTACATGTCCATATACTAACCTGAACGGTGTCTAGCCTGTTAACTTCTTACATGTTGTGTGATATTTCCATAGTACTACAGAAATGTTTTGGTCCAAATTATCCCTTCTTATATTGCAAAATTGGTTAGCACATTTTCTAGAATCTTGTTAAATGCTTCAGCTGCTCCATTGGCTTGCAGGTGATATGGAGTTATTCTTCTATGATATATCTCAAATTCATTAGTTATTTATTCAATCAACTGATTAACAAAATGCGTACCTTGATCGTTAATCAATATCTTTGGGCAGTCGAACCTTGTTACAAAATTTTCAAATAAAAACTTTTTTGTTTTCATAGTAGTACAATCTTGGATGGGCAGAAGTTCTTCCCATCAAGTTAGGTAATCCATCGCAGTGATAATTTACCTAGATCTGGTGTGCTTTCCTGCTGGACTAATAGGTCCCACAAAGTCAAAAGCCCATTTCTCAAATCCCTGTAATGTGAGTTGTGGAACCAATGGAATTTCATCTCTTCTAGATGGATTTATTGTTCTTTGGTAGACATCATAACTACAACAATAATCGTGAGCATCTGTATGCATGGTAGGCCACAATAACCCTTCCTGTAGTAGCATGTCCACCGTCATCTTTCCTGTATAGTGTTCTCCTGCGAATTTAGCATGTTATTCACTTAAAATAATAGGGAGCTCATGTTAAAAAACACAACATCGAAGCATCTCATCTGGGCCTAGTTTATACAAGTGGCTAGCAATCAATTTCAAATCTACAGCTCATGTTACTAATTGTTTCTTATGTGTTGTTGTGAAATCTGTCGGTGCAAAACCCGTAGTTAGTAATTATATGATATCTTCATATTGATCATCAAATGCGTTTACCACAAATAGTTGGGAATCAGGGATATATTCTTCCAGGATAGTAGGTTCTTCTCCATTCTCTATTCTCAATAGGTGGTCTAGTCCCAAGTTTAATCGGCTCAATTTAACAATTATCTCAAAGTCAAATTATTGAAAGAGGAGAAGGCACCAGTAGAACTCCCCCCCAACACTGGCTTATTGACCAAATATTTTAATACAGAATGGTCAGTGTACATTTTAAAATGTCCCCCCAGCAAATAATGTTTGAATTTCGGCAATGCATAGACCATCGCAACTCCTTCTCTCTCTATTGTGGTGTAATGATTTTCTGCAGTTGATAACTTCCTTCTAGAAAAATAAATGGGGTGATCAATCTCTACCTCTCCTAGTTGCGTTAGTACCACTCCAAGTGCAAAAAATGATGCATCAACATGAACATGGAATTCTTTTTTCCAATCTGGAAATACAAGTATCGGTGCAGTGGCCATTTTATTTTTCAGCTTATCTAGTCTCTCCTGGAATTCATTTGTCCATTGAACTTGGTATCGTTTTTCAACAATTTCTCCATCGAGGTTGTCACTTGTGCATATCCTTTGATGAACGTTATATAATATCCCATATGTCCTAACATTGCTCTTAATTGTTTCATTGTGGTAGGTAGTGGTAATTCCAAGATGATGGCGATTTTAGCAGGGTCAACCAAAATCCCATCATGACAAACCACATAGCCTAACAAATCCCCAAAAGGCGCACAAAAAATAATTTTTCTCAAATTGAGGGAAATTTGGTACTAATGACATCGTTCTAACATCATTCTAAGACTTTTTGTGTGATATTTTATAACACCAAAGACTTTCCAATAATCAAAGTAGACTTCAATAAATTTATGTATAAACTCTTTAAATGCGGCAATGACAATTATAGAAACCATTGTAGGTGCATTATTGAGTCCAAAGTGCATTACCATGTAATGTTAGCATCCCCACTTCGTTGCGAAGGTAGTCTTGTAGTGATATTCTCTTACACTTCTAACCTTATGATAGCCCAAGAATCCATCTGTAAATGGATACATTTCTTGTCCTTCAACATTCTCCAATACTTCATCTGTAAATGGAGTTGGAAATGGATCGTGCATGAAAGTATCATTTAATTTTTGGAGATCAACATAAATGCTTACTTCTCCTGATATTTTCTTGTCTTATACTACAATCTGGATAATCCATTCTGATTCTTGAACTAGTTCTATTACTCCTTCCTCTAACATTCGATCAAGTTCAGCTTTAAATTTCTCTTTGTAGCACAGCTTTAATCTATATGGCCTCTATTTGACCAGTTTTACATCATATCTCATGGGTATCTCCATTTCACCAAGGTATCCCACTATGCCTTTCATTTAAAAGAAATTTGTGGGGAACAAATCTTGAGATTCATGTAATAAGTCAGTGATATTTCCCACAGTCTCTTCATCCCAGTAATATCCAATATTAGCAAACTTTGGGTTTTCCTCAAACCCAATATTTACTTTCTTAATTTTGAGTGGTTTTAGAATCTGGTCAGAAGTGATAGAAGATCCCTATACTATACTTATACCTTCTAAATTAGGTATTCTTATCTTAGATGGATCATCATCATTTGGTTCTCCTGTGAGACTATAACACTGCATCCAACTATGTGTAGGCATGCTACGTTGATGGAAGTTCATGTCTACAACCAATATTTCTTCAAAGATATTCTCCTTTATGACTTGTAATGTAGCATCCACTGTTGGGTGATTTCTTACAAATTCAAATGTCTGGGTGAAGCTTACAACTAATATTTCCCATTCAATGGTTCCTCATCGCATCTCTTTTGAGGTGTACCAACTTCTTGGTACCATTTCCAAAGTGTGTATGAATCGATGAACCCATTCTTGTCGCGTATATTCTTTCCAAATCCCTCGACAGTGCTCAATATTTTTTCTAGGATGTGTCAATTATGTGTACTTCTAATTAACATAACTGATCTCTTCTCCAAATTTGATCTCCATTAATCTCCTACATTGTGGCAATTCAGATATAGATTGTTTATGTGTAGCCAACCATCTAGCGAGCGAAGCTTTAATCACATAGTCCAAAGAATACAATCCTTGTGATTCTATTACTTTTTCTTCAAATTCTAGCAAAAAAGATGCAAGGTTGGGAAATCCTTCATATGTAGGTAGTGTGGTTTCTTTGGATCCTACCCTTCGAACATCTCTTGTCACTCTTTCACATCTATGCATGGAGACTTCATGTATCTTGTTCTATCAATTTTCTAGATCATCACCTAAGTCGGACATGCACGAGCTTACACTCCACCAACTCAGGTTTCCATCAGTTGTTGGGTTAATATAGTCTTCCTCCAAAGGGTTAATATAGTCTTCCTCCAAAGACATGATGTTATACAACTAGCTGAGATAATTGTTTTTCCCTTCGCTATGTACAGGCTTGACATATCCTTTTACTTCAAGAGGATCAATTGGTGCAACCACTCTTATTTCATAATATTTGAAAGACAAGATCATCTTCTTGAAGTTTATAATAGTTTTTTTTTATTACCCAATCAATTCTTAGAATTGCAGTATATGGGTTTGTGTCATTGACAATGTCAATAAATTCAAAGTCGGCATATCATCGTAAGCCTTCGACTTCCACATGTACTTTGTTTAGTCTACCAATTGGTAGAACCTTCAACTGGTTTGCAAGACTTGGAAGAATATGAGACCAGTACAATCGTGGATTATTCATTCTCTCCCATGTCTATCTTGTCAATATATTGACATCCAAGCCCAAATCTAATATGATATATTCCATATCATAATCTCCTATCTGCGCAGTCATTCGCAATTCTCAGCCTGTATTCAGTTTTCTCTGGATATGATTAAATATTTTATCAAGTCACATGTCTTCTGTGGTTTCTTCTATGAGTTTTGTAAGTTCTATGACATCATATTTATCATGTATTAGTGCTAAACAACTTTTGAAAAATTATTTAATCTTACTAACCTTTTTCATTGGAAGCTTCCTGATTAGTTGTTCAAATCTTTTGGGCATATCCCTAACTTGTATAGATGTCGACAATTGATTGGTATCAACAAAGTCTTGTCTCACCTTCAAGAATATTTCTTTCTCTTATTGGACATCTAGCAAAGATTTCTTTTTTTCCGTAGGTCCCACCTATGGTTGTCATTGTTGTGTATTTTGGTCTTCTCTCGTCACATCACCTCTTATTGTGACTACAACAATGTGGGGTTTTCTGGGTTTTGAAGAAATCATTTAAATATTCAGATTGGGGTTTGGAATCGTATTCTACATTGGGATGGTGTTAACGACATTTCTATCTTACCATTTTGCAACAAGCTGTGGACACTATTCAAGAATGTGATCAAAATATTTACAATATGTACAATTTTTGTGGGACTTTGACAATATCGGGAAAAATGTTCTGGATACTCACAATTATAACATACAATTTTTCCTCTTCTTCGACCAAATCCTCCTCCTATTTGTTATCCTTGATCTCTAAAATTCCCACCCACCCTTTGCGGAGGGTATTGTTGTTGTTGAGGATATTGATTATGTTGGTATTGCGGTTAAGGATATTGCTGTAATTACTACTGTGCATGATGATACTAAGGTTGTGTTCATTCAGCTTGCATTTGTTCATCATATTTCATTAAGTAGGTATCCATCATTTTTTCTTGCAGTAGTTGAAGGGATATGTAGTCTTTCTCATCATGACCTATTGATTTAAAAAATTTAGAATACATACTAGCGAGTGCACTTACAATCTTTTGTAAGTACATACATTCCTCATACTTTTGACCTCTAGTCTGGAATATTCTACACCAAGGCGTCCTTGTATGTTTAATGGGTTTGGTGCACCGACTGCGACATAGTTCATGAGTGACAAGAAATTATCTTTATGGTGTCCATCTATTCTACATCTTGTACACCATAGTTCCTCATGAAATTCCTTTCCTCTTTTAATTTCCTAGAGCTGCACCATAAGATTGACCAACTGTGACTGAATTTGCATCATTCCTGATCCAATGTCTCCAACTAGTGAGGCTTCTAGTTTCATTGATATTTCTATTGATGTATATGTAACTTCGAAATGTATTCTTCTATGTATAATATGTATTGTAACCCGATGGTTATTCCGGGATGTTTCTATTATGTATTTGAGTCATATTGTCATGCCCCGATGTTCCGATCGGGAGGATATATAATGTAAACAAGTCATGTCAAGTCATTAGGTAAGTCCCCACAGTTTTGGGGCACTTGAGTTATTATACACTAATTAAGGTGTAGGCTCGGGTAAGTAATTGTTAGGTCGAGCCTACGTGTGAAAATGCAATTCAAGTGAATGGAAGAATATAAATAGAGAGTGAGACTCTCTATTTATCACACACATCATTCACTCTCTTAAGTGAGGCACACTTGTGGAGAAGGAAATATACTGGGACTAGAAGACCACTACTATTGGGAGATCTCTTACTGTTTTGGTGCTGATTTTATCTCTAAGGAAGTTGCGGGATTTTCTCCTTTATGGTTTCCCTGAGGAAAACTCTTTGTGTCTCTTGTCTCTTGTGATGTGCTTATGTTGTATTGTTGTACTTGTTATTCTCTCAGTGAAAAGATCCTAAGATCATAATGCTAGCTTATTTGATGAAAAACTAACATGGTATCAGAGCTAACCTGAGAAGAAGACACTGTGCAGCTGCGGGAACTAGGGCTTCCTAGTTTGTGGACTTTTCTCCACATATTTTCAGCAAAAGTAAGGTGGAACAACTCTCCTCCTTAGGGCGCATCTTTCTGTCGAAACAGAATCCAATTCTAAGGTTTTTCAGTTTTGGACCTGTCACTGGGGTTGGAAATTAGGGATTTATACAGAAGAGGAATTTTTCAATGAGCCCAGGCCTAGATTGATCTCCTCCCCAAAATCAAAGTTAGGAACAAATTTGAAGGCATTTGGGTGGACAGAACTCTGGAAAAGAAAAACCCTAGTTTTCTCCAGAACCAGCTCTACGGGATTTCAGCTCAAGTTTCAGATCCAACATTTTGAACTTGGTAAGATCTAAAATATTTTGTATTTCTATTTGGGGTTCTTATTTAAAGATGTCTCATCATACCAAGCTTGATGAAAAGCTTGAGGGAGCTGAAAACTTTCGAGCTTGGAATTATAGGATCTCCCTGGTCCTGGAAGAGAATAAATTAGACTCCTACATTCATGAGGAGGTTCCAGTTCCAGAGGGAGATGAGGCTAAGGCCTTGCATAAGAAGAAGATGGTTATGGAAAAGAGGATAATTGTTGATTCTATTAAGGATCACCTTATCCCACAGGTGTCGTCTCTCAAGACACCTAAAGCTATGTTTGATGCACTAACCAAATTGTTTGATGGAAAGAACATCAATCAGAAGATGACCTTGAGGAACCAATTGAAGAATGTGAAGATCTAGAATGCAGAAACTATCCAGTCTTACTTCACAAGAGTTTCTCAAATAAAAGAGAAACTAGAAGCTGTTGATGAAGAAGTGGAAAATGTCGAGATTGTGATGACTACCTTGAATGGTCTCCCTAGGTCATGGGATGCTTTTATCCAAGGAATCTGTGCTAGGAAGAAGTTGATCAAATTCAGTAGACTATGGGAAGAGTGTTCTCAAGAAGAAGCTCGAATAGCATCCCGAGAAGAGAAGATGGGAAATGAAGATCAAGACCTCACAGTACACTCCAAGAAGGGAAGAAGAAATCCTCATTTCACCAAAGGTAAGAACTCTCATCCTAAGAGATATTTATCTAGATTGAGATGTTATACATGTGATGAAAAAAGACACTTTGCAAAATACTGTCCTAAGAACAAGGGACACTCTCATAAGAAGAAGTGGAACAAAAGAAGACATCATGCTCATGCTGTAGAGGATGATGAACCATCTAAGAAGAGATCCAGATATGAAAGTGAAGATTCTTCAAGCGAGGATGAATATGTTTTGATATAAGCTCTCACATGTAACATTACTCATGGTAGTGATGATTGGCTTATAGACAGTGGAGATTCCAAACATATGACGTGATTCAAGGAATATTTTGTAAGATTGTCAGAACATGAATCACCTCACAAGGTGAAACTAGGAGATGACTACCAATATCCAATAAAAGGTAGTGGGGAATCTTCATACAAGCTAGACTCTGGTAAGTCTCTAACAATGAAAGAAGTTTTGTTCATTCCAGGACTTAAGAAGAACCTTCTATCCATTTCAGCCTTGGATGCAAAAGGGATGCGGGTTGCATTCATAGATGTTCAAGTCATCATGTGGCGAAAAGGAAAGACAATTGATGATGCGGTAGTGATTGGAGAACAAGAAGGAGGCTTGTACAAATTGAAGGGTCATCCAGAACAAGCCTTGATCCATGATATAGTAGAACCAAATGAACTTTAGCATAGAAGGCTTGCACATGTACATTACAGGGCACTACCTATTGCAAGCAAAGCTGTTGAAGGTCTTCCAGAATTCCAAGCAAAGCATGATGGAGTTGGCAAAGGATGTGCGAAAGGGAAGAATACAAAGAAGACATTTCCTAGCAGCAAAAGCAAAGCCAAAGGCATTCTAGAAATCATCCATTCCAATGTATGCGGTCCAATGTCATCAAACTCACTAAGCGGGTATGCATACTATGTTTCTTTTATTGATGATTTTTCTAGAAAGACATGGATTTACTTTATGAAAAACAAAGCTGAAGTGTTCAGCAAGTTCAAGGAATTCAAATCCTTGATCGAGAACCATACTGAAAAGAATATCAAGACCATTTGATCAGATAATGGTGGATAATTCACTTCGAATGAATTCAAAGAGCTATGCAAAGAAGCAGGGATTAAGAGGGAGTTTTCAACTCCTTATAATCCACAACAGAATGGGGTTGCAGAACGAAATAACATAACTATCATGGAAGTTGCAAGAGCTATGCTTCATGATCAAGATCTACCTATGCATCTTTGGGCTGAAGCTGCTAGAACAGTAGTGTATGTATAGAACCGTACTCCACATAGAGTACTTGAAAACAAGACTCCTGAAGAAGTCTTCTCTGGCAAGAAACCAGAAGTCAGCCATCTCAGAATATTCGGTTGTCCTATGTACATCCACATTCCAAAGGAGAAGAGAACAAAACTAGATCCTTCAGGAAAGAAGGGCATATTTGTGGGATACTCTAAAAGCTCGAAGGCTTACAGAATCTACTTCCCAGGATACAAGAAGATTGACGTCAGTAGGGATGTAACATTTGATGAAGAAACAACTTACAACAAATCTAGAAAGAGACCTACTAAAGAACCTGAAGAAGTAGAAGCAGAAGCACCCAGGATCCGTGATACAATCATTAATGAAGAAGCTCAAGAAGAGGATAGAGAGTTCAAGGAACCTCAAAGACCTGTAGATCCATCTCTGGAGAAGAATCCTCATAAGAGGAAACCTGCTTGGGTACATGAATTTATCCAAGGTGCAGAAAGATACGGAGCTCCAGAAGAGAATCACAGAGAAAGAAAGAGAACAAGATCAAATTCTGGGTATGTAGCTTTACTATGTGATTTTATTGATAAAGAACCTTCCAGTTATGAAGAAGCAGCAGAACAGAAAGACTGGAAGGATGCTATGATCGAAGAATACCAATCGATCATAAAGAATGATGTTTGGGATGTTGTCCCAAGACCAAAAGGGAAGTCAATTGTCACTTCCAAATGGATCTACAAGATCAAGCATGCTGCAGACGGTAGCATTGAAAAGTATAAGGCAATATTTGTAGCTCGAGGATTCTCTCAGAAATAGGGAGTAGACTATGAAGAAACCTTTGCACCTGTAGCCATATACACTTCCATCAGATCAATACTTGCTCTGGTTGCAGTAATGAAATGGAAGATACACCAGATGGATGTCAAGACTGCTTTCTTGAATGGTGTAGTAGAAGAGAAAGTATATGTAGAACAACCACTCAGTTTTGAGACACATGGTAGAGATTCTCATGTATGCAGATTGAAGAAAGCCCTGTATGGTTTGAAATAGGAACCCAGGACCTGGTACGGCAGAATTGATAGCTTTCTATCCAGTTTGGGATTTACCAAGAGTAAAGCGGATTCCAACCTTTACTACAAGGTTGACGATGACAACCCAGTGATGCTACTACTATATGTAGATGATCTATTTGTGACAGGTTCAGATGGGTTGATTGCTGATACGAAGAGAAAGCTTTCTACTGAGTTCAAAATGAAGGACTTGGGGATGATGCATTACTTTCTAGGAATGGAGGTGTGGTAGAGTACAGATGGAATCTTCCTTGGACAAGGGAATTATGCAGTAGAGATCCTAAAGAGGTTTGGGATGATGGACTACAAGGCAATGGCCATACCTATGGCATCGAACCTGAAGCTTTTGAGTGATGCTTCATCAGAGTCGGTTGATGCTACGATGTATCGTCAGATGATTGGGTCATTGATGTACCTGATGAACACGAGACCAGATATTTGTTTTGCTGTGAACACCTTGAGCCAGTACTTGATAGATCCGAGAAGTGTTCACTTGATTCCTGTAAAGCATATTCTGAGGTACCTGAAGGGTACAATTGATTATGGGCTCAAGTACGATGCGAATCAGAAGATTAACCTGGAGGGTTATGTTGATTCAGATTGGGTAGGCAGTTCCATTGACAGGAAGAGTACTTCAAGATGTTGCTTCAGTATGGGATCAAGTGTGATCTCTTGGTTTAGCAGGAAGCAATCCTATGTGGCACTGAGTACAACTGAAGCAGAGTATGTCACAGCTTGTTCAGCTAGTTGTGAGGCAGTATGGCTGCGGAAGCTACTGTCTGATATACTTGATCTCTAGTTAGATGCTACTTGTATACATTGTGACAACCAGAGTTGCATGAAGTTGTCATAGAATCCAGTGTTCCATGACAGGTCAAAGCATATCGACATCAAGTATCACTATATCAAGGATATGGTGCAGAGAGGAGCAGTGAAGCTCCTGTATGTTGCGACAGAGGAACATATATCTGATGTATTGATGAAGCCATTGGCTAGGCTGAAGTTCGAGTACTTCAGAGAGATACTTGGTGTTCTCCAGATCGAGGCTTCCTCCCAGAGAAAGCGATGAGACCCAGAGCCATTCTGACATGGTGAGAGGATTGGTTCCTTCCATGGTCAGATGTAAGGGCTGAGCCATTCTGACATGGTGAGAGGATTGGTTCCTTCCATGGTCAGATGTAAGGGCTGAGCCATTCTGACATGGTGAGAGGATTGGTTCCTTCCATGGTCAGATGTAAGGGTTGAGCCATTCTGTCATGGTGAGAGGATTGGTTCCTTCCATGACTGATATGAGTGCTGAGATACATAGCCATTCTGACGAGAAGTTTAGATGTAAGGGCTAAGCCATTCTGACATGGTGAGAGGATTGGTTCCTTCCATGATCAGATGTAAGGGCTGAACCATTCTGTTCATGGCTAAAGGATTTAGTTCCTTCCATGTCATATGTGAGTGTTGTCCATTTCAACAAGTAGCTCAGATATAAGTGCAACTGTCATTCTTGGAATGGAGCTGCCTGGTGAGGTACTAGGAAAACTCAGTTTATGACTAGGGGTCGTTCTGATATTACCGTGAGATTTGTTCTCACATGATCAGATATGAGTGCATGGCCATTCTGATGTGATAGAGGGATGTGTTCCCACTTGATCAGATGTAAGGGCTGAATCCATTATGTCATGGCTAAAGGATTAGGTTCCTCCCATGTTAGATATGAGTGCTAAGCCATTCTGACTTAGTGTCATATATAAGGGCTACCGCCATTCTTTGAATGGAGCTACCTGGTGAGGTACCAGGGATCCTCAGTCTAGGACTGAGTTCCTTTCCACAGATGGTGGTAGTTTGAGTTCACACCATGCTGTTGGTTGTAAGTGTTGAGCCTTTCCTCAGATGGTGGTAGTTTGAGTTCGCACCATGCTGTTGGTTGTAAGTGCTGTGCCATTCCACAGATGATAGTAGTTTGAGTTCCTATCATGCTGGTGGTTGTAAGTGCTGAGCCATTTCACAGATGATGGTAGTTTGAGTTCGCATCATGCTGGTGACTATAACTGTTGTGCCTTTTCACAAATGGTGGTAGTTTGAGTTCATACCATGCTGGTGATTGTAAGTGCTGAGCCTTTCCACAGATGGTGGTAGTTTGAGTTCGCACCATGCTGTTGGTTGTAAGTGTTGTGCCATTCCACAGATGGTGGTAGTTTGATTTTGCACCATGCTGTTGGTTGTAAGTGTTGTGCCATTCCACAGATGATAGTAGTTTGAGTTCCTATCATGATGGTGGTTGTAAGTGTTGAGCCATTTCACAGATGATAGTAGTTTGAGTTCCTATCATGCTGGTGAATGTGAATGCTGGGCCTTTCTGATGAGGAGGTCAGATGTAAGTGCTGGGCATGCCTTTCTGACGAATAGGTCAGATGTAAGTGCTAGGCGAAGACATACATGAGGATAGGCCTACAACCAGCATGAAAAAGGGCTGGCTCTATAGAACTTCCTATGACGAGAAGAATCATGAGATAGCACCAGTGTTGATCCAGATCGAGTGATGATCCAGATACAGTAATGATGATCCAGCAATGATGATCCAGATCGAGAGATGATCCAGATCCAGATCCAGATCGAGTGATGATCCAGATCCAGTCCAGTGATGTTGATCCAGATCGAGAGATGATCCAGATCCAGATCCAGATCGAGTGATGATCCAGATCCAGTCCAGTGATGTTGATCCAGATCGAGAGATGATCCAGATCCAGTGATGATGTTCGATGATGATCCAGATCGAGAGATGATCCAGATCCGAAGATGACTTGAAGATGAAGATGACTTGAAGACGAGATGATCCAGCTGATTCAGAAGAAGACCAGTGCTGAAAATTGTGTTGAAAGAATACCTTCCTGGTTAAGAGGGAGTGTTGATGTATATGTAACTTCGAAATGTATTCTTCTATGTATCTTATGTATTGTAACTCGATGGTTATTCCGGGATGTTTCTATTATGTATTTGAGTCATATTGTCATGCCCCAATGTTCCGATCGAGAGGATCTATAATGTAAACAAGTCATGTCAAGTCATTAGGTAAGTCCCCACAGTTTTGGGGCACTTGAGTTATTCTACACTAATTAAGGTGTAGGCTCAGGTAAGTAATCGTTAGGTCGAGCCTACGTGTGAAAATGCAATTCAAGTGAACGGAAGAATATAAAGAGAGAGTGAGACTCTCTATTTATCACACACATCATTCACTCTCTTAAGTGAGGTGCACTTGTGGAGAAGGAAATATACTGGGACTAAAATACCACTGCTATTGGGAGATCTCTTACTATTTTGGTGCTGATTTTATCTCTAAGGAAGTTGCGGGGTTTTCTCCTTTATGGTTTCCTCAAGGAAAACTCTTTGTGTTTCTTGTCTCTTGTGATGTGCTTATGTTGTATTGTTGTACTTGTTATTCTCTCAGTGAAAAGATCCTAAGATCATAATTCTAGATTATTTGATGAAAAACTAACAATTTCAAGAGCCTTTGTCTATGACACAAGTTTCTACTACATCAAAAAGGTTCAGATGTGTGGTAGCAAGGAGGAAATAAACAATTCCTTGTGTTGCACATCCTACATTTGGAAACTCACTTGTTCAAAGCCCCAAACAAATTATGTTGGTAGTTGCTTAATCTCTTTGATCTTAAAGATTCACTACGATTCAAACTTTGAATTTTTTAATTCATCTATCAAACCCAATCGAATCTCGTTGATTGTTTTTGGCAGCACTAATGTTGGTACTATGAAAAATTTCATATACTAGTACAATGCACGACCTCGCAGACACATGATAATTTGTGATTTCTTGATATTCTCATCCTAGATCTGTCGTACAATATAGACAACATCACAAAGAACCCAATGTTGTTCTGTTTCTTCCAACTCATTTCCATTGAAAATTAGGAACTTAATGTCAGCTCTAGCCATTATATTTGCTGCTAGTACAGTCGAAACAAAATTTGGACTACTCGGACTTCCTTTTTCACTATTTATAGTGTTAGTAGTACTTGTATTTATATAATTACTTGGATATAGGTCTGGTGATTTTGCCTCTTGTATGGTAGGTGATTTTTAAGCACACTCTTA
The DNA here is from genome assembly GCA_001517045.1 of Pseudotsuga menziesii. Taxonomy (NCBI): domain Eukaryota; kingdom Viridiplantae; phylum Streptophyta; class Pinopsida; order Pinales; family Pinaceae; genus Pseudotsuga; species Pseudotsuga menziesii. Next base: position 198,066 of record LPNX010285077.1, read on the forward strand.
TTTTAGAGCTTCATTTGACTCTTCTAACTCTTCATCTCCTTCTGAGATCAGATGATATTCTTCCTCTTCATCACAAGATCCTTCATCTAAGTATGACACAAACTTGTAGCCTTCTTCTTCTCGATCTGTGTTGCAACTCTATTATTGTAGTAGAGTTTTCCTTCTTTTACCATATTTGAATCTCCTTCTGCTTCTTAAAAATAATGGCTCTAGTTTAGTTCTTCTATCTCCTGGGAACATCTCACTCTAGGGTTCTGTTGAGACATAGGCACCTTTTTCTACTCAGTCTTGCATTAGTAGAATTCCTTTTTCTTGTAAAATCATTTTTATCAACGTATTTAAAGATGATAGGTATCTAATACGTGGTCCTTCAAAAACATTTCACTCTACCTCACTATATGAGGTTATCGTGTCAACAAAAAACTCAGTGATATATCCTTCTAGGATACTGTCTACCCAAAAATCCACAAGCCTTGATATAGGGTTGTTTAATATTTTCATCTGCTCAATCAAGAAAGGAATCCACTCTCTCAGATCTCCTCCTTAAAAATTCCTTTGTTGGGTTGCCAAATTTGACAACCACTCATGCAACACGATGGGAAAGTAAGAAAATAAAATCTCATAAATGTCTGAATAAATGTACCTTCCCAACCACTCTATTGCGTTCCACCAAGATCCTTCACATTCTTTTCATGCAAACTCTATCTCTTTGAAGTCCACCTAATCTTGGATTTTTGGTTTTGTGGGATGCCACAACATATCACTCACCACAACACTTCAAGGGCCTAACAACAGAACCATTTGTTGGATTTATTCCCTCTCTCTGACCCTGGACCCAGGTTATGTCCCTTTTTCTTAGCACAACAAATCCCAAGATATCGGGTTGATGGAACGGAGCCTAGTAGCATAACAAATCCCAAGATATCAGGCTGATGGAGCGGAGCCTAGACACCAACACAGATGTCGCCTCACTCAAGAAATCTTATTTTTATGGGTAACTTCCAAAACCATGTTTCTACAGTTTGTGTGGGAGGATGCTTTAGTACCTTCGCCCTACATCAAGGTTTCCAACGAAAATCAGGAAGGTGGGTTACTTGTATCCAAAGTATTTCAATACCAAGATATGATATGATCCTTCTCCAGTTGCAACACAATAATCAACTAGTCATTCAACATAGCATTTATGCATATAACTAAGCTACTCAACATTCACACATATACACAACATATAACATGGAAACCCATCCAGGAAAAAACCACAAGGTTCTCTTCATATGACATGAGGAAATAGATGCACCTTTTTTCTGTGTAAAAAGCTGCAGAGTCTATTCAAGATCTTCTCTTCTATATTTATAGAAGTTTCCTCCCTCTCGTGCTCTCTTATCTTCTCTCTTTCTCCTTCCAATATACTCCTACTAGTGATCCATACACAACCTGTATCAACTCAAACTTCTCTATGTGTCTGCGCACTCAGTTACAAAACCACTACTCTAATGCACTCAACCATTCAAATTCCTTAACCAAAAATACCTATCTGAAGTCTAGCTCAATCATCTTTTCCAAGAGTCTTTAGATTAATCAAAATGTTGTATCAGCTAATCAGTTAAAACCAGCTAGCCCATCTACATATTGGGTTCCTTATTTTATAGTCCCATTATATACTCGATACCGATCCCATACATGCTTTTTACAGACTCAATATTGACTTGATATGGACTCTAATAGACTCATTACAGACTCCTATTCAGTCACTATCTTAGCCGAATTACTATCTTCAGCCAATAGGTTGTCTTTACTATTCTAGTAATAAATAACAAAAGGCATTATTATCCAAACTTACCAAAGATTCCTTCACACGTATTGTTTTCATTGGCTCCATCCAAGCTCCTACCCACGATCGGTGAGGACAGTTTCTTTCTTAACGTTATTCCTTGTTCTCATTTTCTGGTCGTTACACTATTTACACACCTGCTTCTATGGATATTCTTCCATGTCATCTCATATCTCGTTCTGTCCTTCTGTCGTGGCTTATTCATCTAGCACAGCTTCCTCATCCCACACCTTCTCTTTGTCTTCTTCTTCTCTTTCCTTCTTCTGTTGCGTCATCCTTCCCTTTTTCCTTGATGCTCCTTCCTCTGGCAAAGCCCCTTCCTCTATCGTAGCTCCTTCCTCTTACTCTTTTATTGTCCTTCCTCTTACTTAGGAAGGATTCCATATGAATTCTTCCCTATTGTCCCAAGACCCAACAATTATGTATCAAATGATAATGAATATGATAGTAAACCTATTGTTGCTAAACCAGAGGACATAGTAGTTATTGTGTCTACATGTTTAGATGTGTGTCATATCTATGACAACTACAACACATCTTTGAAATGGTTAGAATTAAAGTGCACTTTCACTAATGTTGTAAGATGGAAGCCGAGGATACAATAATATGGCTTGATTAAACTAAGAAGGTTCATATTTATTTCTTCAAACTCAAAGCACTTATGAATGACCATCACTTTGATTTCGAATATCAAAGTGTATCACTTAAAAATACCTCCATTATTATGATATCCAATGTTGGATCCACCACCAGTAAATAAAAGTTGACGTAATATAATTGAATTCACTTTCGTAAAAGAAGAGCATGAACATAGAATTTTAGCCTTAGAAATAGTCATCCTAAAAGAATTGATACAACACAATTTTTTTGGTAATGAATATCCATGTTACACATAAATATCGTCACCATCATGTGTTGAGGCCCAGAACACCAGAAATTTCCCTCAATTCCCAAAATGTGAAGATGGGCATTGACCCAGACTCCTATTTTTCATATTTGAGTCCACCACCACCTCTACCTTGAATGCAATAAGTGTTACCCTCTTCAGTAATTCCTATTGTTGATCAAGTACATAGGGTACTCTTGAAAGACTGAACACCTAGAGCAACCACTTCACACAAACAGATGACATATCAACACACCGATGTTTGTCACATGGTTAAAACCCTTGAGAGAGAAGCAGTCCATGGCCCCATCCAAATAGCTACTTGGAGAAATTTATTATACAAAATAAAGAACGTTACATATGAGGTTCTCATAATTGATCAACTAGCCAAGGAACCTCCATGCTCTTTAAATATATATCATGAACCAATCGGGTGTCAAGCCATGGATCAATGGTAGGTATGATCTAAGAGAAGTTGAACCATCGGATTACTTTATGTCTAGAGCATATCATGACCATTGGATTAGAATATTTACAAATGCATACTAATGCATACTAAAGAAAAACACTTTACCTAACACATATATTACACAAGTTTATTTTAACTAACTCCTAAGTGTCTAAATATCCTAACAATTATCTCTTGAAAATAAGCAGTGACACCACCTTTACTCTTTGATCAAGAAGCAGTTACACCTTGCTAACGCTTTGTCTACATAGTGAAAGAGTGGTGCTCAATTTTTAAATGGAAAAATAGAATATTCATGAAGCTTATCAAAGGAATACTTTGTGGCACCCCCATCCCTACTCTTGCATACCACATGAACTCGATATCTCCCCTATTAGGATCTCCCTTGCACCTCATCCACCTTTTTCTCAACCATCCCTATCCTCCCAAGGCCTATAAAACTTGGCTCACCCTCCATGGGAGGAGGGAGAAAAGTTATGTTGTTACACTAAGGTTCTGGCCAAATATAGGGTGAGCATAGAAGAGACAAGTTGGAGCTTTGAGGACAAGACATGGCATTTGAAGGAGCATCACAACACTAAGCCAAATGGTTGTAATCTCTCTTCTTAATTTTAATGCAAAGATGGTTCCTTTCCCATAAAATTTATTTTGTTATAATAATTCATTTTATTATTGGATTCCTTAGTCACTAATATAGAACTATAGATCATTTTCTGGTAATTTTGATCTTTCTTGTTGTTTTATGTGTTCATTGCAGGTACATCTGTGGAGATCCAACACCATAGAATACTTCAACATCATACTATAGGATAGTAAAAGGATTCATTATAGATATCTATAAACTCTAGTGGAAGTTTCCATCCTTGTTCTTCACTCATTTGTTCTATATCTAAACCATTAAAACCTAGGGAAACAACTCTTGTCAGCAAGAGGTGAGAATTTCTAGCAACAAATATGGTAACCATACTAGGGAATACATTTAGAACATCTGATCTTTCTTGGTTTTCAAAATCTTGTCTGTAATCCAAACTTCACCTTTTTAGTGATCTGATCTACTAGTTTTCTAGTGATATTTTGGTTCAGTTTAACCAGATCTTCTTAGATATGAAACACATCTGCTTTCTATGCTTAATTTTCCTGTAATTTTCATGATTTCATGCCAGTGGTTTAATGCTTAACTTTCTCTTTTTCATTTCCCTTTTTTTATGAAATCTACAGGAGTCACCGCACATTTAGTGAGGACAATAGGAGGTGCCATCGTGGATGATCAGTGGTCAACAGGCGGTGCCACTGCTCTGTCATAGTAGACAAAAGGAAGTTCCCAAGAGGTAATGCTCTGTCACCAACCTTCTACAAGCGGTTCTAGGTATGGTTTTGATACCCCTTAAATTTCAAAGATTAGTTAGAAGTTCTTTATTTTTATGTGTGTCTGGCTACACCATTGAGTTCTAGACTGTTAAATTCAAAATCTAAAAGTGGTAAAGGATTATTTTGTTTTGCTTCAATTCATCTATTCAGTTGCTTTTATGCTTGGTTTTGGTTTTCTAAAGATTGCTCGGAAGTCAACATAGTCATATCTCTTTTTTATTGTTAGATTAGCTAAGGGGAAAACTTTTTCTTTTGATTTATTCATTTTTTATTTGTCATAAGTTCATGAAAGATTGATTTTTTCTTTTGATTAGAATAAAATTTGAGATTTGATCATAGTTCTATTTGAATATGAACCACTGAATCCTTTATTAGTTTCACAAACTTTCAGGAATTCACGTTCTTCTTTTCTTTTTATGTTCTCTTCTCTTCAACAATATATCATAGTTGTAAGTTAGATATTTTCATATTTGAAGAATTATAAAAGTACTTATTCTGCCAAATAGTAGTAGTGTATTTATTTTAGGAAAAGAGATCTTTCTTTTTTCGCTTTCAAGTTTCAATTAGTAGAATTTTGTTTCTTGTTTGCATTTTTGAAAGATAATCTTAGTGTGACTGTTTGGGATGTTTTTGTTTTGAAACAGAATTAAATCACTCTCTCCTTCCTGTAAATAGGTATACCTCGAACGATAAAGTGAAAAAATTGCATATCATGCTGCATGGTTTTACTTTTCTGTCCACACCTCATGCATTCACCTAATCGTTCAAGATAAAATTAACGCTATTTCTAGGTTAAAAATTTTAGTAACTTGAGTGATAGGATAGAGACATGTTCCGGCGTCTTAAAACAGAGGAGTTGTCATTCTATTTCTTGCATTGTATCTTGGGCACTATGTGGTTATTCCATGTACAATTAGTATCGAACAACATGTCACGTACCCTTGAGGTATATAGAAAGGTACTTCATGTACTCGATTGTATATCAAAAGGCCCCTTATGAACGATTGTGCATTAGAAAACACTAACACGGATTTCAGCTCCCACGTACCTTGCATATATTGGGAGACCCCTCTAGGATTCCGTAAACCAACTGAGAAAATCCTTTTGGTCATCTTGTTGGAGCAATACACCAATAAAAACACTTGGGGAGCTACTATGTATGTACCGTCTAGGTAATTGGGTATTCAGGAAAGGGTACGGTCCCAATCCTCCTTGTTTCGCTTTACTGTTGGACCCTGCGGTATATCGCGAGTTGCAAAGACTTGAAAATACTAGTGAGGAACTAGATTTTATCAACCCCTCTTATCACATAAGTTTTCTTGTGACTTTTATCTTGTGTATGAGTGGTTTTGTGTGTAATTCTAGTTTCAAACACTAGGTTACGTTTTAGTGACCAACAGTCTGGTTGAGTTACCTTTGAGACAATCTCAAAGGGTTCAATGCTTACCAACTGACCTTCCTCATGTTGTACTAGAGAGGCCATTGGAACCCTTGGATCAAGGTTCCATAGTTGATTCCCATGTGAAAGGGAATCCAGTTGTGGAAGTTGGCAAAGAATTCACTACTTATGATAATCCCTTGGTCGAGCAACCTCCTACCACTGATACTACATTTCATTTTTCGATGGAAGGTCATGTTGGTTCATCAAATTTGGTTGTTGACCTCCCATATAATGATACTGAGTGGAAAAAATATGGACCTAATGCTCCTTTTTGGAGAACTTCTTTAGTTCAAGCTATTTCTGAATTTGGGACAGACAAACCTTCTTTTGTTAATCCCTCTAGGGATTCTCCATGGAATGAGGAAATGTTTAGAAGGGTCCAGCTGACTATTGATCTTTTACATAACTTTCAATAGAACCTTCCAAACATTACTACTTCACCTCTTCCTCATCGGGAACCCATGTCGTCTCTTTTACCTCGTCATTCAGAAACAACCCCTCCTAGATACCGTCCACTTTTGTCATCTCAAGTAACTCCTAGTTTAGTGTCACTGACTCAAGGTCCAAAAATTCCTGATCCTGGACACTCTCCAACCCTATTACTATAGTTCCAAATCCTCGGTTTTCTTTATTGGACTCACTTCCAGTACAAGACAGACCCCTATTGTAGGACAGTCAACAGTCGTAGTTCCTACCATGAAAACAAAAGAAGTTGCCCCCCTCCTAGTACAGGGAAACACTCAAGGGTACAAACTGTAGTTAATCAACCTTCTTGGGGTTATACTTACCCAGGAAATCAACCATCCATAAGTAATGTGAACTTTCAACTTAAATCTACAGGGATGGTGTATCGTGGTATGCCTTACCCCATAAACATGTTTACACCATGGGGGAAACATAATTGGTCATATATGCCTATTCTTGGAGGAACACCTATGAATACTGATGGAGGTTATGGTGGACCACCTTTTGGAGGACCACCTGAAGGTGGCCCACCTGGTGGAGACCCACATAGAAGGGGTCCACCTTCGAGGGGACCACCACCTCGAGGACCTCCCTCTGGAGGACCACCACCTGGGGAATATCATCTTGGAGGACCACCTTTTGGGGTACCACCATCTCAGGGACCACCATCTAGAGTAAAACCGTATGGGGGACCACCACCTAGAAGACCAGCTTATGGGGGACCATCACCTATAGGTCCACCTTATGGCGAAACACAACCTAGAGGACCACCACCACCACTACTTGTAGGAAACAATCCTTTTGGAGGCCATCCTCCATCTAAAGGATATTTGAGAGGATCATCTACAAATCCAAATCCCCAACATCCAGTGTATCAATCAACCTATGGTCATACTGGTATACAGATTCCATATCAGTATTACCAGTATATACAACCTAATCGAAAAATTCCTTTTTTAGAAATTTTGGAATTTCCTGATCTGTCTAAGTTGATCAATGAACCCATCCAACATAACCATTTGTGGCCTGCAATTCTAGTTAATTTACCATCACGCATTCTAAAATTTGATGGGAAGCAGGGAGAATATCCCAAAAATGTTGTTACGAAATTCCATATGTGGTGTTCTTCTAACTCCTTGATGGATGATTCAGTCCATGTGAGGCTCTTCTAGTGAACTTTGACTGGTATAGATTCCAAGTGGTACATTGAGCTTCTTCAACATTCATTTGTGGACTTCAACTCATTGGAAACCATTATTCTTACTCATTTCCAGCTGTCCAACCATTACGAAACTAGTACAGATCTTTTAACATCACTTCGTCAAAATACTTCCATGCATATATTGGATCATATTAATGAGTGGAGGTGACAATGAATACTTATTAAGGATCCTATCCTAGACCAACTGTTGGTTGAATGGTTTACTAAATCCATGTTTCCTCCCATTTCCCATGATGTGGCTATGGGTGGTGTTGTTACTGAAGAGTAAGATATTCGTCACGCTTAGTATCTGGACTTGGTTTAGTCTCAGTCCTGAACTTTGTGTGATATAATCCCTTAAGCTCCTCGTCCCATCATGGGCCCTACCAAGCCACCTACATAAACTCTTGTTGATGGGGTTGTAGGTTCAATGCAACCCTCATTAGCATCTAAGCATGCCAAGAAATAAAGTACTTCTACTACTACTCCTTCTCCTCCTATGGTTTCTATCGAGGTGAACTCTATTCAAAGTACGCAGACACCCAGTAACAAGTGGAAAGGAAAATAAAAAGGTAAAAATCCTGGAAACCAACAGGAGAATCCTAAGGATACAACTCTAGAGGATGACAATAAAGGCAAGAGGAAGGCTAAGTATCCCTGCCTATTGTGTGGTGGTGACCACTTCACGAAGGGTTGGGAAAATTCATGAATAAATTAATAATTTTTTTAAAAGTGACCCTACACCAACGGTCCTTACCGATGTTGAATTTCCATATGCTTAGCTAAGACATTAGTATTTCATTTCATTTTCATAACAAAAGCATATAAACAGGATCACTAAAATATAGACAAGCACAACCATACAAAAGGAACACAAAGATTTATCCTGGGAAAACCCTAAAGGGAAAAACCCAGCAAAAGCTTCCTCAATATAGATGCCCCAAAAAGGTAAAAGATAAAACTAGCAAGGATATCAAAGCTTGATCCTCCTCCTTCTCCAGCTACTTCTCTTCTCCACTAATGCGCTATACAAGTGAGAGTGTGTGTGTCAAATGAGGAGCACTACACCTCTATTTATATTCATCCGTTCACTTAAGTTAACTCATTTGACATGTAGGCTCGAGTTACACATGTAGGCTCAAGTAACCTCACTGGGGTGCTGATGACCCACCTTTACAATTAGAGGGTACTACCTCATGACTCTTATTAGTTCTTTCGATTAGGAGCATCGGGGTACAATGTAATACAAGTGGTTCTCCCGGTAGGACCATTGGGGACCACAAAAAAAGATACATATAGAATATTCTTCGAAGTTACAATATTTCAACAACCGACCCATTACCATCTCAACAACAATTGATTGATCATATTTCTTCACTAGGAACCTCTAATTCTACGTAAGAAATTAGAATGATGTCCTCTGAAACTGTTATCTTGACTACTTGTAGTCGGTCATATGAAAAACCCACAGAGAAGAAGTAAGAAAGTACTTCTATCGAGAAATCTCCTTCTACTAGGTCTTCTCCTCCCCCTCCGTCTAATGGTACTCTTACAATCAAGAAACCTAACCTTGAATTCCTTTTGCGCCCACCTAAGAGTACTCTCCAGAAATATGCTTTCAATCCAAATTCTCGAGTTGCACAATTCTACAACGTTGTTAAAGATTTGGATCAAGGACATTGTGTGATGTCTACCTTAGAGGTACTCCAAAGCTATCCTACACAGCGCAAATTTTTTTTGACAGCCTTAGGGGCCTTAGACCCGAATAATACTAATTTGATTCATTTTTATATGGAGAATTACAAGTCTGGATTACCCCACCAGCTCGCATTTCAAATCGCGACCACAGTAGTTGGGAGAAAGGTCCATAGGACTATTTTTTAAGAAGGAGCTTCCACCTTTGTATTGTTTGTGTCTTGGTGGAGAGCCATTGGTTCTCCTGAACTTACGAAGTCTCCCAAAACATTGAAATATTTTGACGGACGAGGTTTCGAACCTCATGGTCTATAACCAACCCTTTCGATCGAGCTTGGGGGAAAGACTGCTTCCATTCAAATGGAGGTATTCGATGCTCCATTAGATTACAATATGCTATTGAATAGGAATTGGTTCTATGCTATGATGATTGTCGCTTCGATATTTTTTTGTACTCTCCAATTCCCTCGTTTGAGGAAGATTATGACCATCGATCAGCTCGATTTTTGTTCACCAGATGTTACTACCCCCACTGTAAATAATATTCCTATGCTATTGCAATCCCCTCTGCCTTATCAATCAGTTGGGGTAGGTATGTTGTAGTATTCAAACCTTATGGGAGTTTTCCCCTCGACCCCTCCTAGTATGGAAGTGGAAACTATGAACATGATTTCCACGACCGGACACAGTCCTAGAGGTAAATAAGTTGTTGACTCATCTTCTCTAGGCCCTTACGAAGCATTCTATGATGCTATTCAATATGTTTTTGATGTCCATTCTAACGATTTTCATCTAGTGGCATCTGATCCTTACCACCTACCCTATTGGATAGAACCCTCTCTCCCCACTCTAGAATATTTATCACAGACTTTTCTATCAGATGAGTCCATTATGGAGATCATGAGTGTGGATGAACCTATATGGGAAGATCATCACCACAGATCCTCTTTCCTTTCGAATTCCAGTTCGGTAGACTTTGATTTCATGTCTCTCATTAGCACTGATATTCTCAAGAATCCTCAAATGCCCATACAGTTACAGGGAACTGATTCCAAGGGAAACCTTTGTAACATCACTCAGACAACTCCCATTGACATATCAGTGAAGCCTAGAACTATTTAACATGTTCATGTAGGACATAACACTTCAACAGAAGAAACTGAACATTATAAAGCTCTATTCAAAGAGTTCTGAGATGTTTTTTCCTAGAGATACGAAGAAATTACTAGGATTGACCCATCCATCATTGTAATCGAAATTAAGATTTATCCCAGGGAAAATCCAGTCCGACAAAAACAGCGTCAATTCTATCCTAGGAAGGTTAAGGCTATTAAATTCAAAGTGGAGAAACTTATGAAAGCGGGTTTTATTTATCTTTTATGCTAATAGAATGGGTGTCTAATATTTTCCCTGTAGCTAAGAAGCAAAAAAATATTATGGTTTGTATCAATTTTTGATATTTAAATAAGGCTTGTCCCAAGGAAAATTTCCTAACTCCACACATCGATCAAATCATTGATAACTATGCTGGAAGCATCATCTTCTCATTTATGGATGGATTTTTTGGCTACAATCATATAGGAATTCTTCCCGTTGATTAGCATAAAATGACATTCATTTGTCTGTGGGGGACCTTTTCCTATCGAAAGTTACCCTTTGGTTTAAACCTCTAGAGATACATTCCATTGTGCCATGTCCTATGCTTTACACAATATTAAACACATTGTGGATCTGTATCTCGATGATCTCCTTAGTCATTTGTAGTAGCGAGGGGACCATCCAGGGCATCTTAGGGACATATTTCTTAGATGTCGTCATTATAATATTCGTCTTAATACACAAAAATGTGTCTTTTTTGTTGAGACTGGACGTCTTCTTGGATTCGTGGTTTCCAAATATGGAATCTGCATAGATCCTTTAAAAATAGATGTTATTTTGGCCTTATGTGCCCCGCCTAATATTATTGAACTCCAAAGTTTGCAAGGGAAGGAAAAATTTCTTTGTCGTTTTGTATGCAACTTCGCAGAAAAAACGCATGGCTATATCGGTCTACTTAAGAAGGATTGTTGACAGGGGTTTTGGTAAGTGAGTTGCGCATCATCGCATTAGCTACGTAAGCTCACATGACACTACATAAGGCCAGATCAGCGCGATGGGAGGAAAGATAAGGATTTTTGAATACTTAATATATTATTTGACCAAGTTTTTCTGCCATAGTTCATTAGTGGTTAGAAGTTAGTTAGAATTGGACCTTCAATGTAAAGGCGCAAGCCTATATATAGAGCTAGTTTTTCAATTGTAAGAGACATCAACCTGACCTTGAAAATGATTATCGCATGAGGTCTAGTGCGATCTGTATATGGTTTTGGAGAATTTTCTGTTGTATCTTCGATCTATCTGGATTTTGTTAGGATATTTAGACACTTAGGAGTTAGTTAAGATCAACTTGTGTAATATATCTATTAGGTAAAAGTGTGTTTCTTTAGTATGCACTAGTATGCATTTGTAAATATTCTAATCCGATGGTCACGGTATGTTCTAGACATAGAGTGATCCGACAGTTCAACTTCTCTTAGATCATACCTACCATTGATCCATGCCTTAACACCCAATTGGTTTATGATATCTATTTAAAGAGAATAAAGGGTCCTTGGCTAGTTGATCGATTATGAGAAGCTCATGTAACTTTTTTTCTTTTGCATAATAAATTGCTCCAAGTATATATTTGGCTAGGGCCATGGACTGTTTTCCTCTCGAGGGTTTTAACCACGTGACAAAAATCGGTGTGTTGATCTATGATATATTTGTGTGAAGTGGTTTCTCAAGTTTTTTGGTATTTTGGGAGTACCCTGTGTACCCGAACCTGGTATCAAAACGTTTATGAAGAGCTGCTTTCACTTTGATCAAGATATGGAACTGGTGTTGCCGAAACTTTGAAAGGGTCTACAGTTCTAGATTTTTTGTGCATTTGTGGCCTATGGGAGCTATTCCATTGCATCCAGAGTGCCATTTCCATTGGGAAATAGTTTTCATTTCACCGAAAACTGTTTCCGTTTGTTCCAAAAACACCCATTTCAGAAAATATGAAGGTATAATGTTACAGTGACGGATTTGTTTTTTATTTATTTAAAATCTCTCATATTTTATCAGTTTTATTAGTAGATATTTACTATTTTAGTATTGGACTGTTTCCTTCCCTGGTTGTGTATTCTCTTTGTCGTGCACCTCTCACGATTGCGGCGAATTAGAAACTGTAAGGGAAAGTTTTTTTTCTTGTCTTCTCGACTATGTATGTTCTTTGCCATGTACCTTGTGCAATTACGGCAAATCAAAAAACAACAAGAAAACTTGAAAACGTAGACTTTCCGGGTAAGTTAACCAATATCTAACCCCTTTGTGTGGAAAAAAAAATTTGTTTTTGCTTTTTGTTTTTTGTGTGATTTGCAGGAAAAAAAGGTAAGCACGGAGAACGAGAGAGAATAGTTGAAAAAAAAACCATTTTCCTCTTTCCATTCTTTTACGTACCTTTTAAACTTAGCTCACTTGGTCCAAAGTTGCTTTATTCCTTAATAGGTCTTGAGTTCAAGTCTTATTAAGCTACTTTTTAGTGCATGGAGTTTCTATTTTCAAGTTACTTTATTGTAAAAGTGCATCTCACATAAATAAAATAAAATATAAAGTGAATCACTTAAAGTATTTTAATTTATTGCCGCACTATTTAAAAGTAACATTATTGTAAAAGTGAATATCACATAGTCCACAAAAGTGATTCACTTAAAAGCAATTTTATTGTAAAGTGATTGTCAAAGGTTGATCTTGGGAAGAGGGGTTTTTTTTTTAGTTGGTAAATTTAATATCTGCCACGTCACTATTGGGGACATCTTCAACATTTTGTTTGATCAAGCATAACTTCATCATCCAGAACCAGTTTTCAGTGCCATTTTTTTTAAAACCGCATATTGTTTCGAGCTCTTTGCATCCAGACAGTTAGTTTCTATTATTTCAGCCATTATTTTATAGCATGGCCACCCTTTGTTATATTATACTTACAAGTTTTAACTATTTCTCATGGAAATATCATATGGAGGATGTTCTACGAAGTAGGGGAGTTTTCAGGATAACATCAGGGAAAGAAACAAAACCCACTGATGATTGTCAAAGGTTGATATTGGGAAGAGAGGGGTTATTTTTTTTAGTTGGTAAATTTAATATTTGCCATGTCACTATTGGGGACATCTTCAACATTTTGTTTGATCAAGCATAACTTCATCATCCAGAACCAGTTTTCAGTGCCGTTTTTTTTAAAACCGCATATTGTTTCGAGCTCTTTGCATCCAGATAGTTAGTTTCTATTATTTCATCCATTATTTTATAGCATGGACACCCCTTGTGATATTATACTTACAAGTTTTAACTATTTCTCATGGAAATATCGTATGGAGGATGTTCTACGAAGTAGGGGAGTTTTCAGGATAACATCAAGGAAAGAAACAGGAACCCACTGATGATGATAAGAAAATTAAATGGGAAAATATATGTGATGACGCTCATGGATTGATTGGGATGTCAATATCTATTGATTTGCGATTCCACATATCTAGAATTGATGAACCTGATATAGCTTGGGAAAAGTTGGAATCTGTGTTTGGTAAACACAATGAAATTCTGGGTCATCAACTTGAGAATGAGTTGATTTCCTTGAATCCAAATGATTTTTCATGCATTCAAGACTATTTATATAAGTATAAAACTCTTAGACTCTTATGTGTAGAATGCAAGATTAAGAAAGAAGACAAACAATGTATTTATCATATTCTTTCCAAACTTGGACCTGCATATTCTATTTTTCTATCTACATTCTACTTCATGAAATAATCCTTGACTGCAGCTAGCTATCAAGAGCCTAGTCTTGAATCCTTTTGTGATTCCTTAATTAGAGAGCAAGATAAGCTCATTCATCTTGGAATAATTAACAATGCAAATACATCTGGGAAATCCTTATTGTCCCAACATAAAGAAAAGTCCAAGCCTCCCAAGAAATAGAATATTTGCAATAATAAGCCAAACAACAAGGGTCCCAAACCCTCTCATTCAGCTCCTTCTTTAAAAAATGACAAAGGATCCAAGCAAAAAGGAAAGAAGACTGAGTGTCATTGCAATTTTTGTGGGAAAGATAATCGTGATGAATCTAAGTGTTTTAAGAAGATGGCAGCCTTGGAAGCAACAATGAAAAAGCACCACATCAGCCTAGATTCGTCTTTAGAATATACCTCTCATGGACATGCACTTTGTGCTTCTGGTTACTCTTATACTACATCTTCTTCTTCTACTTCAATTGAATGGCTCACTGATTTTGGAGCATCTTATCATATGGCTAAGGATAAAGCCATCTTTTCTACTATGCATGAATGTAACACCAAACAGATATTTGTTGGTGATGATAGATCTCTAAGTGTTGTAGTATCTGGGAACAGTTCCAGTAGAAAATGGTCATTTCAGTGATGTACTAGATGTTCCAAAAATTTCCTGCAGTTTGTTATCAGTCTATCAAATTACTCATTAAGGTGAAGGTAAAACTGTGACGTTTACACCTCACCAAGTTGTAATCAAGGATTTTACAAATCCTCAAAATGTCCTTGCTACTAGAACTGTTGATGATATTACCAAGTTGTACAAATTTAACAACTTTGGGTCATTACCTTTTCCTTCAGTTTTTGTTGCTCATAGTGATAACTTGAGCAAACTTTGGCATGAGTGATTTGGTCACTTAAATTATCGCTCATTGCAACAACTATGTAAAGACAATATGGTGATTGGTCTTCTGATGGTATCTTGCAAGGATGGTGTTTGTTCCAGTTGTGTACTCGAAAAACATCATTGAGACAGTTTTGACAAACGTGCCTCTTAGCACGCCCCGATTCCCTTGGAGCTTGTGCATAGTGACTTGTGTGACCCTCTTCCATCTGCTTCTTTTTCTGGTTTCAAATATTTCTTAACTTTCATTGATGACTACTCCAGATGCACTTGGGTTTACTTCCTAAAACTTAAGAGCGGAGTATTTAACATGTTCATGGCCTATAAGGCCCTTGTTGAAAAACAATCTGGTCATCAAATTATTAAGTTAAGATTTGACAATGGAGGAGAATATGTTAACAACAAGTTCACTACTTTCTGCACTGAACAAGGAATCCAACAATAGCACACTATTCCATATACACCACAACAAAATGGTGTAGCTAAACAATCTGGTCATCAAATTATTAAGTTGAGATCTGACAATAAAGGAGAATATGTTAACAACAAGTTCACTACTTTCTGCATTGAACAAGGAATCCAACAATAGCACACTATTCCATATACACCACAACAAAATGGTGTAGCTGAACAGAAGAACCGCACTTTAAAATAAATGGCTAATCGTATGATCCAATCTAATGGACTAAGTCTTCAATATTGGGCTGAGGCCATGAATTGTGAAAATTACATAGTTACTCGCACACCCACTAAAGTTTTACAAGGTATAACATCGGAAGAAACATGGAGTAAAATTAAACCAGATGTAAGTCACTTTCGTGTGTTTGGTTGTGAAGCATGGGCTCACGTTCCGGATGAAAAATGGAAAGCATTGTGGCCTAAAAGTGAAAAGTGCATATTTGTTGGATATTTTGAAGATGTAAAAGGTTATAGAATTCTTCAGCCCCATTCACATGATATAATCATTAGAATATATGTTAAATTTGATGAAAATCTCTTGTCCTGTGAGCCTAACTTGGCAGGTGTGCCATCTTTGGCCTTCAAGACTAAATTCGTGGGTGTGCCATCTTTGGCCTACGAGCCTGATTTGATGATTTTTCCTTCTTCTTCTTCTTCTTCTTCTTCTTCCAAATTCCTTGATAGGTTTCCAACTCCAATTTCTGATGATGACAATGAGGATAAAAATCCACCTATGCCTGCTCATGTTCCTCAAATTACACTAGCACCAATGCCTTCTCGATGGGTCTGTTCAACATGTGAAGAAGCTGGTGATCTTGCCTGTGATCCTAGAGAACAACGTTGAACACATTCTCAGTTTTAGCAAGCCTCTTCTCTTTTGGCTCAAGTTTTCGAGAATCATGATCCAGAAACTTTTGCAGAAGCTTCAAGAAATCTAGATTGGGATGCAACTATGGATGAATAATATCATTCCTTAATGGCGAATGATACCTAGGATCTTGTTCCTCTTCCAAAAGGAAGAAAACTTGTCAGATGTAAATGGGTCTACATAACTATGTATGCATCAGATGGAAGTGTTGAAAGACTTAAGGAAAGGTTAGTTGCCAAAGGTTTTTTCCAAGTTGAAGGGATTTACTACAATGAAACCTTTTCTCCTGTAGAAAAAATGAACTCCATCCACCTTGTTCTTTCTCTTATAGCCTTACATAACCGGAAAGTCCATCAAATGGATATCAAATCTGCCTTTTTACATGGTGATTTACAGGAGGAAATTTACATGGAACAACCTCCTGGATATGTCCAGGATAACTCTAGCCTTGTCTATCTCCTTAAGAAATACTTATATGGCCTTAAGCAAGCTCCTAGAGCTTGGTATGCCAAAATGCATAGCTTTCTCCTTGACACTGGTTTTTCTAGATGCCATTCCGACCCCAATGTATATACCAAGAAAGTAGGAAACCATTTCATCATATTTGTTCTTTATGTTGATGATCTTATCCTTACTTGTAGTGACCCTAAATTTATAATAACCCATGTGAAATCCAGTTTTAAGAAAAAATTTGAAATGTCAAACTTAGGACATTTGCATTATTTTCTTGGTCTCCAATTCTTGCAAACCAAACAAAGAATATTTCTTTCCTAGTCTAAGTATGCTTGTGACCTTCTTCATTGCTTCCACATTGAATATTGTAAACCAGCCCCTTCTCCCTTCTAGTATGGAGTCAAACTTCTTGCCACTTGTACTTCCCCTGAAGTAGATGCCACCTTGTATCGTCAACTTGTTGGTAGTCTTTTATACTTAACTCATTCCTGTCCTGACCTTTCCTTTGCCATTGGTCATGTTTCCCATTATATGCAAATTCCTCATGAAAGTCACTCGAAAGCAGCTAAAAGAATACTTCGATATATTCGAGGTACAATTCAGTTTGGGATTCATTACAGTACAGGGGGGAAACCTTTGTTGGTTTGTTTCACTGATTCAGATTGGGCCGGTGATCTTGATGATCGAAATTCTACTGCAAGTTATGTTTTTAGTCTAGGATTTGGACCTATCACTTGGGCTTGTAAGAAACAACAAGCTCTTGCTCTTTCTTCATCAGAAGCAGAATATCGAGCCATAGTTAATGCCAGTCAGGAAGCTTTATGGATTCAATAGATCCATTCAAAGTTTGGATTCGAGTAGCAGCAGCCTACTCCAATTTGTTGCGACAATCAAAGTGCCATCAAGCTTTCCAAAGATCTAGTTCTACATTAGTGTAGCAAACACATTGAGCTACACATGCACTTCATCAGAAATATTGATCATGATCGTGTTATTGGAGTGCCCTATTGCCCTATAGATGATCAAGTTGCGGACATCTTCACCAAGTCTCTTACAGAAGTGAAATTTTCTAAACTTCGGTCTATGTTAGGAGTTCAAGAATGTGTCCTTAAGGGGGAATAGGCTCTAATGCCTCCTTCCTTCTCTTAATAGTTTCACTTTTGTAAATCCCTCAATCCTATCCCAAGTTGTTCTTAAGGGGGGATGTTAGGATATTTAGACACTTAGGAGTTAGTTAAGATCAACTTGTGTAATATATCCGTTAGGTAAAAATGTGTTTCTTTAGTATGCATTAGTATGCATTTGTAAATATTCTAATATGACGGTCACGATATGTTCTAGACATAGAGTGATCTGACGGTTCAACTTCTCTTAGATCATACCTACCATTGATCTGTGGCTTAACACCCGATTGGTCTATGATATCTATTTAAAGAGCATAGAGGGTCCTTGGCTAGTTGATTGATTATGAGAAGATCATGTAACTTTATTTATTTTGCATAATAAATTGCTCCAAGTATCTATTTGGCTGGGGCCATGGACTGTTTCCCTCTTGAGGGTTTTAACCACATGACAAACATTGGTGTGTTGATTTGTAATCTATTTGTGTGAAGCAGTTGCTCAAGGTGTTCGGTCTTATGGGAGTACCCTGTGTACCTGAACAAATTTTTGTGATGTATTCGATCTCTTGTTGTGGAGAAGAGTTTTATGTTTTGGATCCTTTGCACAGAATTAATATGATATGACTGTTGTTGCATAAATCTTGTCTTGTCTTACTATTTTCTCTGCTGCGATACCAATGAGAGGAGTGTCGAATCTATTACGATGATCCTATGATATATTTTTATTATTATTTACTAATGATGTTGTGATATATTCCATTTTTGTTACGATGTTGTTGCGATCTCTTCTGGTTCAGTTGGATTTTTGATAATGGATGGCTTAAGTTGTTTTATAATGTTGTGCTAAACTACCGTGACAAATGAATGATGTGATTGCTAGATCTATAGCGATGAAGATAGAATATGATTACTGTCTTAGTTCTGTAAACTAATATTTATGCTTCTAACCATGTCAGATGCCATTTCCTCCCTTCTTATTACCAAAAACTTGGTTCCGACAGCTCTCCCTTGAACATTTCAGGTGAGACTTCATCCGCTCTGTGGATGTTCCTGGGCAGGGTAAACCTTATCTCGGCTGGTGCTCAATGAGATCGTGCTGGTTGGGTGTCGACAGAGTGAGAACCCTTGTCGATGAGGCTTTGTTGGTGGGTTTTCTCCAACAAATGGTTATGTTGTTGGGACCTAGTTGTAATAGAAAGGAGGATATGTTTTGGCATCCGACTTATCTAGAGATTGAGGGGTGGTTAGGTTTAAAACTACAAGAGTTGGCTAAAGCCAAAAATCAGAATCGGAAGCTGTCGACGAGCAATTGGTTGGATAGATATATTCATGACGGTACTCATGAATGGTTCTTCTGTGAGTTTCCTATTGTCTTGTAGGAGTGGCTGGCGAATTTTACTTGTAAGAAAACTAACTTCCAAGGTGGACAACCGACTTCCTGGACTCTGGAACTCATCCAAGAATTACAAGAAATAGACAATACAGCATCGCAGGCTGTCGAAGTGTGGTTGGACAGTATCCTGGAGGGCTACATTACCGAATTTGTAGTTGATACCAATAAGTCCTTCAACGAATCAGAAAGGGAGTTCTTCAATGGACCACGAGGTAGATTCTTGTTGCCTCTGCAGCTATCGATTAAACAGTTGGTCTCCAAGAAAGGTATTCTAAAGATGGACCAAGACTAGTGGAACTCTGGTGTGCGGAGGATGTAGGAACTGCAACGAAATGGGGGAGATGATGGAAAGGTAAGAGGTGGATGGGCATGAGTTCTGGTGAAATTGTGAAGGTCGTTGAGGAAACAAGTGGTTGTACAAGAGGAGGAGCAAGGTTTCGAGAGAAGAGGTAGAGGACGGGAGAAGGTCCTGTAGCGATCGAAGTGTGATGTCGTGAGGAAAAACCACATGGGACAATTCAACCTTTCAGTGACAATGAGGACAACTAGGCCTAGCCTATGCCCGAAATGACAACTGGATCGAACCCCAGCAGCAACGTGTCCACACCTCTATGCACTACTCTACCACGAGGAAGAAATGTGCATTATACGTCAAATTTATCGACGCGTCAACAATAGTCTAGCAATAGAGTACCAGCCAGAGGAATAAGGCCCAGAATGGAGGGTGACAAAATGAAGCTACCAATATTTCAGGGAAACAACATTGATGACCCAGAGCAATACTGGTTCTTGTGTGAGGTGATCTGGACCACCCGATAGCGTGTAGATGATGATGTCAAGAAAATCCAACTAGAAACCACCCTCAAGGGTCATGCGTTGGAGTGGTATATGAGATTCATGCTGGTTCCTCAGGGAGGCATAGAGAAAAAATTGGATGAGATTTGTAAGGGATTGTTTGAAGAATTCAAGAAGCCAAAGTCTGAGGCTCAGTACATTACCGAGTTAAAAGAAATCAAGCAGTTCCCTAATGAAACAATTTGGGACTTCGACCAGCAGTTTAAGGCATTGATGGCTTGAGTCAGCTTCTAGATGAGTGATGTTTAGCACAAGGAGTGGTTCATTTTTGCACTTGTCCCACATATAAGACAACCACTAATGCAGCAAAATATTGTGACATAGAGAAAGGATCTGGAAACGGCGATGAAATTGGAGGCAATGTAGGTAGGAGAAACTGTGGTCGAAATGAACCAGATTCAAGCACTGTTAGTCAATATGATGCTCCAACTACAAGATATTAAGAAGGCCAAGGAATATCATGATGACATTTGGTGCACCTGGTGCCACACAAATGGACATACCAAGGATACATGTCTGACGTTCCGAAATTATTTGCTTTCAGGAGCTTTGAATCCATTGAGTTCGCTAGTATGCCATGGTGTCACATATGTCAGGTATATGGGCATCGACATGAGAACTATGAATACATGCAAAAGATGGTTACCAAGGCATAAAATCCGTACTGTACCTTTTTTCTATCAGTAGGAAATGATGATAAAAACTATCGAGCTTATGATTTGCTCCAGGAAAGGACATATGATTCATATTTTCTAAAAGGAGAGGACCCCCAGGAAATGCAAGCGCAGCCACAAGTGGTACAATGAGCAGCACAGGTGTAGTATACACCATCACCCCATATGCATTTTATCCTAGCACAACCACAGTAGTAGTTTATAATGCAGCCACAGTTTGCACCTCAGCCACAACTTGTAGCACAGCTGCAGTATGCACCACAACCAAAGTATAATCAAGCGTCACTCATTCAGTATCAACCACAATATGTTCAAGCAGTGCACTATATCAAACAACAACCAAATCCACCATAGAAACATATGGCCCAGCCTCAGTTTCAGCAAGGAGGAGTCCAAGGAGGATTATGTCGAGGATTCAAAGGACGAGCAGGAGGATTCAATCAAGGAGGAGGACGAGGTCACGAATCAATCCAGTGTTATACCTGTGGAGTATTTAGGCACTCTTAGATGGAATTCCATCATGCGCATTGTACATACTATGTGGCTAGCAAACATAATGTTGAAAATTTCCCTCAATTGATTGCAAAATGGCAAGCTAGAACCATTCCTCAATTGCAGAATGCAGAGACTCATAACCAACCAATATTCCAAGTACAAAACCATCAAACGATCTAGAATCAGATCCCACTGCATACTTAGACTTAGAATCTGCCCTAGACTTAGATCAGCCAATGAATTATCTGTTGAATCAGAACCCACCATTGAATCAATCTCAGAATCTGAACCAAGGATCGATGGTTGCCACAATTCTAGCCGAACCACGCATGAAGGATGTCGACATTGGGGTTGCCACTCACGTTGGTGTGACAACTGGGGAAGACAGACTGAGGTAGCAAGTTTATCTTGCTGGAAAGAAAAAAGTACCATTTGATATTGCGATGGAAAAGGACATTTCCTTTGAAGACAAGCATGCAATCCAGATAAATCCAGGTAAGTTACCAATTATTGACATTCCATTTTCTTTTGATCCATCTGTAGAGGAAGGACCATCGCAGCAGCATGCTACCTTGCATCAGTTCTTTTAGAGTTGTCTATCACTGGAAAGGGATCCTGACTCCCTTATCGAGCTTGATACATTATTGTACTACCCGGATAAGGAATTGAAGGATTCCGCAGTGAACTCCTTGCAAAAGAGGAAGACAGGAAAGGAGCTGCAGATGAATATCTAGATCGAAGATTATGAGGTTGACTCAGTTATTATTGATCTTGGATCAGATGTAAACATTTTGATCAAGCAAACATGGCAATCTATGGGGAGGCTGACCTTGGGATGGTCACCAGTGCAATTGTGACTAGCGAATTAGGAAAAAGTCTATCCTATTAGTCATGTATCAAACCTAGTTGTCGATATTGAAGGTATGAAAATGCATGCTGACTTTGATGTGATAGAATTAGTTGAATATGGAGGTTCTTATCCTGCATTGCTAGATATTTGGTGGGCTAATGATAGCATGGCGATCATCAATTTCAATAAATGGGTCATGACATTTGAAAACTAGGATGGCAGGGTCATCACTCCCATGGAACCTCAAGAAGGCCGCCAGTATATTGAGCCAGTGAAGGATGAAGTCGGTAGAAGTTGGGATCATGCTTATAATATCTCTGAATACTATATCCATCCTATCATTGATGGTGAACTTGGATGGCGTAGTGAAAGTTTTTCATCCTCTGACTCTAATGATGCTCTGGAAAATTGGTAGAATAGGTTGCATGAAGTTTCATTCAAAAAGTGCGAATTGATTACATCGTCTCTCCGTCGTATCGTGACTGAGATTGTTGAGTTATCAATTTATGAAGGGCTTCCAGCGTTATCAAAATTCCTTCAAAAATTTGAAGAGAAAGTGCTTGAACCTAAAAGGATATTGGCCCTAGACGTCTTGCTAAAGGCTACTCCAACTCGATGGTGGGCGACACACAAGTAGATGATTCATAATTGGGAACAACGTCGGATATTGATGATGGTGAGCTTCAGTGATTTGGAGGACTATATTGCTGGGAGATACGATGGGTAGAATGACCCCACTAGTCATTTGATCAAGTGTCAAGATTTATGGGCATCGCGACCCAAAGAGGAGTGGGTCCATGCTTTTTTTCACACTCTGGACGAGATGCCAAGATCCTGGTATGTAGCGGCAGAGTTGCGCAGAAATATCACCACTTGGGATGAGTTGTCTGTTTGTTTTACGCAGATGTTTAGTTTATGGGATGCCAACCTAGAAGTTCATAATGCATTACACATCATCTGTGACGTAGTGTTGAAAGTTGTCACTGTCGCATACCCAGTTGATCCACATGCGCACTACTCAATACAATCTATGATGACGTGCTACAACCTATCTAGTAAACCTGAGGATTATGATGTGTTGCAGAATGTTAATATCCTGGAATCTAAAGGAATCTGCGATGTCGCAACACCCGACATACCGATGGATTCAATGAGTCAGCCGTTGAAGATCAGGAAAGTCAACATTGGGACGGAAGAGAACCCAAATTTTTCCAATGTCAGGGACTACTTGGATGAGGAGACAATGGCCAAAATCATAGACTTGCTGCATGAATTTCAAAATCTTTTTTCAACGTGGCTCTTGAAAATGAAGGGGATCTGAGGAGACCCAGGGGAGATGAAAATCTTGTTAAAACGAGATGCAAAACCAGTGCGACAAAGGTCATATCGACTGAAACCACGATACAAGGACTATTTTAAGGCTAAAATAGACTATATGCTAGATGCTTGGATCATCAAGCCTATAGAAGAATCAGAGTGGATAAGCCCTATGGTGGTCCAAGATAAAAAGACTAGTGAAATCCACATTTTTGTCGACCTAAGGAAGTTGAATGATGCATGCATGCATGATCCATTCCTGACTCCTTTTACATATGAATTCCTTCAGGGAGTAGGTGTTCAGGAGATGTATTCCTTTATAGATGGTTTTGTAAGGTACCACCAGATCCAGATTGCAAAGGAGGATCACCATAAGACCACATTTTTGAATGAATGTGGTTGTTTTCAATATACAGTCATGCCTTTTGGGCTGAAGAATGCACCAACAATATTTTCTTGGGTAGTTGTTGCTGCGTTTAAATACTTTAATCAAAAGTTCCCGCAATATGGATTATTGGACCGTCTATGGGATAATTAGGGACCATCTTGATAACTTGCGATTGATGCTCGAACGGTGTCGATAGCATCAGATTGCATTAAACTCTAAGAAGTGCATTTTCTGTGCACTGTTTGGAATGCTACTAGGACACATAGTATGTAAGGATAGTTTGTTGGTTGATCTGGAAAAGGTTGCACTAATTCTTATTTTTCCACCACTGACGAATGTGAATATGCTTCAGGAAATGATGGGGCATATGGGATACTATCGCGCATTTATCAAAGGATACACTGCGATTATTGCCCCTATGGAGAAGGTGCTAAAAACGGATGATGCATATGAGTGGAATTGGGAATGTCAAGGCATTTTTGTGTGGATAACCTCCTGCAATAAATAATGAAAATGCACGATAGAACATAAATATTGCAGCACAAAGATATTTTACTATTAGTGGTCCACTTCGAGGGGGAAACCTCCTTTGAGCAAGCTCAATACAAAATAACTCTTCGATGCTTTCATTAGCCTTAACACATACTTATATACTAAGACTAATCTAAACAACTATTACTCCCCATGAATGTGGGATAATGCAACATATTAACTCGATGACTTGAAAACTATTACTTACTCCCCATGAATGTGGGATAATACAACATACTAATGGGAAGACTTACAAAGCATATGCATCCGACAAAATATACCAACAAAATAAAGAGGGGGGTTGACACGGGTTCTTAACATCCCCTCCCTCTTAGAAAAAGGTTTGTCCTCAAAGCTTTACATGTGGAAACTGTTGCTGAATCTGAAGGAGTGGTTCCCATGTAGCATCCTCTGGTTGCATGCCATGCCACTGAATTAAGACCTCTGTTACGGCCCTAGAGTGAAGCTGATGAGTGCGCTTATTGAGGATGGCCTCTAGTTTGAAAATGATGGATCCTTCCATATCCAACTCTGGTAAAAAAATTTGTGCTTTGATGTTGGTGCCAATCACTTTCTTAAGACAAGAGACATGAAAGACTATGTGAGGGTGAATGTGAGAAGAAGGAGGAAGTTCCAATTTATAAGCAACAGACCCAATCTTTCGAAGAAATTTATATGGCCCATAGCAATTTGGAGCCAGCTTCTGGTGCCCTTTGAGTTTCAAGGAGGATTACTTGTAAGGATGCAAATGAAGAAAAACCATATCACTGACTTGAAAGGTGCACTCAGAACGGTGTTGATCGGCTTATTGCTTCATGTGATTTCTTGCCATGTGAAGATTCTCTTGCAGAATGTGGAGAATTTGATCACAGTTTCACAAAACCATGTCAATTGCCTGAACTGGTCAACTATGGAGGGTGTATGGAAGGAGCACTGTGGGTGGCTGCCCATAAATAGCTTCATATGGAGTCATTTTAGATGTAGTATGGTAGGAAGTATTGTACCACCATTCAGCAAGAGGGAGACACTTTTCCCATTGATGTTGTTGTTCAGAGGTGAATCAGGGAAGATAAGTTTCCAAGCATTTGTTGGTGACTTCAGTTTGACCATCTGTTTATGGGTGATATCCTGAACTCATTTTCAGTTTGGTGCCAATGAGGTGAAATATTTCAGTCCAAAAATGACTTGTGAAAGTTGCACCGTGGTCTGCGACACTGGAAGAAGGGATGCCTTGAAGACGAAATATCTGGTCCATGAAAATTTGTGCGACTGAGGAGGCAGTATATGGATGGCTGAGAGCACAAAAGTGACTATATTTGGAGAGTCGATGACATTAGAGGAAATTTCAATTTAAAATGGGCCTTCCAAAAATAATACAAATTCCATGTCATCATGTATTATCCAATCAAAATTATTTAAAATTAAAAAAGGGAGCACCTCTTAAACAATTTTTTAATATAAATTTGGGGATAGGTATCATAAAAAAAACTACTTTTTTTGTTCGTATTTTTGACACATCTCCCTATGTTTTTACTCAAATTTTGATCACAAGAGCTTGTTGGATGCAGAATTAACCTTCGCATCTAACAAATACCCACTCAGCATACTTTTGATGGGCCCTGCTGCCCCAAAAACAATAAATACATGAAAAAACATGATGATGACATCATCATCATGTTTTTTCATGTATTTCTTGTTTTTGAGGGAGTGGGGCCCATCAAAAGTATATTGAGTGGGTGCTCGTTGGATGCATAATTTAATTCCACATTCAAAAAGCTATCGCAATTGAAATTTGAGTAAAAACACAAGGAGATATGTTGAAAATACGAACAAAAAAAGTAGTTTTTTCTTTTCTTCCTACAAAATTAATAAATAATATTTTATTATTTTAATTATTATTTTATTAATTTTCCTTAGGAGGTCCATTTTGAGTTGAAATTTCCTCTAATGATCACAACCAAGATTATGGTCTTCCCTCCATATTTAGAGAGCTCGTCAATGAAATCCATCGAAATATCTGTCCAAATTCTTGTAGGGATGGGCAAGGGTTCGAGTAAGCCGGGGAGGAGTGTAGTTTCACCCTTGTGGCGCTGGCAGGTATCACATTCAGCAACCATCTGCTGGATTTCCTATTTCATTCCCTTCCAAAAGAAGCTATGTCGTGCCCACTCATACGTTTTGAGGAACCTAGAGTGCCCTGTCGCTGGAGAAGCATGGAGTTCATAGAAGTCATCCTGGTGAAGAATTGTGCTCTGGGGAAGCACCTAGCAACCCTTCTATCTCAGAGAAGAACCATACCAAGAGTAATGCAGGACAAGAGAAGGATTACTGGCCAACTATTGGATGATTTGAGATAAGGAAGAGTCATTAACATAGCCTTGCTGAACAGATTGTAACCAATTTGGAATAGGCATAGAAATAGCTGAAAGAGAAGCATGGTCATCAAATGTGTGGGAAAGAGTATCCGCCACAAGATTGTCCTTACCCTTCTTGTAAGTGATCTCGTAGTCATAACCCATGAGTTTTCTAACCCATTTTTGTTGTGTTGGGGATGAGACTCATTGTTCCAGGAAATATTTCAGACTCTGGTGATTAGTCTTGATGCACAAATGATTCCCTAAAGGTATGGCTGCCACTTCTGTATGACATGCAAAATAGCCATCATTTCCTTCTCATATGTAGAGGTGACTAAATTCTTACTAGACAAGGATTTGTTGATGAATGCAATGGGATGTTATTGTTGGAGGAGGAAAACACCAAGGACATTGTCACAAGCATCACTCTCAATAGTGAAGGGCTTGGAAAAATCAGGCATAGCTAGAACAGGTGTGGTACACATAGCTTGTTTCAGTTTCTCAAATGCACACTCAGAAGTAGGTGTCCATGCAAAAGAATCATTTTTCAGCAGAGTTGTTAATGGAGCTACAATCTTCCCATAATCCTTGACAAACTTGTGGTAGTATCCAGTAAGTCCCAAAAACCCATGAAGGCTCTTCAAGGTCTGAGGAGGTGGCCAATTTTTCATGGCAGCGATTTTGGCAGGATCGACACGAACCCCTTGTGATGAAACAATATGCCTGAGATACTCTACTTCCTTCTACCCAAAAACACATTTATATTGTTTGGAAAAGAGATGTTGATCATAGAAAAGTTGCAGTACAAGATCCAGATGTTGGAGATGCTCAGCTCAGGTTTTACTATAGATGAGGATATCATCAAAGAAGACCAGAATGAAGTTTCGCAAGTAGGGTCAGAATATTTAATTCATCAATTCCTAGAACGTGGAAGGGGCATTTGTGAGGCCAAATGGCATGACCAAAAATTCATAATGTCCATCATGTGTGTGAAAGCTATTTTAGGGATATCATCCGCATAGACCTGAATTTGGTGATACCCAAAATGAATATCCAACTTGGAGAAAAAATGAGCACCATGGAGCTCATCAACAACAGGAATTGGAAACTTATCCTTGATTGTGATGTGATTAATTGCTCAAAAGTCGATGCAAAGGTGCCATGACCCATCTTTTTCTAGACTAGAAGGACTGGTGAAGAGAAGGAACTAGTGCTATGGCGAATAACACCTTGCTTCAGTAAGTTGCAAACAAGCATCTCAATTTCTGTCTTGTGGTGAAATGGGTAGTGATAGGGCCTGATGTTGGGAGGGACACTTCCTAGAAGGAGTGGAATACGATGGTCCTCGGGTCGGGAAGGTGGCAATCCCACTGGATCAACAAACACACATGCATATCAATCCAAAATTTGTTGGAGATCCAATGGAGTAGTTGAGATTGCTCAAGGTTGCATCTGAATGAAATGGAGCTGAGCGATGACACCATGTGAACTTTTCTTAATAAGATTTTCCATGCGATGTGAACTAATGAGGCTGAGAGACCCTAGTTGTAAGCCCCACTATGTGTGTTTGGTACCACTGATTGAAAACTGCATCCAAAGTTCAACAAAGTCCCATAAAATGGGTCCAAGTGTGCGTAACCATTGAGTGCCCAAAACCACATCACATCCACCTAAGGGAAATGCAAACATGTCAGAGCGCAAGTTATAATCCCCCATAGATATGCACACATTATAAAACTTCCCTTTGCAAGGTAAGGTTCCCCCATTAGCAATCATGACTTCAAACCTGGAGCAAGGATGGATGCAACAATCAGCCTGTTTGGCAATCCTCGGGTCAATGAAGTTGTGAGTGCTACCAAAATCAATGAGTATTATAAGAGGGAGTTTTTTGAAGAACCCTCTGACCCACATGGTTTGTGGGGTGGTGACTCTGACTATGGCGTGGAGATATATCTCTGGTTGGTCCTCTAGAGCAAGAAGTTATTGAATGTCACCATCATCATCTGTTGGATCCTGAGCATCATAAAAAATTTCAGGTGTGGGTGGAGAATCCACATTCAAGAGATAGATATTTTTCTCAACACACCTATGTCCCTGGGTGAATTTCTCCTCACAATTATAACAAAGCCCATTTTCCTGATGTTCCGGCATTTCTGCTTCAGACAAATGCTTAATAGGAGTGGTTCTAGGTGCTGGCAGATTTTGGGTTCTTTGGGGAACCATAGGTCTGAATGGAACAAGAGTGGATTTGGAGCATTGTTGAGCCCAAATCTTATTCTCTGATAGAGTAGCCAACCCTAGGGATTCCATCATTGTGTTGGGGAAGAACATTTTAACCTCAAAGCGTATTGCATCCTTTATACCACTAATAAAGCAACTAAGGTAGAATGCATTAGGAAATCCCTCGGTGTGATTGGCTAGTTTCTCAAATTCTGTCTGATACTCTCGCACAGTACCAGTTTGGTGAAGTTTGGTGAGTGCTCCTGTGAAGTCATCAAAAGCACTAGGGCCAAATCACTACAAGAGGAGTTGGGAAAAATCTGTCTAGTTTGGCTCGACATGAGCCTTGATGTACCAACGGAACCATTGAAGTGCTTCATGTTCCCAATGAAAGGATGCAAGGGGGACTTTATTGACATCAAAAGTGTTATGTAGAATGAAATATTGTTCTTCCCTATAAATCCATCCAGTCGAATCATCACCATTGAAGTGAGGAGAAGCCATCTTAAGCCCAAGGAAGTTGCTAGACAATGAGAACCCAGTGTCTACAGAAGACTCATGCTGGTGGTAGTTGTTCATGGGTGAGTGTTGAAGATGGAGGTCGAGAAATTTTTGATCTAGATCCTCAAGTTTGGACTTGATGGCGGCAAGTTCTTCTTCCATTTGTTTATTTACTCCAACACGGGTGACAACGATAAGAAGCTTTTTTGTTTTGTTTTGTTTCCCAAGTAATGGGTAGAAAAACAAAAATGGAGAGGGTTTTAGAAAAGGCGATTTTTGATTTGGGAAAAAATTGGGGGAGTAATTGGTACGGGATTTTGGACGCTTTTTTAGGGACAAGAAACATAAATGTGAATTTCATAGGTGGAATGAAGGAATTAGAAAATTTGTCAAAGAGGGACAATGAATTATAAATGTTAAATGAACACCATGAAAAAATTTGAAGGTGATTGGGTGATAATCAGAGAATTTATGACAAACCCTAAAAATTTGCAAATGTGGAATTTCAACCTTGAGGAAGTGAAATTGGGTATAGGGTCTTCAATGAAGGAATATGCAGAATGGTATTATGGGGGTGATAGTTAAGTTTCAAGGATAATGTAAATCAAGGAAGATATGGATGAAACACACACACACACATATATATTTTTGAAGAACTGATCTGTGGTGGTGCTAGAAGCTGTGTTTTATCAACAGGAAATGGAGCAAATGATCTGTGACAATTTTGAAATTTTGCACATTATCAACTGTAAATAGAAATGGACCCCAAGTATATTCGGTCTCCTAATGGTTCAAAGGTAGTCACTCAGCCACCAAGGCTGTCTTAGGCTTGAGTATTGGGGCAGTACTCCTCACTTCATGGCGCAGGTAAAACTGCTAACTGCTTGGCCAAAAATGACAGCTCTTTGGTTTTCCTCACGGATGGGAATCTAGTCAATCTGGTGGGGGTCATTTCCCTTTTCTCTTGTAAGGTCCTCTCAATGGCTAGCTACTTCGGGGTTCCTGTGGTACTCCTCACATTGATTTTTAGGACTATTCCCAAGTACTTCCCACAGTTAAGCGGATAGGGTTTAATCCCTGATCCGGATGAATAATACTGCTGCAAGAAGAAGAGCAGTTGTAAGTATCACAACACCAGGAATCACAGTAGAAGAGAAAAAAAAGATTCCCAGAAATTCTACCCAATGAGCCCAAGAAAGTGCTCTAATACCAGATGTGGAGAACCTCCTACAATAAACAATGAAAATGCACAATAGAACAGAAATATTGGAGCACAAATATATTTTATTGATCACATGCCACTTCTAGGGGAAAACCTCCTTTGAGCAAGCTCAATACAAAATAACTCTTTGAAGCTTTCATTGGCCTCAACACATACTTATATACTAAGTATAATCTAAACAACTATTACTCCCCATGAATGTGGGATAATGCAACATATTAACTAGACAACTTAAAAACTATTACTTACTCCCCATGAATGTGGGATAATACAACATACTAATGGGACGACTTACAAAGCATATGCATCCGAAAAAATATACCAACAAAATAAAGAGGGGGGTTGGCATGGGTTCTTAACATTTTGACACATTGAAGGCCAAGATGGACTCCGCGCCCATACTGGTTTTTCATGATTGCAATGAGTTCTATGTGCATGTCGACGCCTCATCTGTTGTGCTGGGGGTTTTTCTTACACAACCAGGGGAGGGTGACCTGGATCACCCAATCGCATATCCTAGTAGAAAGTTTGCATTTGCTGAATGAAATTACATGATGACTGAACGAGAAGGCCTGGCAATGGTTTATCCCTTGCAAAAGTTCAAGCATTATTTGTTGGGAAACCATTTCAAGATGTTCACCAATCATTCTGCTTTGCATTACTTGGTCAATAAGCCTATGTTGGGGGGAGGGGGAATCTTTCGGTGGATTCTTTTGTTCCAAGAATCTGACTTTGAAATAGTTATGAAACCGAGACGGTTGAACGCTAGCCCTGATCACTCGTCTCACATTGAGACCGACAAAGAACCGACCAATATTGATGACAGATTTTTAGATGCACAACTATTCCATGTTGAAATCGTAGATGATCACTATGCCCCAATTATTCATTTTTTAACCACTGGTGTTTCCCTGGAAAACATGTCGACTAGATAAAAGAAGCAGCTCATAGTAAAGGTTTTCGATTTGCAGCTGATTGCTGGGTAGTTATATAAGCTTGGACCAGATGAAATCTTGCGACGGTGTATCCTACTGCATGATCAGGGACCTTTTCTAGAAGAGGCACATGCAGGAATCGTGAGAGGTCACTATGGAGGAAGGGATACTGCACAAAAGGTGTTGCACACTGTGCTATGGTGGCCTACGTTGCATAATGATGCCGTGGAATATGTGAGTTGCTATGACTTCTGCCACTGTGTCGGTAAACCATCATGGAAAAATGGGCCATGGATTTTGTGTGTCCTATTAATCAACCAGGGAAGAGGACTGGGGCACAATACATCATTACTGCAACCCACTATCTGACCAGGTGGGTAGAAGCTGCACCAGTTGTAGATTGTACCGCTGCGACAGTAGCAAGGTTCATATTTGAAAACATTGTGACACGATATGGTGTCTCTGGATTTGGATGAGTGACCGGGGAAGTCACTTTATCAACTGTACTATGAGAGCACTAACTGAGGAACTATAGGGATAGCATAAGAAGAGCACACTATACCATCCGCAGGTGAATGGGATTGTCGAAGCATTCAACAAAATTTTGGAAATAGCACTGACAAAGGTATGTAATTCTAATCACGATGTCTGGGACTTGGAAATTCAAGCACTGCTATGGGCCTATCGCACTACTTGAAAAAAGATGACAAGACAGACACCATTCAAGCTGGTATATGGGAAAGAGGTGGTCATGCCCATGGAATACATTGTTCCTAGTTTGAGCATCATTGTGGTGATGGGCATGGATGATGCAAAATCATTAGAAGAGGTCATCACGCAGTTGGTCCATCTTGAAGAAGACCACTTTGTGGCAGGCTTCTACCAGCAGGTTGCGAAGGATCGATAGAAGGCGTGGCATGATCACCACATTAAGAAAAAATAGTTTGCAGAAGGATATTTGGTGTTTTTATATGACAGCAAATTCATAAAGAATCCAAGTAAGTTAAAGATGCACTGGTTAGGACTGTATCTTGTTCATTCCATTACTTCTAGAGGTACAGTTCAGTTACAACAATTAGATGGTGTGGTACTGTCGACGCTTGTCAATGGGATTCACTTAAATCAATAAAGGATAGCACCATAGCTGAGCACTACTTGAGGTGTTGTGGAAAAAAAATTGTTATCTGGCAGCAAGGCAATCCTAGGGGACGAGGCTGCGCAAGGATAGGAGTTAGTAGCAGCGGATAGGAGATCACCTACGACAATTGCAGAGCTATGGGTTGGTCAAATCAGTAATGAATGTAGGTAGTTAAAACAGTTAGCTGGTGATGCTTGTTGAAGAAACATGCATTAATGAATGATCCAACCATTAGAAGGGTAATATTATCAATTGATTTGGTGTCATTACTGTTGGATTTAGTCATGATGGAGATAGCAGATTTGGAAATGATGAGTTTGAATTGAGAATTGCCTATAAAAAGTGTGCAAGATGCAGGAGGATGGCATTGTTTAGTTGAGTGAGTAGAGTTTTGAGTAGAGTATGAACTGTGAAGTTGTGTTGTAAGCTTTTGAGTGAGTTTCAGAGTAGAAGGCTAGAGTCATTGGGGACATTGTAAGGTTTTGGGCATGAGGAATGTTGAGTCACCTCAACGCAATTGATATTTCCAGTGAACGAGAGTCCCCTATTTGGCCCACGACTATCGAACAATAATTCATGAGAATTCTTGTTGGCTCATTGTCTATCCACAATAGAAAGTGACAGGCTCAAAATCCCATTTCCACGCTGTTGAAGAAGAGGCACACCCGCATGTCGGCTAGAGTGCAAGGAGAACAAACTGCATAGACCGGGTCATCAACATTGGGAGCTATAGAGTCTATGGCACCTAGGGGAATCTTTGTTCATGATATCTTGGGATATGTTTCTCCTACATGTCTAGGAGCCAATCCGAGGCATCCGACGAAAAATCATAACTATCTGACCAAATTGTCATCGCTGCTGGAAGGGATGAATTGCTCGGTCGATATCATCCCTACCATGATCCGATTGAAATTTGAGGACCATGATTTGTTGTTACTTAAATATTTCCAGGATGAGCCCTATTAGTTAGTTATGATGGTGCCCGGTGCCCCAATTCAGTAGATTCCTCAATCCCGGGCAAGTGGATTAGACAACTCTGGATTGTTAGGGCTCATCAATATTCCTCATTTTGGGCAACTGAATGAATCCCATGCATGTGTTAAGAAACTCTTAGACTTTTTTCATGGTGGGAAGATCTAGATAAATACACCCATTCCTGTCATAGTAGACTTAATTGCGAGCATAACGGGCTTGCTGAAGGCCAGAGAAGATCCGACGTAGTATATCTGCGGGAAGGATACCGACAAGAAGCTTTCCAAGCAGTTGAAGGATCACTTTGGATTACAGTGGGATGGTCATGCCTACCAAATCGATATCATTAACTCACAATAGGTGCATATCAGGGGCACAAATTTTGGTGAGCAAGTTTGTTTGAGGGAATTGATCGATCTAGTACAACTCGAGCATGGTCGCATGTGCCAAGAAATGTACAAAAGGCATACAAATGAGCGGGTCCTTGTTCTTGCTTAACCAGTTGCTCGAATATGCTCTCCCTACTCAGGCTAGGAAGCCCTTTTCATATATTTGGCTATTAATTCTTATTACACTTATCTCATGGATGGAACCCGAAGATTACAACCCAATGGCAGTCGATGCAGCGAGGTGTGCTGGGGTGCACGATATCATAATTTGTGGTGGGTTGAGGAGCCTAGTCGACAGGAAGACTGTGCAATTCACTTTTGGGTCTATTGGGAGGCACTACAAGCCACTGCTATCATAGTTCCCTAGGTATCTCCTTATGTAGCAACCAAGTATCAACGACTCATTCGGTTCGCTATTGGGCCACATTCGATTACATCTAGGAACGATGGGACCCCGACAGGAAGTGGCTACCTATGGCTTACAAAGTCATGACGAAAGAATTAGATGGTATTATTCAAGAGTGGTCAGCTGAATAGTGCAACCCTATGAGTCAAGAGGAACTTTCTAAGGAGCCACCACCTGATGCCCTGAAAGAGCCTGCCCAGAAGGAGCTGAGTGTTCATGACTCTAATAACGAGTAGTCGATGGACCCTGAGGCTGAAGCACAGTGCATGCGGGAGGAGACTCACACTAAATGGTGCTAGGAATAAGATGCAGGAAGTGGTATCCGGTTGGGGATGGAGGACCAACTGCAGCGGCTCATCAAACTGGTCACTGACTCCTTTGAGGCTGCGATACAGACAATCTAAGAGTCCAA
The DNA here is from genome assembly GCA_001517045.1 of Pseudotsuga menziesii. Taxonomy (NCBI): domain Eukaryota; kingdom Viridiplantae; phylum Streptophyta; class Pinopsida; order Pinales; family Pinaceae; genus Pseudotsuga; species Pseudotsuga menziesii. Next base: position 233,129 of record LPNX010285077.1, read on the forward strand.
ACACAAAGAATTTGGTGTGGTAAGGGATAGGTTGAATTCCATTTTTGATATTGTTTCCAGGAATACTTCCACGAGACATGTGATGCAAGAAGTCCCTTCGATCAGCACCGAGCCCTAGGCTAGGAACGTTCAAGTTCCCCCGATTGTGATTGACGCGAGAAAGGAAGAAGTGAACCAGCTACTATGCCCGATCCAGAGCATCACTTTGGATCTGAACAAGTTACCAGCTCAAGTACTGGTGGAGCTACAACATGTTTCCTCCCAGGAGTTTACACACAAACATAAGGAGCTAGCTAATGGATACGTGCAGTCACAGAGTGTAGCCGAGAAGCTGCAGAAGGAAGCGGAGGAGCTGCATCAAGTTAGGGTGTAGCTGGCAGAAGAGAAGGTATGAGAAATAGATGCATTGAAGGAAGTGCAGGAAGAGATGCCGTGTAAGGCTACTAAGGAAATTACCGAGCTGAAGAAGGTGCAATACTGCCTCATCATTGAGAAGGCACAGTTGTGCACAAGTGTTGGCGAGGTCAAGAAAACCGTGGATGAGGCTCGTCAATATATTTTTGAGAGCAAATTCGAACTTACCGCGGTCGATAAGGACAAGCAACTTGGGGAAACCATTTTCAAGCTCTAGCACACCAACTTGGTGCTCAATTCCCTGTTCCACCAAGAGACGCCTCCCAAGCAGGTTTCTGAATGAAATACCTCCATTGAAGAGCTGGTGTCTCAATTTGAAACCATGGAGCAAGAGTCCAAGACCATCATGGAGGAAATGACACATTTTTGGTAGAGTGTTGTCCAAGGTGAATAGGTCAATTAGTTGAGGCGCAAGAAGCTAAAGGCCAGTTGATAATGCTCAAGACATCACTGTGGGAAATTCCACTGATGGTGCAGATCATGAGGGATGAGGAATTAAAGGATCTATAGCAGAGAGCTTCCCACGCCCAAGAACTCCAACAAAAGTGTTGCACCTAGTTAGATGAGTTTCAAGAACTTGGTGGGAAGTTGGTTGTTAAAGTAGTCACAACGCCACAAGTGGTGCAAGAGAATGGTCAAATGGTCGACAGAAAAGTTGGGACACCCACCCTCTGTAGTAGGATATGTTTAATTGTCAAAGTGATTCCGACAAATTCTAGCTCCATGTTCGTGAGATCACACAGTAGTTTCAATATTTCAAGGTGCAGACGTCGACATATACCTTGTCAACCTGACGTGGATCGAGGATGAGCCACAAGACTGTGTTGAGGGCCTGTTGGTAGGGTTTTCGATAAGTGAGTTGCGCAGCATCGTGGGAGCTGTGCAATATCACGAGACACTGCGCAAGGCCATATCAGCACGATGGGAAGAAAGATAACTATTTTTGAATATTTAATATATTATTTGACCAATTTTTGTCACCATAGGTCATTAGCAGTTAGAAGTTAGTTAGAAGTGGACCTTCAATGTAAAGGCGCAAGCCTATATATAGAGCTAGTTTTGCAATTGTAGGAGACATCAACCTGATCTTGAGCATGATTATCGCATGAGGTCTGGTGCGTTATGTCTATGGTTTTGGAGAATTTTATGTTGTATCTATGATATATCTAGATTTTTGTGATGTATTCGGTCTCCTGCTATGGAGAAGAGTTGTCTGTTTTGGATCCTTTGCGCAAAATTAATATGATATGAAGGTTGTTGCATAAATATTGTCTTTGTCTTACTATTTTATCTGTTGTGATACCAATGAGAAGAGTTTCGAATATGTTATGATGATGCTATGATCTATTTTGTTATGGTTTATTGATGATGTTGTGATCTATTCCATTTATGTTATGATGTTTCTACGATCTCTTGTGGTTCGGTTTCATTTATGATAATGGATGGTTTAAGTTGTTTTATACTGTTGTGTTGAACTACCATGACAAATGAATGGTGCATTTGCTATATCTGTAGCGATGAATATAGAATATGATTACTGTCTTAGTTCTATAAACTGGTATTTATGCTTCTAACCCCATCGGATGCCATTTCCTCCCTTCTTATAGCCAGAAACTCAGTTCCGACAGCTCTCCCTTGAACATCTTGGGTGAGACTTCATCCTCTATGCGGATGGTGCTGGGCAAAGTAAACCCTGTCTGGGCTGGTGTTCAGGGAGATCGCACTAGTTGGGTGTCGAAAGAGTGAGAAACCCCATCGACGAGGATTTGTTGGTGTTTTTTCACCAACAAGAAAACCCCATTCTTTTGGGATGACCAAGCCTAATGAGATTTTGATAATTTGAAACATGCTCTGACACATTCACCAGTGTTGCACCCCCCAAATTACTCAAAAGAATTTCTGCTATACATTGTTTCTTCCACTACTACATAGGTATGGTTCTAGTGCAGGAGGATATCAACGGACAAGAACACATGATCTATTACCTAAGTAAGAGTCTCCTATGAAACTAGTTATTCATGTGTGGATATACTAGCTTTGGCCATGGTCATTGATGTGCAAATATTTCATCACTACATTTTACTACACACCACAATTGTTCTCTCTTATCAAAACCCCATGTATTATATTTTTACTCGTCAAGTACTAGGGGGAAAGTATTCCCATTGGATCATCATGTTACAGGAATTCAATATCGAGTTCGCTAAGGATACTTCTAAGAAGTCCTTAGTTTTCACAGAGTTAATGCGTGACCTTCCCTATGCTTTGATGGAGATTGAGCCCAATGATTCATTTTCGAATGAATTTTTGTTCCTGATTACCACAACCAATCCGTAGTAAGGAGATTTGATCATCTATCTCTAGACCCAAAGGTTTCAGTCTGATATGTCCCATGACGATTGCCATCGCATCCATTACCACATGAAATATTATCTCATTTTAAAACATACATTATATCATCATGGTAATGACTCCATTCTTTGACGATGTCTTACACATGAAGTGGCTGAACAATTTTTGAATGATTGCCACTCTAGAACATGTGGCGGTCATCGTTATGGGATGGCTACAGCTCAGAAAATCCTTCACACTGGGTATTTTTGGCCCTCAATATTCAATGATTGTCATGAGGTCGTTAGCAAATTCCAACCCTGTCAACTATTTTATCTTAAAAAGTGCACCCACCCTACTCCTTTACACCCTGTCTTTTTCATTGTCCCTTTCACCAAATTGGGAATTATTTCATGCATTATAACCCTACCTTAGCCGAGGGGTGTGGTTGCATCATCATAGTCATTAATTATTTTATAAAATTTGATGAGGCAATTCCTACATGTGTAAAAGATGGTCGGACTGTCGCCCTCATTTTGTTTAACCATGTGATAGCTAGGTTTGGAGTTCCGCAAGCCATAGTCACTGACCATGGATCCCATTCCGCAATTAGATGATGGCTGAGTTGAGTGCTAAGTTGGGTTTTTGTCATGAAAAATAAACTCCTTATTATCCGCAAGCTAATGGTCAAGTTGATGCCATTAAGAAAGTTTTGAAAACATTGTTGCGTAGGATGGTTGGAGATCACAAATTCAACTGGAATTTAACTCATTTTTCTGCGATGTGGGAATATAGGAATTTAGTTAAAAATTAATTGGTTTTACACTATTTCAGTTGGTTTATGGTCTAGAAGTTGTCCTTCCTATCTAATGTGAGATCCTGGCACTCAAGCTCCTATTAGATCTTCTCCAGAACACTTCTATCAAATAAGAATGATTTTTGTACTTGATGAACCTTGATGAAAGTAGAAGAGATGTTACCTTGGCTAACGAGGCACATAAAAAATGCGTTAAGGATTAGTATGATAAGTCTGTTCAACCTCATGTCTTTAACGAAGGTGACATGATTCTTCTCTATGATCAGAAGCATGACAAGAAAGGGAAGGGGAATTTTGAGTCTATGTGGTATGGTCCCTTTATCATTAGTAAAGTTTTAGAGAAAGGGGGCCTATGAGCATGTAGCTTACGATGGGATACCTTTTGGGAAACCTCGCAATGAGTTGTACCTAAAAAGGTACTATGCTTGAAGTCATTTATGTGTGGTACCTTGTATATGTGTATATTGATTGACATTTTGGTGTGTTTTTGTATTTCAATATGGTTTTGACATTTTGTCAGTACTGTTTATACCATGTTTTGGGTATGTAAATTAAATGGATTTTTATGATTTTTTTGATGGTGCTTTTCATCATACCTTGAACCTCGCTTCGGCTGCTTGGGTTTTCTATTCCCTAGAACATGATTTAGTCATTTTAGGAGTGGTTTGTGCAGTTCTTGCCACCAATAACATTGTCGAGTATCAAGAAGTAATAGGTTTATTGACCGAGGCTGCATCTCAGGACATTCATGACTTGGTAGTATTCGTGGACTCACAGCTAGTGGTTTTTCATTTGAACCATGTTTATGCCATCAAAAATCCTACACTCCTTCGTTTTTTTCACAGTGTGTTTCCTAGAAATATCGTTTGAATCAATCACTTATAGGCATATTCCTAGGTCTTACAACACTCTTACAGACTCATTGGCCAATTACAATTTGAAATGGTATATTTCCCATACATAACTTTTGATAAGTAAAACATGGTTCGTTGTAAAATAAAATAAATAGTTAAAGGACTAAGAAATTGATGTATATATCATTTTCCATTTGAACACATATAAACCGCTATAAATAAATATGTATATGTATATATATATATATATATATATATATATATATATATANGACTGAAGCACTCTGGCTTTCAGATATACAAAATGACAAAACTTCTAAAGCTATATATCTTTCAATGTATACATATTGTATAATTACTAGTGATGCTCATGGTAGCACATGATAGCTCTCGCTACCCTCTGTAACAGGCGTTTGAATCAACTTGACACTCTAGCTATATGTCTCTGGTACCTCCTAGGGAGTTCTTCTATGGAAGCATCTGGAATGTTAAGAGTTAACGGGTTGAGGTTTTTCCTCCCACTCATTCAACTCATCATCCCCTCTATGAACAAAATGGGTCCCTGTTCATCTGTCATTCAGGGAAGATCCCCTAGGTTGTGCATCTCCAAAATCTGCTTAAACACATTATGTCTTGTTATCATTCATAAAAATTATAAAACAAAAAAATGAAAAAATAATCAAAGTCTTGAGAATTCTTATTACCAATATCGCCCCATTGGGAAACTTTTGGTAAGGTTAGATCAGGGTCTCCCCTAAAGTCAGTACCAACGTATGCATAGTCCTCCACCATGATAAGTTGGTCATATAACCAATGGAAAAATGTGCTACCATACTTGACCTTGGCCCCACCACCATCGATGTGATCCATGATCTCTACCCACCACAGCATGTGAGGGTCCCATGCTCTCAGCTCGGTTAAAGCCACCTGAGGCGTCAGATGAGGAACCTGATTGAAGAACAAGGATTCCAAGATGGTACCACAACCACATTGTTTTAACTTCCCCTTCCAACACTTAGTCAGTTGATCCTTGAAAACACTCAGTAAATCCTCGGCCCAATTATAGACCATAGGCATCGTAGGCACCGTAGGCTCCAAGGCATAGATCATATAAGCTTGGGATTCTTGGTGATCCCCTTGGCTCCCTAAAACCGACTACATGGTTAAAACCACTATCTAGAGAGGAAAATCCATCACTTCCTTAATGGGGATCTTTTTCCTAGACATCTGACTGCCCAGAAAAAAGTGGCGATCAATAAGCTCTTGTGTTGTGGTGTCTCCTCCCTGAGGACATATCAGTGAGATATGCTCCCCTCACCTGGATATCCCTGTAAGGAAGTATATGTCCTCTACTTCCATTGTAAGAACATATACCCCCACCTCGAAGTATTGCTACTCTGGGTTCCACATTCTCAGTACGTATTCCAGTAGTCTCACCTGAGACCTCATGATAGGAACATGCAAAACCTTTAGGAGGCCACAACCCCATAAAGAAGATATAGAACCAACATCTACCCCGGCTTTGAAATTATCATCCTCATGTTTTCTTTCTTTCCAAACAACCATTTTTGACTGAAATAACGTGCCAAAAAACAAAATTGAAGTATTAGAACACATTATCAACCTTTAAAAATACTTTAAAAACATTATTTTGGTTGATTCGTTGATCTTTTGGGACCACACTACAGAACTGCTTCTATCTCCTTGATACAGAGCAGTGGCACCTCTTCTTTAGGTGTGAAAACCATGGTTATGCTTGAGCACCATCTTTCCCATAAAGGGAAAGAGCATTACCCTCAGTGCAATTTTTACCATAGGTTAAACACCTCCAAAACCCAAAAAATATGCTTGGAAAGGATGTGACCATGAAAATGGTAAGGAGGTTTTAGCTCCTACTTGGAGCAGATAGATCAAGAAAAGGATGGTTGATGGCTTTAGAATCTTCACCTGAAGTATGCATACAATTTGCTCCAAATAGCTCTCCAACTTGGTAAATAGTAAAATGACATGTTTTTTACTATTTAATTAGTTTTTATGTGAAATTTTCAAGGGTTTTATTGCATTATTTTAATCATTTTAATTATTTTATTAAAAATACCCTTTTACATAGTCATTTAAAACTTTTTTTAAATATTTTGGAGATCTAATAGCCTTTTTAAAAAATTTTACAGGCATGACAGTTAAAAGGTTTTTGTTATGAGCGAATTTTTTTTTAATTTTTCATACTTCCATAAAATGGAAAAATTCGTTGAGCACTAATTTCGACATTTTCGTCGTCCTCTTTAAACCTAGTACCAAAGTTTCGAGTCAAAATTTGCTTCTTTTTAGGCTCGTTAAACCCGCTCATCGCGAAAAGAAACCCTTGTTGGGCACCATTTTGACCCCTTTTTGTCACCTAAATATCTTCTTTCTTCCTCCATAAAACCTTCATACTGATTTATAAAGCCTTAAATTCACCCACAAACTTTGGTTAAAAGGCATAAATGTCATTTCTTTTTAACAAATTGAATTTTGAGATTTTTAAAGCATTTAAACTAAGGTTTTTATTCAAGATTATAGGATGTGCTAACTTCCCGTAATGTCTCCAAGGTTGAATACTTGCAGGCCAGCTGGGCGTGAACTGAAAGATGGGGAAAGGATCCTTAGTGTCCAAGGATGGTTGAACTTCCAACGGATATATGATGTGGCTCTCACAGGTGTCAAGTCAATGACGGTCAAAGCTGACCACATGTGCTACCACTCAGCACAAAAGCAGGGAAGTTTCAATTTTGTTGATTTTCACAGATTTGATAGAGGATCTCGATGGTTGAATGTCATTATTAGTTTCGAGATTAATAGCATTTCTAGTTTTTAAAAGTTTGTATAAGTATTTTCATAAGACATAAGAGAAATATATCATGATTTGGGGAGAAAACACATACTGTTCTGGACTGCGTTGTTCTTTTACTGTATGATTGATTTATTATGGTGAATACAATTAAAGTTTAAGCTCTGTGATTCTCTATCTGTGTGTGTGAACGAGGCATTGGAGGGCCCCCATTGTTGAGTCTGCACACATTTCAATTGCCAGTAAACGATTTGAATCATTTCCACGATTTGGATTGTTGCCAGTGGTATGTCTCAGTTCCTGTAGGATTCGATTTCATTATTGTAGAATGAGTTAAAATGTTTTGAGTCAGTTTTATAAACTTTGTTATTTCATTAGATATATGCTGTAGAAATGATTCAAACTATTTCACATTACTGTGCATTGTTTATTCAACGATGGAGTTTTAAGAACAGTTACACATTACGAATGCTTTCCTGTAAAGGGAATTAATGATTGATTGTTTATTCAACGTTGAGATAATGGGCAGAGTTTTGTGATTCATGTTTCAGGGTTAACTTTAATTTGTAATTGTTTTTATTATCTTAGAAGCTTTCACATATAAATTTCTTTCACATCTAAATTGTTGTGTAAATGAAATATCAGATGAAGCTGTTCCTGTAAGGGAATTTTTGTGTTTTCAAATCACAGTAATTTAACTCTGCAATTGTTTTCTTATCCCAAAACAACACTCTAAAAATGTAGAATTGCTGCTGGTCTTAGCAGAGTCTTTGGCAAAGAAAGGGTTTAAGTTTTACCTCCTTTCTGATGTAACTGCCTTCACTTATACCTGGGCGATTACTTCCACAGCAATTGGTGCTTGCGTCCTTCCTTTAATCCATGGCTTCTTCTTACTGCAAACTGTTACCCACAGCAATCGGGCTTTTGCAGAGACAATGAGTTGGATTTGGTCAAAAAAGAAATGACCAAATCGTAATCCTCGACTTCACCAGTTCATAATACAAATTTTAGGCACATTTGTATACTGTCGTGGAGCATATAACCACGTTTCTTCTCATCATTAAATGAACATGCCACTTTTCATTTAATTACTCATTCAAGAAAGAAATGAAAGGTAAGGTTTTAATTCATCTACACATAACATGTTTTGATTTCTTTGCATGCCCCAATGTTTAATGAACGAGTTGTAATAAAGGGATTTCTTCTCTTAAAGTAGACTCCTTTTCCTTTTGAAAATACACATGACCATCGATTTTCCTTAAATTCTATATGTTTACTTAATGCATGATGCACCAATATATACATATAAAACATTTGAAATTCCATTTTCCAGTTTATTGTTTTATTTTTCTTAAAACATTTTACCTTCTGCTAAGAAGGAGACCCTGTCTGACTTTCTGCTAAGAAGGAAACCCTGCCTGTAGAATGCAGTATATGTTTTTGGCCATTATAATTTTGCTTCTGGGTTTGATTTTGACCACCATATTGACCCCTAGGGTAGGATAATGGAAAGTAAATGGAATGCTGGAAGAGACTATGAGGAAAATGAAAATAGGTAGTCAAGCTTACGAGGGTTGGTAAATATGTCATCACTTAGAAACAAAGAATCATGAAACTTTTAAAACACAAAAAATAAAATTATTATAGACTTTGCTTGATATCCCTGTTACCCATAGCAATCGGCATTTTACAGAGACAATGAGTTGGATTTGGTCCAAAAAGAAATGACCAAATCGTAATCCTCGACTTCACTAGTTCATAATACAAATTTCAGGCACATTTGTATACTGTCGTGGAGCATATAACCACGTTTCTTCTCATCATTACATGAACATGCCACTTTTCATTTAATTACTCATTCAGGAAAGAAATGAAAGGTAAGGTTTTAATTCATCTGCACATAACACATTTTGATTTCTTTGCATGCCCCAATGTTTAATGAACGAGTTGTAATAAAGGGATTTCTTCTCTTAAAGTAGACTCCTTTTCCTTTTGAAAATACACATGACCATCGATTTTCCTTAAATTCTATATGTTTACTTAATGCATGATGCACCAATATATACATATAAAACATTTGAAATTCCATTTTCCAGTTTATTGTTTTATTTTTCTTAAAACATTTTACCTTCTGCTAAGAAGGAGACCCTGTCTGACTTTCTGCTAAGAAGGAAACCATGCCTGTAGAATGCAGTATATGTTTTTGGCCATTATAATTTTGCTTCTGGGACCCCTTTTCGTCACCTAAATATCTTCCTTTTTCCTCCATAAAACCTTCATACTGATTTATAAAGCCTTAAATTCACCCACAAACTTTGGTTAAAAGGTATAAATGTCATTGCTTTTTAACAAATTGAATTTTGAGATTTTTAAAGCATTTAAACTAAGGTTTTTATTCAGGATTACAAGATGTGCTAACTTCCCGTAATGTCTCCAAGGTTGAATACTTGCAGGCCAGCTGGGCATGAACTGAAATATGGGGAAAGGATCCTCAGTGTCCAAGGATGGTTGAACTTCCAATGGATAGATGATGTGGCTCTCACAGGTGTCATGTCAATGATGGTCAAAGCTGACCAACTGTGCTACCACTCAGCACAAAAGCAGGGCAGTTTCGATTTTGTTGATTTTCACATATCTGATTGAGGATCTCGATGGTTGAATGTCATTATTAGTTTCCAGATTAATAGCATTTCTAGTTTTTAAAAGTTTGTATAAGTATTTTCATAAGACAGAAGAGAAATATATCACGATTTGGGGAGAAAATGCATACTGTTATGGACTGCATTGTTCTTTTACTGTATGATCGATTTCTTATGGTGAATACAATTAAAGTTTAATCTCTGTGATTCTCTATCTACGTGTGTGAACAAGGCATTGGAGGGCCCCCATTGTCGAGTCTGCACACATTTCAATTTCCAGTAAATGATTTGAAATGTTTCCACAATTTGGATTGTCTCAGTTCCTGTAGGATTCGACTTCATTATTGTAGAATGAGAAACATTGGGGCATGCAAAGAAATCAAAACATGTTATGTGCAGATGAATTAAAACCTTACCTTTCATTTCTTTCCTGAATGAGTAATCAAATGAAAAGTGGCATGTTCATGTAATGATGAGAAGAAACGTGGTTATATGTTCCATTACAGTATACAAATGTGCCTGAAATTTGTATTATGAACTGGTGAAGTCGAAGATTACGATTTGGTCATTTCTTTTTTGACCAAATCCAACGCATTGTCTCTGCAAAATCCTGATTGCTGTGGGTAACAGTTTGCAGTAAGAAGAAGATGTGGATTAAAGGAAGGACGTAGGCACCAATTGCTGTGGAAGTAATCGTGCAGGTAGAAGTGAAGGAAGTCACATCAGAAAGGAGGTAAAACTTAAACCCTTTCTTTTCCAAAGACTCTGCTAAGACCAGCAGTAATTCTACATTTTCAGAGTGTCATTTTGGGATAAGAAAAAAATTGCAGAGTTAAAATTTGAAAGGTTGAAGTTTCCTATTGCATATCTCTTTCCTATTAAAGTTCAAAATGTCATCTAGACTAGAACCAGCGAAATTCAACCGCATTGATATTCATGAGAATTGCATGGAGATTTTTGAAAAGAAACAGGGGGTAACTTTTTTTGAAAAGTTTGATGGGCATAATGAGCATGTTAGTCTAGATTTTCTTGAAACATTTGATGGAGAAGGGGTTATAGTGGGAAACTTGCACTTCAGACTGTCTGAAGACATTTTAGCACAAATTACTAGCCTGCCACAGCAAGGAGAAAGATTCTTCAAACTAAACAATTCAAAGAGAAAGCATGGATACCCTTTTTGTGCAGATCAAGAGCAGGGTCAGTAAACTGGAAGAAAGGAATACCAAGGAGCTGGCTGGTTCATCCTTGGGATAAAATAGTTTATGTTATCCAAAAATTCATTACTTCTGAAGGCCGATTCAGTATTGTTTATATTTACCATATCAAGCTATTGCAGCATTTAAAAGGTGAATGTGAGATTAATATGCCCTATTTCCTGTTACAGAGTTTAACTAAGATGGCTAAAGCTGTCCAAAGGTGTGAAAAATACAAAATGACAAGCCTTTTTCACTCTGGACTCATCAAAATCATCATCCAGCATGAGTTACAAAAGCAAAATTTGACATGGTCAGGATTTTTAATTCACAATAAGTTTGAAGAGCAGGAAGAATTGCTTGAAGAAGGTTTAAAAGAAGATGAATTGTGGATGATAACATACCCTGAGGCAACAAGCTCAAAACCGCCAAAGGGTAAAAAGAAAAAAGAGGTGTTGCTGATTACTGATTATGAAGACAACTCTAAGGAAGCAAATTCAAAACAGCCTGAGAGAAGGATGCGAACTAGGAGTGTGATGAGAGAAGAGAAACAGTTTCAAAAACAAGAGCAGATTTTCACCACTTACCAGAGAAAGCCAAGGAAGTATAAGCAAACTCGAAGTAAGTCAGCCTTGGGGAGTCAAGAAGAAGATCCAGCAGATGAAATAGGGCAGGATATCCAAGACACTGATGAAGTGATCAAACATACAAAAAGAATCAATCTCTTCTTGGATCAGCAAGAGAAAGAAAAGAAAAAGCCATCAAGACAGGAAATAATAAAGGATTCAACTTCTCTTTTCTCAAAGCAACAAACTGTGGAAGAAGAAAAGAAAGAATATTCAGTAGAAAAGAATGAAGAATTGGGGATGGACATCAATTCTGTACAGCTTCCAGTGAAAATGAAAAAAAAGAAAACTTCCAAGAATAATAAAGAGATTAAGAGGTTGAAACTTGAAATAAAGGAATTAGAGCTCAGGAATGAGAAGTTAAGAGAAGTCAACTGGAAGTTTAAGGTTCAAAGGACATGCATTTCCAAACATGCATACAGATGGTACAAGCAAAAGAAGATTTATAAAACTAAATATGAGAGACTGAAAGTCCTTTATGCATCTCGGGCTTCAACAAATGCATCATCACAGACAGAAGATTAAAAGCAAGAGGGTCAACAGCAAAATTTTGGTTTTTGATATAAACGAGGTCAAATATTTTTGGGCATGAGGACATGCAACAGCTTCCTCTTAGGGGAGATATTGGGCACCATTTTGACCCCTTTTTGTCACCTAAATATCTTCCTTTTTCCTCCATAAAACCTTCATACTGATTTATAAAGCCTTAAATTCACCCACAAACTTTGGTTAAAACGTATAAATGTCATTTCTTTTTAACAAATTGAATTTTGAGATTTTTAAAGCATTTAAACTAAGGTTTTTATTCAGGATTACAGGATGTGCTAACTTCCCGTAATGTCTCCAAGGTTGAATACTTGCAGGCTAGCTGGGCGTGAATTGAAAGATGGGGAAAGGATCCTCAGTGTCCAAGGATGGTTGAACTTCCAACGGATAGATGATGTGGCTCTCACAGGTGTCAAGTCAATGACGGTCAAAGCTGACCACCTATGCTACCACTCAGCACAAAAGCAGGGAAGTTCCGATTTTGTTGATTTTCACAGATCTAATAGAGGATCTCGATGGTTGAATGTCATTATTAGTTTCCATATTAATAGCATTTCTATTTTTTAAAAGTTTGTATAAGTATTTTCATAAGACAGAAGAGAAATATATCACGATTTGGGGAGAAAACGCATATTGTTCTGGACTGCATTGTTATTTTATTGTATGATCGATTTCTTATGGTGAATACAATTAAAGTTTAAGCTCTGTGATTCTCTATCTGCGTGTGTGAACGAGGCATTGGAGGGACCCCATTGTCGAGTCTGCACACATTTCAATTGCCAGTAAACGATTTGAATTGTTTCCACGATTTGGATTGTCGCCGGTGGTATGTCTCAGTTCTTGTAGGATTCGATTTCATTATTGTAGAATAAGTTAAATTGTTTTGAGTCAATTTTATAAACTTTGTTATTTCATTAGATATATGTTGTAGAAATGATTCAGACTATTTCACATTACTATGCATTGTTTATTCAACGATGGAGTTTTAAGAACAGTTATACATTACGAATGCTTTCCTGTAAAGGGAATTAATGATTGATTGTTTATTCAACGTTGAGATAATGGGCAGAGTTTTGTGATTCATGTTTCAGGGTTAAGTTTAAATTGTACTTGTTTTTATTGTCTTAGAAGCTTTCACATATAAATTGCTTTCACATCTAAATTGCTGTGTAAATGAAATATCGGATGAAGTTGTTCCTATAAGGGAATTTTTCTGTTTTCAAATCACAGTAATTTAATTTGTTAATAGGGTTATTTCATAGATAAACTAGATTTCCAGTTAGGTCTAGATTTGAGTCCTTATACTTGGATATGCCTCTAAGTCTACCAACCCGGATTGACATAAATTCAAGGTTTGATCTGTATTAGTGGATCGAAGCCCAACAACCCTAATAGAGTCTTATTTAATCTCTTTTCAAACTCTTTAAATGTGAAAATATCGTCAAGTGGGCTTGTATTCTTCACGCTCATAAAAGTACTTGAAGATTCGTCTTTCTGATGGTAGTTTACCCCTTTTTTGGTTCGGATTGACTAGTTACGAAAAAGGAATACTCTATCCAATCATGACTGGAAGAGTTCTCTTGGGAATTATTTTATACCTTTTCATTCCCTAGGGACTAAATCATACGAAAAAGGACCCTTTGGAGTCTTTTTCCATTTTCATTCAGACTCTCTCAACATGAACGATACCAAGTTAACTTTCATTGGAATTGTTAAATTAAACTCTAGGATACCCTTTTTGGAGAACAACATGCTCCTTTCTGTTAAGTTTTGTCAATTTGCTTAGATGATATCTTAAAACAAATTACTAGAAGATCACTGAAACAACAACATTCAAAAAAACACAAGAACACATGAACACAAAGATTTTCCTCGGGGAAGCCACAAGGGAGAAAACCCCACAAAACTTCCTTAGTGTAGATATTTACCAAAATAGTGTAAAACCCATACAATTGCTTCTCACTCCTTTCTAGCACATGAGTTCTTATTTCTCTTGCAAAACTGCTTGAGTGAGAGTGAGTACAAATGAAGGGGAGCACCTCCTACTTATATTCTTCTGTTGACTTAACTTCTAACTTTGTGGGGCCGAATTCACTAGCTGTCAGGTCCAACTTGTCCAAATGGACATTATAAATACAATTCATTATATTGACACTTGGGTACTAATGACCCGACTTACATTAGGAGGTCTACATTGTATCCTTCAATGAATCTAACAAGACCAAAATCATCTCCAATAGGAGGAATACAATACAACTAGAATATCTTCTGAAGTTACATTATTTTAACACTCCCTCTTAACTAGGAAGGTATTCAACTGTAGCATCCACTACTACTATTACAACTATACAACTGACTGGTGAGACTCTATATGTCATAGGAAGTTTTGATGCAACAATCATCTTCATCATTGATCTCAGCTAGATCTTCTTCTGCAATCATCTTTCTTCAAGCATCTTCTTATCATGTTATGGAACATCTCTTACAATTATCAACATATGAATGTTGAGTCGTCTTTTGGATCATCATCATCCATTACTTCATGTTTTGTGCCATCTTCTATAGTATTTTTATGTGAGTACTAGATCATCTTCTGAATCATCCACTGGTCAACATTAGTGTGTGAACACTGAACCATCATCTAAAATGTCATCATCTGTATTTTCAGTATATGAATATTGAACCATCCTCATCTGCATCTTCAGTATGTGAATATTGAACCATCATCATCTGCATCTCCAGTATGTGAATACTTAACCATCATCATTGGCATCCTCAATATGTAAATATTGAACCATCATCATATTCATCTTCAGTATGTGACTACTGAGAACATCATCATATGTATCATAAGTATCACCAACTGTATCTTTAGTATGTAAATATTGAACCATCATCATCTATAACTTTAGTATGTGAATACTGAAGCAATCAACAACATAATTAGCATGTTAGTGCTAAAAATCAAATCATCTGTAGTTATGTATCATCATATACATTACCAGCATAGAAATACTAGAATATCATAAACATCATCATCGGTATAGAGATACTAAAACCATCACATCAATTAGTGTAATACTAAAACTATATTAATAAACATATCGACATCTAACAATCAATCATGAGTCATGCATCAACAATCAACTGTAGCTATCTCAGCAATCAACTGTAACTATCCCAGCAATCATCGCAGCAATCAACTGTAACTATCTCAACAATTATATCAGCAATCAACAGTGTGACTACACTATACACATCTCATTAAGCATCTCATCAATCATTAGTATAATCAATACTGATACTATATGAAGCATACATCTCAATCAATCATCAGTATGACAATACTGAAGCATACATCTCAATCAGTGTAGCAGTACTGAGTCAATCATATTAACAATCAACATACCAATGTTGAACCAATCATCTTATCAGTCATTAGTATAAAAATACTGAGCTAACATCTCAATATTCATCAGTATAACAATACTGAACTATCATCTTGTTGAGGCCTAGAAAATCATAGGTAACAACAGTTAGGGATTCTCCCCAATAAACAATCCCAACTAGCCTGTTATTGTTTGTTATGGGGAATCCATCTAGTTTAGGGTCCGGCTACCATAGTTCAAGTAACAAATTAAAATGTTTTACCAGTTACGGCCCAATCCACCGTGTATATTTTTAGTTTTTTGTGTTTAATTTAGGATGTGCAAGTGCCTATCTAAAAATGCAAATTGATAGAGATAACGAGGAGTGTCACAATGTGATGCATAGGTTCTTACCTCTTGTCTTACCTCTCTCGCATCTAAATAAAAAACAACCAGAAAATAACTACAACTAACTAACCTATCCCCATGGAGCAAAATTATCAGTTATCAATGAGTAATGTATTTCTGTGCATGTATTAAGAAAAATTACAGATAGTTGTTACTTATTTCAGAACACATGAACATTAATAGAAATATGAACAACAAGATAGCTTATTGTTTATGATGACCTTCATTACACGCAGTGGAAATTTCATAGAATAAACTATAAGACAATGCATAACATGAACAAAAATTCAATGAGTTAGAATGATCTCACAGTTAATGGACATAAGATGAAAATGAAATAGTTCACATTCAACTGATCCATAGCAAAGAATTTGAAACATTCGACTAAACTTTCTCCAGCATAAACTTGTAATTCTTTATTGCAAAAGGAAGTAGTTCTTCTTACAATATACTCTCAAAAATTGCTTGGGAAAGAAGTCCCTCTACATCTAAACTTTCCTATATTTATACAAAAAAGAAAAACCTTTGGGTTGCCCCTCAATGACTTTTGGGCTTCCCCAACCTCTCAATCCCAAAATTTTGTCTTGTAGTAAGTGCTCATAATTTATACAATATATTACATTTTAAATCAAAATTTTATAGAACACTTTATGAAGAGGGGCTCGCTTGGTCATTTATGAACTTTTTCCATGCTTGGGCCTCTGCTGCTATGCCTTCAAAATCAGAGGGTTCAAGAAAATGGATATTTATCTCATACTTGGAAGCCTGATTCTTAACTACTTATATTCTCATCGGACTCAGGCGTGGCTGTTCTTCTAGTAAGTGGATACTTACTGCTACATGGGCCACTGCATTCTTTAGAATCTGTTCATCTAGATCCTTGGCTTGTTGGATCTCCTGCTTATCTTCCTGATACCTGTTCCATAGATGTTCTATGAACAGCTCATGTTCTGGTATCGCATCCAATCTTTTTTCTACAGAAACCTGGCATCTATTGTATGTGACCAGCACTCTTTTGTAGTATTCAGCACATAATCCCTTTGTTTCCTTCACAGTTTTCTTGAATTCTTCTGCAATATTGATGGAAAACTCCAATAAATCATAATCCTTCTTTAAACTCTATCGATCTTTAACTGGTAGCTCTGCATGAGGTTCCTCATTTCTTTCTATCCACACTATTCTTCATGTCAGAATCTCTAGAATCTCATGAGATCTGTCCAAAAAATAAGACGTAGTATTGAAAATCTCTTCCAGTCTGCTATATATTTGTAAAATATTACATCTTCCTTCCTCAACACACATTTGCAAATGGTGTATCTTCCTCCTTTGAGATAGAACATGTTCCTTAAAAGGTTGGACATTTTTCTTCTGTTCCATAGCATCTTTAAGTGATGTTGTCAATGAAGCATTCTGTCCTTCCAAAACTACTATCTGCATTTGATATTGTTTCTCTCTTTCTTCAGTGGCAGCCTTCTCTGATTCTAAATCAATTACCTTGTTTTGCAATTGGACCTTCTCTGCACTTATAGTTTCGTAAGACACCTGAAGGTTAGTTTTCTCACTTTTCAACACTTGCTACTCTAGTTGTAGCCTCTGTAATTCTGCTAAGCTGTTCTGAGCAACCTTTTCTTTTTTCTCTACAGAAACTTCTAAATCCTCCTTATTGGCTTGCAGAGTCTGGAGTTCTATGTTTGAAGTCCTCACTTCATTCTGCATGTCCTCAAATTTCCTCTTCAACTTATGACCTTCATCTCTCTCTTTCTTCAGTGTTTTTTTTAATTGAGTTGCATTCCTTTTGGACTACTCAAGATCCGTCTTCATCCTATCTACACTATCTTTAGTAGCTTGGGTTAACGCCACCCCAGCTCTTGCCGTCAATCTTGGATCTGCATCTTTCCCATACACCAAAGTCTTATTAGTTATCATTTTTCTCGATTTTCCTCCTGTTTCAACCCTTTTCTCGGTCCTTTTAAAAATCCTTTTCTTTTCCTTGTCATAGAAAATGGTGCTGAAATCAGGGACCTCTTCTCCTTCTTTATGCATGAAAGGTATCAAATTCATTCCAGAAAACATAGCTTTCTCTTGAGTGGTGCTAGAAGTTGCAGCAGGCTCCTCAAGATTAGGATTATCTTGTCCAAGCCCTTGATCTATATGATCATGTCCCCTCAGTGTATCCATCTGCTCAGTGGTCTGTTGGTATTTTTTAGATCCTGTTAATCTCAAACATTCACTTTCTTCTTATATTTTCTTTATCTCTATTTCTTCCTTCCTCTTTCTCTCTTCCTCTTCCTTCTTTGCTGCTTCCTCTACATCTCTCTTTCTTTCTTCTTCGTCTTTCTTCATTTAACTTTTTGCCTCTTGTGCTAGCCTTCTAGCATCTTCTTCCCTCTTTCTGGTCTCTTGTTCTTTAGTTGTCTTAGTATTCTGTGTAGTTTTGCCTTTTCCTCCTACAGTTGTGATTTTCTGTTTAAATCTATTCTTTAAGGTAGTCATGTTCTTTTCATTTCTAAATATTTCCTCATCCTTGTCCCAGAAATTGGTGTATTTGAAGTGAATATTTGCATCTTTCCAGTGATCTACAACCTTATTTTGGGAGTCATTCCTATGAAAGTTCATCTCACCAAAATGGAAGTGCTCCAGCTCCTGCACGAATTCTGCAGTCTATTTTACCTTTGAAAACTTATAACTCCTCAACCAGAAAGGTATGGCAGGATATGCTACCTTCTTATGTTTGAACAAGAAACTTCCCACACCATCAATGTATACCCGCCTTACTGCTTCTTTATGTAGCACATAATCAGTGGCATATTTAGGGAGCAGAGAAGGTGCCCTGGAGCCACCATACATTCTGATATGCATTCCCTCCTCAGTCAAATAATAACTTCCATATTCTTCGATGACTTTGAACGCTTCTTCGGACATGCAGTTTCATTCTATCAAGAAAATTAAAGTGTACAAAGGCATGATGAAGTGTTGAAATATTTCTCTATAGTAGCTATAGTATTTGTGTGCCCAAAATAATTTATATGCAGTGTATACAGGGGTCCTATCCCTATCCCAATTACACCTCAAGGAAGGAAAAGACTAGGTACACAGTATACAGTCAACTAAAATAGAGCTCATGTAGAACTCTAACTTCTTCTCTGACACCCCTCCCAAAGATGAAAATATGCATGGTGAGAGGCTATTGGACACTATGTTTTCCCAATTGAATATGGTTCATTGAGTGGCCACATAGAAAATAATTGGTATCCATCCCAATTTGAAGCTTTTCCCGTGAGCTCTCACAAAAATTATATTCAACATCAGTGCAATAACTCTATAGGGAGTCCAAAGAGTGGATGTATCATATTCTCCTGAGGGCTTGGTTCGAAATTTATTCCATGGTATCATCATTCTTTTAACTGTTTCAACCAGGTGCAAATATGTCTCTTTCAACTAGCTTTTTGTTAGGTAAATCTAAGTAGGAGGTAGATGATATGCCATGGAGACATAAGCAGGGTTGTATGCAGCATATCCATGTTTAGCAGTATTTTCAAGGATCATCGTAGTTACATCTACCCTAGGAAGAATCCATCCGATCACCTCTGAGCATGGGAACAACTGAGGTCTTGTGGCTACCTTCATAAGAGCCGACTTCTTGATGTTTGCATAAATAATCAGTTCTTCAAATCCTGCATTAGGCACATTCTGATTTGCAACCATCCTATATATTATTGATGTATTCGTAACTTTGAAATGTATTCATCTATGTATCTTATGTATTGTAACCCGATGTTTATTCCAGTATGTATCTATAATGTAATTGAGTCATGTTGGCATGCCCCGATGTTCCGATCGAGAGGATCAATAATGTAAACAATTCATGTCAAGTCATTGTGGGTAACCCTCCAATTGTCTAAGGGTTAAATTCCCCGCAGTTCCATGGCACTAGGGTTATTAGACTCTCCTAGTAGAGGTTGGCCCTAGTAGGGTTTTAGTCATGTCGGGATTAGTATAAATAAGGAACTAGACTCTCTATTTAGTACACATCACAAACACACTCAAGTGTAGTGCATAGTTGAGGAAGGAGAAGACACTTGGGCTAGATAAGAAGAAGGTTAATGTTGTCAGGAGATCACTTACTATTTTGGGCTTTTACTATTTTTGTGTTGATTCTATCTCTGAGGAAGTTGTGGGGTTTTCTCCATTTATGGATTCCCTGAGGAAAAACACTGTGTTCATTGTCTCTTGTGTTTGATTGTTGTACTTGTTATTCTCTCAGTTAAAGATCCTAATAATGCTAGCCTAATGTTGAAAAACTAACATATATTTCCCCCCATTTATAATCCAGTTCAACCCCGGTGGTAGCTTTGGTATCTTCATATATGTATTCAACCTTGGTGATGATTTCAACCTCTAGTTCTCATTCCACAACTAGAGCCTTCTTCTTTTGTCTTTTAGACATATCTTCTTTGCAATAGTCACCCTGTCATAAACATAGTATGTTCTTAGACCATTTGAGATTTTAGTAAGTGTTTTAGTAATGAAAAAAAACTATATCGACCTATTTACCTCTTCCACATGCATTCTCATAAATAAACTATACAGAGTATTAATGCATAAAATAAAATGACAAGGCAAAAGAAACTCCTGCAAGTTGTGTCTTAAAATCCTCTAAGTCCACTGTCTACAACTAAAAACACAACCCTGATAGAAAAACTCATCATTTAATCCGGACTGTATTCAAAATAATCTAACTCCTCAATAAAACATGGACCGCATTGCTGCTACTGTTAAAGCTAAAACTGCTAGACCCTGTATTGATCCCCATCATGGAAAACCCCAACTCGAACAAAAATCAAAACCTCCGCCGCCCCACCAAAATAGGGTAAACACATACAAAAATTTAAACCCCCCCCAGACGGCCATGACCAACCCAAAAATGAGTGGTGCAGATAGCGTAACGCTTGGCTGCACCAACCCCTCAATCTTTCAGACTGGAATAAAACAAACATAATGGATGAAAAACGCAGGTTCAAAAACCCCCATCGCCAAAGAAAACTCTCAAACTAGTTATTCTGCCTTACGACAATAAGCATACTGCAAGGATAAATATTTTTCTAACAGACAACAGCACAATATACGAGAAAACCTAACCAAGGAATACCATGGTTCTCAAAATGACAAATTAAATAAAAAATAAGAAACCGTGGTTGGCCTACCTGGAAAAACATTGTGCAGTCAGCGGGATGACCCGAAACCTCCATGACAACACACCAATTGAATGAAATCTGGACAGCTAGGCACACTAAACAGCTCAATCGAAAATAATTGGAGCACACGCGAGTTTCCACAAGGATAAATAATAAAATAATGCGCTGCCTCTTATATAAACCCTCAGTAAAAGAATCGGTAGGAAAAAACCTTATCGACAGTCGAAAGCACTAGACGTCGTGAGAATAGTCCTATTAATAGTTGCAAAGGCGGGCTACAGATAGACTACAGGTCCCATGACAAAATAAAATTGTTGGCGATCAAAATCTCTAAGGCTAAAGGTCAGCAGACTCCAACTGTGTCGGCATGGAAAACTCTACATGCTATCGGTGGATAGTTCCATAGGCAGCCACAACGGTGGGAAACAAACCAACTATGGGTTCCATGATAACATAGAACCCGTCGGCAGTCAGAATATCTAAACACTATGCGTCGATGGCTCAAACCTCAACATCTCCGCAGTGTCGGTGATTCAAACCTCAACGTTGTCGTAGTTTCGGCGATGCCAAGCACTAAAGTCACAATGGTTAACCATCAGAGGTCGGGAAGTCTAACCTATAACTACATCGTAACCAACGAGCGGAAGGAATAACCACTAAAACATTAGAACTTCAAACCACAATACTCATCATAGTGTCGGCGACATAAATAACAAGCCCTCCGAAACGTTGGTGTCGTAAAGGACTAAACCTCCGACTGTTGTTAAAAAATGTTCCAATAGTGAAAAAACAAAGTCATCAACAATAAAAAAGTTTGAACAATAAAACAAGAAAGATAAAGGCCATAGATTCGGCGAGAAAAAGAACTGTCAGTCGGGACGTTCGCTATTTTCCCTTTGAAATAGCGACGACGTAGAAGACTAATGCCCCGACTCACTCGTCAATAAACTCCTGAAATGAAAGGAAATCATCAAGATTCAAATGTTAATATTTGAAAGATAAAACAAAAATACACAGTTTTGTATGCATTGGCTAGACAACGACAATGCTAGATTATTCAAATCTCGAAACGAAAGAAAAATAGTTGGCCTTACTTCTGACTTCAAAAGATCAAAATTTATAGCAGAGGAAAGACAGATCTCAGGAAACCAAACAATCCCAGGGTAGATAAAAATAAAAGGAGGGTCCCAAAATTTTCAAAAATTTGGGAAAAGGTTGCAGCTACAACAATTGGCGACTACCTGGTGAACACAGATCTTCAGACAATTTCTTCTTTAAGTAACAGACTATTTTGGCAATAAAAACCAACATGTTGAATTCTTCTAGATGTATGAATTTCCAAATGGCAAATGTATGCGCTTTAATCATTGATGATAGTCCAATTTAGGGAAAATGGAAACCAAGATTTCAAAGTTTAGATAACTCTTTTGAGGCCAGGAATATGAGTTTCATTTTTTACCTCTTCCTTTGGGTAGCTACCAGCTTAGACACTAGAGGATTGTAACATATGGTAAGAAGAAATATTTTCAGCTCATGGACAGAGAAGAACTTTGGCAATCTTGTACTAATATGGTTCAGTACTTGTTTTGATAGATATTACTTTCTTAGGAGATTTTGACTCTTATTTTCCTTTTGGCTTTCAATTCCTTTCATGGGATCATTTAAATATAATATATTGTTTACCATGCTTCCTCTGCATGGGTATTTTTTTGTCACCCCCTAAGACATTTTTAATGTGAAATGGATGGAGCCTCGAAATAGTATTCCAGACCGGGGATGATTTTAGAGGCGAATTATAGCCCAATGGCGAATTTTAAGGGTTGCCCAAAAAAAAGTGGGCGAATTTTTATATTAAAATGTTATTATTTTATTTAATAAATTCTCCCATTATTTATTTTGTATATAGCTGCCCCAAGGTAAATCGCATTCATCCCAGTTTAGGGAAAATCTGGAAAAGGAATATTAGCCCACGAAATTATTTATTTTTTCCCACATTTGCCTGAATTTTTCTGACTGGGAGGAGGTATTTGCCCAAATTCGCCCGATTGTTTTCGGTTGGGAGGAGAAATGAAGATTGTTCGCCGTATTTATGGATAATAGCTTGAAAAATTGGTATTTCGCCCAAGATTTATGGATAATACGATTAAAAATTTGGTATTTCACCGGGATTTATGAATATTTTGATAAACTGGTCTTACTTTGACCTCGACTGGGGTAAATTGGACATAGTTCATTCTGGATTTGGATTTGTGGACAATTATTTGAGTAAAATGTGGAGATTTAATCCATTGGGGAAGTTTTTTCACTGGATTTGGTCCATATTTGAGCAAAAAATGGATAAATTCAGTCAAGTGAGGAAGTTTTTTACCTATATAATGGTGCAAGAGTCGGGACTCAGGCTCAACATCAAGCTTGATTTCTATTGAAAATTAGTCTTTACAGTGGCTGAGTGGATTCGTGGAAAGCAATTTCAGAAATTTTCTTCTATCTATAGGCTTTTTACAGGTTAGTTTCTTGAATCTTCTTCTATCTGTAGGCTTTTTACAGGTTAGTTTCTATGGGAACTCAAACTTGTTGCTAGACCACAACTTGATGGGATTTTCCTCATTGGATATTATTCTTTGGCACTCTGTTGGTTTCAAATTTTATTTTGGGTGTAAGTTATAGTATTCAACAGCCATGGAGCTCATTAGAAATTATTTTCCAGGGCACATGGTACTGATTATAAGAGTAGCATAGATTTCTTCACTTTTCCTTCTATTTTTCTTTTCAAGATTATTCACTTTTCAATCCCACGATTTATTCAAAGGACCAACGAAACCTCCCATTACAACTGAAAAACCTTATGATTTTTTTCCACCTTGGGGTTTTGTACCCACCAGCTATATATATCATACATTGCATCTCCTGGACTTAGATAAATGAAGGTACAGGTCGATCGAAGTCGTCCCTTATTCTGTTTTGATAAGGAACAAGGAGAAGCAGAAGAAAGTAAGATCTGTCTTTGACTTAGGGCAATCCAGTCTTGTTTCCTCAGTCTTTTATCTGCTTACATTACAATTGACCAAGTGGACCCACTTCATTTGATTTGATTGATTCAGTTCCAATCTTCGTAAATGGGATGGAGTAGCTCGCTCATAAATAGTAGTTTTCTCATTAAGATATGAAACAATGTCACCCTAGGGGGAAGATATCAGTGGTAAGGAGTCCCATAGGAAGAGTTCATAAATGTATAGAGCTTCAATTCTGTTTTGGATTCATGTTTACCATGCCCAGCTAATTTGCTAGATTTGTTATATGTTCTTTGTTTGTATAAGTCTAGCTAGTATGGGATATATGGTGATGTAAGCAAAAATACTTTCTATTGTATATGCTTATTAATTCGGAGTTCACCCTACTTTTCCATTACGTGAAAATGATGGACAAGCTAACAGAGGAACAGATCTCTAAGTTCAAGGAGGCTTTCAGTTTGTTTGGCAAGGATGGAGATGGTCAGTACTCACAAATCCCCTTCAATTATTTGTCTTTCTCTACATGTTTTCGATCTCTGCTTCTTCTGTAAGAATAGGAAGAGATGCAATGTATTTAGCTTATCTAGGTTGTGAAATTTTGAGTTTATTACATAGATCTATTGGCCAAATTGCTTTATGTGATGACTTGTGTACTTAGATCGGCTGAAAGAAATGGCATTTTTTATTACCCATTTTATTAGATTCTAGGATTATCCATTTATGTTGGGTAGTTATGGCAGAGGGATGTAAGTAATGGTCGCATGGTTGGTACTTTGTAGTCAAATCATTTCCCTGTAAAATTATCAGTGTTCTATGGTGAATAGGGGGCAAGGTATTAGATATGGTTCATTCATTTGGTTCTCTTATTGCTTGATTTGAGTTTTCATAAATCACCACTCATCAAATTCTGAACATTTTTACTTGTATAGTTAACTGAAGTTTTTAACCCTCTTTCTGATTGGAGTAAGTAGAAGAATTTTATGAGAGATTTGTTGTAATTAGACCTCTTGGTTAATAATTTCATCAAAGTCACCCAAAAATTTCACTTAGTCTCATTCACATAATGAAGATTGCATTAGCACTGAAAACATCTTAGTTTAACACTTTTTGCAAGAATGAGCGTAATCCTCAACCCCTCCTTCAGAACTTCAGTAGCGTTCTCTAGGCTCTCAAGGAAACATTTCAAGAATCAAGCTAGCTATTGTAAACATGATATTGATATTGTAAGCCAATATCAATAAGTAATATGGAAACCAAAATACCATTTAACACAACAATTTGTTATCATGTGTTATCCAAGTTTTAACCCCTGAATTATAAAATGTTAACTCATGGATTATTTAAATGATGTAGTTTATGTGACAGAAGTTAAGCCATGTGTCAATTGGGTCTGGCTCAAGTGGTAGAGAAGTTGTCCTCCCCACCCAAGTTGAAATCCCACTTGTGACATGATCACACTTTATGAGCTGATTGTTGAATGGGAATATTTGTGAGCTAATTGTTCATTTGGGGCTGGCAAGATTTCAACAATTTCATTCTCACTTATGAGCTAGAGGGTGGGAGCATGGCAACTTGGAAAAAAATACAAAAGTCATGTGGCCTGAGTTAAATGACTCCATGGGTGGTATGACTTGATAATTGTTCTTTGAAGGTACGACCTTTCATGCCCATGCTTCTTCATAAACATTTCCTATCAATCATTGACTCAGTGATCTTTTACATGTTTCCCCATGCTTCTTGGGATGGGAACACATGTCTTATGCAAACTCTTGTTGAAAAATCATTATTCACCATTGCCATGGATAATACGTACTCCATTTGAATTGGGAACATTATCCTCCTTGTTCTTGAAGAAACCTTGTGTGGAGCCATGGCTGTTTATACCTTGAAATGTCAAGACTGTTTCAAGAAAATTATGACTTGCAAGAGCTTGTGAGGGCCAGGGACTTGTTGTGTGAATTCAAAGAGGAAAAGGGATGGTAAAGAATGTCCATGATAGCTTAAGAAAACACCACAAACCTGCAACCACATTAGTGCTGCTTATGGACTATTTTGGTGAAGTGTTTCTCATATGGGTCATTCATAGTAGGAAACCACCAGTCTTTAACTCTTTCTACCTACACTAGAAGGGAAGAAGATCCTTGAGGGGCTGTGGAGCAGATAAAGGGATTATTTTTCTTGTGTTGTGAAGGAGAAGAAAGTTCTATCATGGACTGATGGCTGGATGAGGGACTGGAGTGCTCAATAGTGAGGATATTGATTATGTCATGGGAGTAGTGGGTTGGGCGGAGTGATATTATTTCTTGTCAGCAACCAGTTTGGTGGAATTCACTTGAAAACAAATAAGTATTCCATAATCAGCTTTGTGTGGAATGCTTGTGTTTACATATGTTTTGATAATGGATAATGAATGAATTCTAGAAATATGCATGTTATATCTAATACTAATTGCTATGCATATGGATCTGTTCATAAAGGAAGAATTTTCATATCAAGTGCCCCAATGGAAAAAGAAAGGCATCCTGGTACATGACATTTCATTTGAGACATACAATTTCAAAACACTGAATGAGTAATTCATTTGGAAGAACAAATTTCATGATAGGCTAGCATTGATAACTGCATCAAATGTTTTGGACATATTAATTATCAACTGCCATTGAACACAGAAGGAGACGGGCTTATTCCTTCTCGTTAAAATACAACAACAAGAGAAGCAAGAAATACTTTGACAAAAGGAAGCCATTAAAATTAGTATCTATGCCAAATAACCTCTGCCTTGGATCCATGTTGAATTTCATAATTATTAGGAATTTCCTTCAATAAGATAAACAAGGCTGGTAAATTTGCTAGAGGAATAGTGAGCTAAAAATTGGGCACAACCAAATGAGTATAACTTCTTTTGCAACAGATCTCACAACAGAAAGAGATTAAATATTCAAAACAACATACAAAATCCCTCCTGATGACAAATGGACAAACATTAGAGTTTCTAGGAACACCGTAGTGCCATGAGATTCATTTTTGCTTACCCTTTTTGTGGTCTATAACCTTGGAACTCATGGAAAAGGTAACAGACACATACTTGTATTCTAGCACTTTTGATAATCATGAATCATGATGCATGTGTTGCTTTGCAAATAACAGTTGTAAAAAATGCTATATATAACATGCCCTGTAATGGATTGTGTTCCATTTGTATGCGACTACGCTACTTATAAGAAATAAGCATTATTTGGCATAGGGCAGGAATTAGAAAGTCAGATAATGTATACATGTAATGTATACATTACATGTAATGTATACATTCCATGTAATGTATACATTCCATGTAATGTACCTACATAACAACAAAGGGCCCAATGGACTCAATGTACATGATCGATTAATTTGTCCTACCTTCCACGTAATGCACCTACATCATAAAAAAATGCCCAACGGACTATACCATATTACAAAAGGACCTCAATTGTCAAATTGAGAGGGTGCCTGCAAAATATTGAAACTTTAAGTTCTAACCAAGTTGTCTTGCATTGTAGGACTAATGGTAAGAATACAAAAGATAAGTAAAATGCCAATAAAATTAGTTAGTGGTAATAAAATCAGTTCACACCTAAGTTTAACACAATTGAAAGTCTAAAACATAACACAAAGCATAAAGAGAGAGTAAAGCTATCAGTGTGCAATGTGTACATACTCAATTAACTACTGGAGTCTGATGCTCAAGTCATGCACTGTGTGTATAGTGGATGGTCAGGCATCTTTAGGGAAATTTGTATCACCAAATCCCAATCTTCCCAATATAGAACCTTATCAAAGGTTAGTGTCATCAAACATGCCTTCATCGCAACTTTTTTTTCCACGCTTTTTGCAAGATGGACTTAAAAGACAATCTTTAACTTGGGGACTCATGCAGCATAGAGATTCTCTCTAGGGACGCCTCTAGTTAGGACACACAGAGCCAATTGGTGACATGTTTTTGGTCAAATTCATTTTGAAACTTGATGGCATGCATTCAGTCCTAAGTATTGCTACTATTTCTAATGGAAGTTGCTTGTCAATGAAACAAATAAGAGTGTCATAGAAAATGGTTTTACTTGAAACACTTTGTGCATGTGCGTTTTGGGGTCCTGAAACATCCTTTTGGTGTGTAGTGATTTTGACCTTGAGATTGGATGCTCAAGGCTCCAAATCAAATCCATAATTCTTAGTCACCTACATCCTCAACATGCCTTGATAGGTGTGCACTAGCTAGTTACAATGATCTGGACACATGCACAACAGTTCCTCATCTGGAGATGATTTGTGCCATAACTACTAAGTTGCATACACTTTACTAAATTGAGCTAGGATGCATGCACCTTACTTAAATGATGCATGCAAAACTTAAATTAGAAACATAATGCATGCAAACTTGATGAAACTAAAATATGGGGACTTGGGCAAAGAAGAATGCTTCATGGTGAACTGTTGGCCTGGACACTAATTCCTAGAGTGCCTGGCCTTGATGTGAGCACTCAACCTTGTTGCTAAACCATAGCTTGATGAGATTTTCCTCATTGGATATTATTCTTTGGCACTCTATTGGTTTTATTCTCGGTGTAATTTATAGTATTCAACAACCATGGAGCTCATTAGCAATTATTTGCCAAGCTCTGTAAATGGAAAACAGGGGGGCAACAATTATTTCTACTTGGAGTACAACTCTGTAAATGGAAAACACGGTAATGAAGCTTCTATGGGCATGTATTTTCAAATTTAAGTTTTAACTTAGAAAATCGCTTTGATGATTTTGGATGAGGAACATGTTTTTGCTCCTCTAGTGTTAAGAAACCCTAAACTGCTGAAAATCATCTAAGAAACCATGTTATGCAAGTTCTAATCAAGATATCAGTAGAGTTTTTAAATAGGAAAACATTAATGGGCCATTGGTAGTAAGTTCCTTACATCTAAGGAACTATCTAAAAAATTTATTCATTATTTCCTATGTGCCTCTTATTTGTTATTATTTCAAACATTTGGAAATCAAAACTCAACAAATTTGAAAACAATTGTATGAATTAACAAAATAAACCCACCTTGAAAGTTCTCCCAAAATATTATGTTTTTTAAGTTAAAAATTAAAAGATACACCTAAACAACTAAAGTTTACAAAATATTCTCTTACTTATTGTAGCCAGATATTTTCACTGATAGTGAAATCTTATAGTTAGGGATGGAGGGAGTGAAGAATTGGTCTCAATTACAACATCCTCAACTCAACATTTGTTTTGTCAATTATGGTTTAAGAGAACTGATAAGCACACATTTAGAGCATCAGATTATCCATCCAAAGGCAAGGAAGTAGATATCATTTCTCAATGGACTCATATAGAGAGGCTTCCCCACCCAAAAAAAATTCCATCACTTCCAATCTCAACTATTGTGATATCATAAACTCATAACAAGATCAGGGCAGATACTTTTATCGGCCAAATACCAATCACATAATGTTATTATTCATTTATATGCATGGTATTGGCCACCAGCTTCATTTCCTACAATGAAAAGCTCTCTAAGACTTCCTTTCCAATGGTTTCATCCTATGCCAGCACAGACCTGTTTCCATAGAAACCTTGAGGAAGTTAATGTTGAAGACTCTTGCATATGCTAACAATAAATAAAGTTTGATGAGCTCAAGCATATGGATTTATAGCCAATGGCATTTGGCTTTGACCACTCCTTCAAATCATAGAAATATCCAGCCTATGTAAAATTGGGATGCAAGTATTGGACTTATGTTGGGCAACTGGCCCACAACAAATGCATCTCCCATAAGTCCTAATCAAAAGCTTCTTTCCCCTCTTGTGATACTTTCCAATCATCTAGTAACTAACTGTGGACTTCCCAAGGTTGATGCCTATCAATAAATATTAGCCCCAGTTTAATAAAATCAATTAAAGAATATTTTTTCTAAGAAGCAACTATACTGATGGGTTTAGAGCAATACATGTTAGAAGACTCTGAAAATAAATGAAGAATTAAAGTTCTTAATGAAAAGATGCTTCCAATAAAACATGATGAAACATATCTTTTTATAAGTAAATACTAAAAATCGCTGGAAAAAGAGTGCAAAACGTAGAACGTTTAGCTTAATCCTAAGTAAAATACTAAGAATAAGAAAAGGATTTGGTTTGGGCTTTCAAAATATTTTTGGATCCTACACTCCTGATCACATGAAGGAAGCTGAGGAGCTTGCCCTCTTAGTCCATATTTATATGTATTAGCTATGGATGGTCTTGGTTTTTTGTTTGAAGCAGCAAGAATACAGGGGAAAATATGGGGGATTTAGGTTCGTGGAGACAAGGAGGTACTTGAAAGTCATTTTGTTTCTAACTAAATGCTATCATTTCACGTAGAACCTAATTTGGTGATTGAAAACATGAGATAACTAGACAGCTTGTGTTTCATTGAGTGTGGTTCTTAGTGATCAGAAATCAAACTTTTGGCTCATAGGAGTTGATATTCCATCAAATATTGCTCCACACTAGAGGAGAACACCCTATGCAAATAGGGGGGTAACAAGAGGAAACCCTAGGAAAAATTTCCTAGCCTGTCACCCTAGGGATGCCTATTGTTTGGTACTAGGTTTGAACTTTGCAACTAGGATCCAAGGTGCATAAGAATCAATTTCCCTTGGCTAACCTCCTAGTTAATTGCATCAATAGATCATAGGATCTTGTTTACATGTTCTTTGTATGAATTCCCCTACTGTATTTCATCATCCACCAATTCAGGTACTCCTTGCATCATGAATTGATGTTGACAATCAATAAATACCGTGGTTAGTTTTTTATGGCAAGTAACTGCCAACTGGAATCATTTTGCTGTTACAGCAAGCAACACTTACGGCATAAATTAAAATGACATTTGGTTAAGTAATTGAATATGACAAGAATTTTGCAACACACTTGTATAATTATTAGGAGATTGAGGATGTGATTAGATGGAGAACTACGGAAGGAGCTTTGTGGCCATGTCTAGCATGTGTATCACTCATGTGAGGATGCTCTGTGATTCAGAAATTTGCATAGTTTTTCATTTCATGATTTATAAGGCAGAGTAACTAGCAGTCAGACAGCCTATCTTCAAGGACCATCACACATTAATTGGTAGGAAATTGATATATGAGGAAACAAATATGGTAAGGACTGGAAAGTGTGTTTTATTCTTTTCTAAATCATTATTCCTTTCATTAGAAGTGTGTTTTCTTCTTTTCTAAATCATTATTCCTGTGATGTTTTAAAAAATTGTTAGTTATTCCCTTTTACACAAATTAATAGAAATTTGTAGATTACTTATTAAAACGTGTACTCATTTTTAATTTCATTTATCATCGTAGGGGGCCTCTTGTACCATAAAAATCAGAACTAGCCAGACTTAAAGTTTAGATGATTTTTACTGTTGTTTATGCTCAAATACTAGAGTTGGGTTTTGACGTTACTTCTACTTTCAATCTCAACCTAGAATTTTCTACAGTCTTCTAGTCATTGCTTTTCAATGGCTGCAATATGACTTTTGGCCACTATTTGTGCTCAAAATTTCCCAGATTTGAGTACTAGGGCATTTTTTATGGTAGAATTAAATGCAGAACCCAATATGAAGAGTGTTTACCTCATGAATGATTCCCAAAATTGCTATAGGTCTCTTTTCAATGTTTTCATGCCTAGAAAGCACCTATAATTAGGGATTTAAGACTGCTTGTTGTTGTTATTCATACCCAGATCTTAAAGTAAATATGACAGGCTCGATCTCTACATTGTATGACAAGATCAGAAAATTAAATAAGAAACAGAGTGATTTTCTATATGAATTCTTTGAGTTGAATAATAGTGAAAATAGAATCTATTAGCTTGTTTTAATCTGATGGAAGAGTAAGTCATCTATATAAATCTTTATCTTACATGGAATTGAATTTGATTTTAGCAATCGAAATCCAGATAATCAATGGGAATCTATAAACAAGATAATTTTGTGTGCAGATGCTGAAGGGATTATATGCATAGAATCTATGTTATGTGTAGTGATTGATATTATGCTCAACATTGCTACTGTAATTTATATACATTGTTAGCTTTGTATAACAAAGAAAATATGAAGGATAAGTGTTCTATCTAATGTGTTTTGATGAAGATAGAGCATCTCAGTTTCCTTTTCAAAAGGATAGGTTATGCTAAATACATAGATTCATTTAGTGGATCTTTCAAAAGCTAGGCATTTTGGCTAAATATACAAAGGATCATTTGCAAGTTGTACAACTTGGGCTTAGAATTCGTTGATATATTATTCATTTCTTTGTTGATGTGATGTCAATGCTTGTTATTTCAAGTTGGTCAATAAGAAATTATAGAAATTGTGTTAAAAATGGGGCATTATATACCTATTCAGTACCCACCATTGGAGACATTTGTCATCATATAAGGCAATGATCCTTTATGTTACATAGAACAAAGTCTACATATGTGTATGTCATGAATGTTGGGATTTTACGGCATGATGTATGCCATGCTTGTTTGAATTCTATGGATTGTTTGCCAAAAGAATAATGTGGAGCATAATCTATGATTCTATTAGTTTATTGGTTCGTCAAGATTAAAGTCCCCACATGTCTGCTGGACCATTAAGGGATGAGATAACAAGTGGAGTCCCCACTTGACTTGAATCTAATAAGTGCAGTTGTGTTTCATTGACACCTTCCAGTTGTATTAGTGTTATACCTCTTTCGGGGAAAGAGTCAATGAAAGAGTCAATTAAAAGTCATTGAAAGAGTCAATGAAAGAGTCAATTAAAATTCATTGAAAGAGTCAATGTAAAAACTCATTGTAATTCAGGTCAATATAAATTGATAATGTGCCATTGTATTAATTTTATATCATTTTTCTCATGCAGGCTTCACTTTTGGTTTCTATATTGATTTGGAATTTCAATTTTGGAATATTAAGTAAGATGTCAAACATGGATTATGGAAAGAAAAATAAAACATCAAAACAAAAGGATGTAATATCATATTTTCAAAAGCCTCAGTCCAATAATCCACATCCTATTCATGCTTCAAGCTCTCTTGAGCAAGGTATCAGTGAGAGAGATGTCAACACTTTTGAGAATGCATCTGCAACCCAAAGAATGGATGGCACAATACATTCCTCTAATGATCAAAGTGAGACAAATGCATTTCCATCTGAAATTGGTAGTTCAAATGTTGAAGATTTTTCATTGCAAGATGACACAGTGCATTCAGGGAAAAGGAAAAAGGGCCAATGGGATGTAGGGAGAAAATTCAAAGCTGATTGGGTCTCAAGATACCCATGTATTGAACCAATACCTCTATCAAATGAGAATAAGACCTCACGAGAAGTTAAATGCATTTCATGTGGTTGGAAACTTGGCAAGGTAGTGAAATTACATATGAAGTTAGACACAATCGAGAAGCATGTTGGGAAGGTGTATGATAAGAAAACTGCAAATGATGAGAATAAATCTATTGCCAGATGGAAATATGTTAGCGAATGTCGACATCTCCAATTTGAAGTGGAATATAATGAATTCTTACTAAATAAGAAAAAACTTGAGGAAAGTGTAGGAACCATCAAATCTCAATTTGGAAAGATGATGGAAACACATTTCTTATCAAAGACAATACAATTAAGCACTGTATTTCACCTCCTATCCAATGGTCATCCTATGACAGATTATCCAAACATGTGGATGAAATATCTATCTTTTATTCAAGTGCCAAATTTTCCATCTTCTCATTGGTCTTTATCAAGTGGTTGGGAATGGGGAAAATATCTAGCTCAAGTAGAAAAGGACGATATGAAAGAGAATATTGCAAATGCTACATTTTTGTCACTGTCTTTGGATGAAGTTACAGCTATTGATAATACTTCATGGATTTGCATGAGCATTTATATGGTCAATGACCATATCAGGCATTCCTATCTACTTGGAATTCATAAAATGACCAAAATTTCTACAGCAGAAAATATTTATGAACTTGTTATTGATAGTTTGAAGGAAATTGGTGGTATGGATCATTCCATGATTGTAAAAAAGTTAGTATGTGTTGGAGCAGATGGAGCATCAGCAATGCAAAGACAAAGGAATGGCCTTTGTGCTAGAATGCAACTCGGCTTCACCGTATATGCTCAATATTCATTGTATGGCTCATGGGATGAATCTTGCATTTAAAATAGTGAGCAAATTTTCATTGGTTTCAAAGGTAGAATATCTTGTACGTGAGGTTCATGCATACTTTTGTCGGAGTCCCAAACGATTTTTAGAGTTTAAATTTTTTTTTCTGATGGTGTTACAAATGGAAAAAAACTTTTAAAAGATGTTGATACAAGATGGAAATCATTGAAGGGACCAGCTGAAAGACTATTCAATGAATATGCATCCTTGGTAGGGGTGATGTATGAACATCTCTCAAGTGTAGAAAAAGCTCAAACTCTTCTATTTCTACTAATTGATATAGAGACATTATTAACATTGGTTGGAATTCTTCCTATGCTTCATGAAATGAATAACCTCGTGAAGATGGCTCAGAGTTGCATGATGTATATTACTGAATACACAAGAGAAAGAAAATTAACATGTCTTACATTGGATAATTTGTATATTATGGAAGATTCTTTTACTGATATAGCATTTACAAATTGGAGGAAGATTATCAATATAGAAAATGATAAAAAAAAATTTAAGTTTGATGAAAAAGGGATACTATGTACGGTAGTTCATGGGCATATGGTTCCCTTTTGTTATAATGAAAAGATAGGAAGATCCACCAAACAATGCTCCATCTCAAGAGAATGATTTCACGATGTTGTAATTTCAATGAGAGACAACTTGAAAGAAATTGCAAAATCACTATCATCAGAGGTAAGAGAACAATTTCCTTGAGATGAATTGTTGGAGGCCATGTCTATCGTACACCCTCAATATTGGGACCATAGTCAAAATGAAAAAAATTTAGAAGTTGACTTTATAAAGAAAATCAAGATTTTGTAGAGCCATTTTTGTCGAGAGGCCGAGATATAAGGAGAACATATTCAAGGTATTTTAGATAAAGAAAAAATGGCAGATCAATCTCAATGCTTTGGTAAAACAATGTGGGACTAATTTTCTCCATCGGATAGTAAAGAATATGGTGCAATTACAAGATTATGGACTAAGCTCAGTGGTAGTGAAGTGCTACGGGAAAGAATGTCAGACTATTTCAAATTAGCATATTTATGTCAAACCATGATTTTGGGATCAGTGGAGGATGAGAGAATGTTTAGTGCACTGACATTCTTGAAGTGAAAGTTGAGGAACAAGCTTGATAAAAATGTGGATACATGCTTAATATTATATGTAACAAAGTATGAGGTTGACAATTTTCCATATGAAAGAGCATTAACTCTTTGGCAATCAGATCGTGAAAGAAGGGGAGAAAACAATATAACAAATATATCTAATGAACTTGATGTGGAAAATGAGGCCCTAGAGCCGGAATGTCGAAAATGTCAAAAAATGAGGACCAGGGCCAAAATGTGACTTGGAAATTGGATTTCACCTAAGATTGTATATGATCTAATACAAATTAAGGACTCTTGAGTATTATTTTTTTCTAGATGTTCCATTTACCCTTCCTGGTGATCACTATATGTGAATTTGAGGTCGTGTTTTAGGTAAAAATAGATTCTACATTGTACTTTTTTGTTGTAACATTGATGATTAGACCCATTTGAATTAGTGTGCTGTGATCCTGAGGTAGAAGATATAAAAAAGGTGGCATTTCTGAGATTTGTCTTGTTGCTGGTTTTTATCCATGACAAAGTACTTAATAGGCTAAACTTGTACATGTCCCCAAAGCTAGGAACATTTTTGTGTGGGAACAATCCTATTCGCCCATTTAAATGGGGTTTTGACTTGGTTGCTTTTGATGAATCTACATGGCACCAAAGAAAAAATACTTAGATGAGTTAAATTCAAATTACATGCATCATATTATCCCATCTTGCTCAAACCCATTTGAATTAGTGTGTTGTGATCTTGAGGTAGAATATATAAAAAAGGTGGCATTTCTGAGATTTTTCCGGTTGCTAGTTTCTATCCATGACAAAGTACTTAATAGGCTGAACTTGTACATGCCACCAAATCTAGGACCATTTCTATGTGGGAACAATCCTATTCGTCCATTTAAATGGGGCTTTGATTTGGTTGCTTTTGATGAATGTACTTGATTCTTGTCTTTATTTGATGCTCAAGTATATAAAGATTTAATATATAGGTTTGATGAATCATTCCGGAATATAGACTAGACAGGTTTGATGAAGCATTTTCAAACAGACCCAAAGCTACATAGAATACATAATCAGTGGATGCTGTGACAAAAAATACTTCAAAGTTCAAACTATGCCCATATTTGGATTTAGTTTGTTTATTTCCACTAAACTTTCCCAAATCTATTACAGCATGGGACCAGGATGCTTAGACTTGCTAGATCTACTTAGAATTGGACCAAATTTGGAATTAACTCTGCTTGGGATCAGGGAAAGCCCTAAATTCACTCAAGATCTGCCCAGAATGTGGAGAAATTAAGATCTTTATTGTTGTTCTTTACTTGCAGATTGACCAGACTTCTTATTGCTGGTTGATGGTAAATCATGGCTTCCACTACAAGGAAGATGCCCACATTATACCCAGGACTGATCTTGTTGCTGTTTAAAGGGTTGAGACATGGTAAAAACATACCCAAAACTGTCTAGAATGTGTAGAAATTCTACGAAACAACCCAACATGGAGTGCTACTACAAGAATTAGGTTGCTTGCTTCCCATAATTCAGAATAAATAGGTTTTACTTATGTTTCCTTCCACAAACTTGTTCCCAATGTGCCTAGATTTACCCAAAGATGCTTCTTAGTGCTGTCCAAGGGCCATAACAACACTAATTGCTGCTAATTGAATACTGGAGTATGCCCATAATTCGAGATGAATAGGTCATGACTCACAAAACTGCCTAGATCTAATGAATGTTTCCATTGCTGAACTATTCTTCTTCAAACAAGGCCCTAGTTCAAGGTCAAACAATCAACATATTCCATGCATTATCACTAGGGCATCATCATCTAGGATCTAGCACTTAGGACCAAATCATTCAATCTCCATCACATACACTCCCCGACTGAGATTGTGATGAAGGTGGTCACCCATGCAAAATGGGGCGTAACACCTCTTATTAAACTTGTCATAATTGAAAGATAGTCCAAGCTGCAAAAATCCTTGTGTGATACATATTGAGCTTGGGGATCATGAAAAACATGCTTTTCATGATTCCATAAAAGATATTGTCCCAAAAAATGCATCATGGAGGGGTGTCCCAGAAGCTGCAGTTACAAAGATCACTTCCACGAATATAGACAAGTGATGAACATCTCTGTGGTAATGCGCATTCTTGTCATAAGAAATGTGAATCGGATGGCATTCATGAAGATATTGTCCCAAAAAATGCATCATGGACAGGTGTCCCAAGAGCTGCAGTTACAAGGATCACTCCCATGAATCGACAAGTGATGAACATCTCTGTGGTAATGAATATTCTTGTCATAAGAAATGTGAAGCAGATGGCATTTGTGAAATTTTCACTGAACTTTTCATATGGCATTTGTGAAATTTTATGATGAGGACTGCTTAGAAAGGAGACGTTCCTATAAAGAGGATGAAAATGACCCATGTTTTTCCCTCTGCATTAACTACGTTCACTTACATTTCCCTTTAGCTATGAAAGAAGCAGTTAGCCCTAAGGTACGCATAAAGATCATGGGATGTGTCCTTCTTATTTTTCCTATTTTGTCTCGTTTGATGCATCTTGTTCTTGATGAGGAAGCTTAAGAAAAGATGGTACATTTTATTATATCAGCATTATCTCTTTTGATTGCAAATGCTCAGTTGCTTTACTATTTGTTATCTTTCTCAGAATCCATGATCATATATTACAATTGATAATATGAGTGTATTCAACACACCAAGGAAATTTGTTAGGTCGCTAGAATAACAATCCTCCTCCAAAAACACATGTAGAAAATTGCAATCCAGAGGAGAACTTGCAAATTTTGCAGAATCTAACCATGATAATTTGAATGCAATTGACTGGAATATGAACTTAAGTCCAGCTTCCAATGGCACTGTCAATGAATCCACGGGTGTAGACAATCGACATATGATCACAGCAAAAAAAGGAAGGACAATGCTTGACAGTCTCTATAGTTTAGCTGATGGGTATTCAGTTAGAAGCACTTCAGAAGAGGGAGATCTGCAGAACAGTTCTGAATGGTCAAAAAGTGTGCATAGAATTGATTCTTTGTCACCTTCTTCAAGCGATGTTTTTGAGGAGATGTTACATAACGAGGAAGATTACCAGATAATTGGCTTGACTGAGTTAGAAAAGGAAGCTTATAATACAAATGATAAGAAAGAAAATTTCTTACCAGCTAATCTCGATTCGTTTGAAGGTTCAACTGAATCATCTTGTACATGTTGGAGAAGAGCATTGTGCTTTATGCAATCCATTCTGGGAGTCTCCTTGTGTGTTGTGTTGGTTGTTCCTGCAATTATGGTGGTTGTCAATTCATTTTGCAAGCAAGAGAAATACCATGTCATGGTTCCCACCTAGGACATTCTATTTTGTGGTCATTTAAAATTAGTAATTTACAAATATTATCCACTTAGTTTGCAGCCATTGTTTAAATGGGAGTATACAATTTGAATCATCTTCTTGAAGCATCTTGATTTTGTCTTTCCCTTATTCATCAGGATTTCTTCCATATATTTGATTGCAGAGGGGATTATGATAAAGCATAATTCCATTTATGCATAGTAGGAGGATGAAACATGGAAATATTTATGCTGCTAGAATGATGTGCAAGTTATGAGGATTTTTATCCCTTGAATATAAAAAAAATCTATTGTGAGGTCTCATTCTATATAAATTACTCAATCTAGAAAGTTATAGTTGTTAATTTTTACCATGTCTTCTTTCAATCCACTGAATGATACATGCATCGAGATAAATCTAACAAATTCATTGTGCATTAAATGCTTAAGGTTTAGTGTGATTGTGTAGAAGGAATAGTCTAGGCTGAACAAGGTTAAGAACCAGTGGTCAATTGTCAATTTTGTGTCATGAATTATGACGGTTAACTTCGTGCAGTTGTAGTGCTCATTATTGATATTTTATTTTTTAACTAAATATGAATTTCTTCTCCACCTTGCAATCTTTTTAAATCATTGGACCAACATGCTATATTGCTATTTCTAGATGAGTATATTGCAAAAACAACATAAGTATGAACCTCCCAATTTATGTTGAGAGCATAAGTGTGGGTCTTGTATCCACTGTGAGAATGTGGGTGCCTGATTAGCATGATTTTACTTTGAGCCTTGAGCTTTTCCT
Source organism: Pseudotsuga menziesii (assembly GCA_001517045.1). NCBI lineage: Eukaryota > Viridiplantae > Streptophyta > Pinopsida > Pinales > Pinaceae > Pseudotsuga > Pseudotsuga menziesii. The sequence continues at coordinate 272,831 of LPNX010285077.1, forward strand.
ACTCAATAAAAAATCACGGGGGAAGTTTACAGAATTGATAGATTGTTTGTACAAATAAACATTTGAATTTTTATTAGATTAATTTAATATTGATAAATCTTAGCGGTATTTTATATGGATTGGTGTTATTATTATATTTTGACAAAATCCCCCTCTTCTCATAGTGCTGAAAGCATGTCCAGGGTATCTATAGGATTGTACTACTGGTCTGCAATAGAATAAATATACTCTATATCACCATAGCAAGCAACATGGGGAAAATTATGAAACACCATACTTATTGAAGTTATTATTAAGCATTGAATGATTCATGGCTTTCATGGGGAGTAACCGAAGAAGGTGTTGGTTAGTAAGTAAATTTCCTATTTGGGAAGCCATATGTTAAGAAGTCCACCTTAATTTTCTTGCCCTCTATTAGGAAGTCATCTCTTAAGAGAAGTCTTCCTCAAGTTTCTTGCTAATGCCAAACTCATTTTTTGGGTTTTAGATACTTGGAAACACATTGATCTACATATTTCACACATTCAGAGATAAAGGTGTTAACAGAAAGGATGACAGAAAGAT
>LPNX010285077.1:274755-307602 GCA_001517045.1 Pseudotsuga menziesii
CTTCAAAATTTATAGCACAACAAACTTCATTACCTAGGAGAATAAGATAATATTGGAGAACCAAATGAGAATCCAAGATTCTTAAGGATATGGATGCCACTTTGAACATGAATGAAGGTGAAAGGTTTTTTTAAGTCAAAGTTGGAGAACCAAACAAGAAATCCAAGATTTTTAGGGATATGGATGCCACTTCTTACATTCTAAAGATGGATGGATTCTGAATTAAGGTGGAAGGTTTTTTAGGAAATGTTCAAGAATCAAATAAGAAATCCAAGATTCTTAGGGATATGAATGTCATTGAGAAGTGGAGGGATTCTTAGGGCTATGGATGCCACTTTAGACATGAATGACATTGGAAGGTTTTTTAGGTAAAGTTGGAAAACCAAATAAGAAATCTAAAATTCCTAGGGATATGGATGCCACTTGTTGGAGGGCTTTCTAGAGGGAGTAGTTGGAAAAAGTTAAAATATCTTTTGAAGGAAAGCTAAATGAACTCATGATTGTTATAATAGGTATAATTATGGGAATTTTGTAGCAACATAAATATATCACTTTTGTAACTTTTTCATTGTTGAACGATATTTGTAAACCAAATCACACGTTTACATTGGACTTGATAATGTTTTTCCATTACTTTGTTATGGTTGAATAATATATGTAAACCAAAACCACAAGTTTACAATAATATGACTAGCATGAAAGTTACCAAATATTTTTCCAATGCTTTTGACATTAACTAGCATTACATGGGAGACAAAAATAAAGTCAATTTCTTCAATAAAATTTTGTTTTTACTTTTCATAGATGAATGTCACCAAATTTTCACTGTGAATTGTGAGTCTACATGTTCGGTTGTTGATGATGTGATTCATGTTATTTGACTAATGCTGTTGTTCTTTTATTTTGACAATATTCTATAAATCAGTGAAAGATTCGCCATTTTTTACAATTTTTTATAATGAAGTTAAATATTCGCCAACTTTTTACAACATTATATAATAAAATGAAAGATTCGCCAAGATTTTACAACATTATATAATAAAAGGAAAGATTCACCAAAATTTTATAACATGATATAATAAAATGAAAGATTCGCCAAATTTTTTATATATACATATTATATTATTGATAAAATTGCCTTCAAATTTTCCTATATATCGGAGAGATTCACCCAATTTTTATACATATAAATCTAGGGGGGGTTCTTAAAATCATCCCTATTCCAGACCTTCTGATCTTGAGTTATTTTACAAGGATTAATTAGGACTTCAATGTGTTCATAGCCATTTAGGAAAACTGCTAAACTAGAAGAAGTTCTTTTAAATAAATCAGTAGTACACAGCCTTATAATCAAGGATTTTAGTTAATCTAGAATTTTGATGAACTCCATGCAACCAACAGTTGTGCCTTTTATTAAAATAAAACAAACCCCAACTAAAGAAAAAAAATAAAAAATAAAATATCAAAAATAAAACAAACCAATCAGTTTATTTATGTGAAAGATAACCAAGAAATAAAATCAAGAAAAATAAGGTTTGAGAACTAAACCATTAACTGGTAAGTTCTCTTCCCACCCCTGTAGGTCTTGCAATTTGTAAGTTGAGGGGCCAATATTGGCTGCAATTTGAAAAGGGCCTACCCATAACTGTTGAAACTTAGTGTTCTTCCCCTTTTCCTGATGCGGATGATCCCACTTACGAACCAGATCTCCTACCTCGAATTCCTTGTTCCCGGCCTTATGCTTATCAAACCAACGCTTCACTACTTCCTGTTGATGCTTAAATCATTATTTGGTTTTGGACCTAGCCTGTTCCGACTTCAAAAGATTATAGATTCTAATCTGTAGGATTTCATTATTGGTAACTCTAGATTCCTGAGCTATTATGGAAGATGGTAACAGAATGTTGGGAGGAAGAATAGCTTATTTTCCATAAACAAGAGTGTATGGTGACACACCTAAGTAATTATTGGGTGTGACTCTATCATCCCAAAGAGCATTAGGTAACGCTAAGTGCCAACTTCTCTGATTTTCTATCATGGTTTTCTTTAGAATTCTAATCAAATTCTTATTTGTAGATCCTGCCAAAACATTTCCTTGTGGGTAATAGTTTGCAAAATAATGCAACTTGATTCATCTTTCATTCACAAATGTAGTTAATCTAATAGAAGAAAAATTAAGTGGCCTTATAAAAAACTAGGGAAATTGGAACCCCAAACCTGGTTATAATGTGATCTTATAAGAAATCCATGACTGCATCTTCATTCACTTTGCGTAACAGAATGGCCTCGACCCATCTAGTGAAGTAGTCATTTGCCGTCAAAATGTATTTGTGCTACAAGGAAGAATTTGGGTTTATCTCTCTAATGATATCAATCCCCCTTTGTTTGAATGGTTATGTTATCATCACTGGTTTTAAAGGCCCTGCTGCTTTAGCTTGTCTTCCACCACCTCTTTGACAAACATCACACTTTCTGACATGAGCATGAGCATATTTAAACAGTTTAGGCCAGTAATACCCATCTCTAAGAATCTTATGGGCTATTGTATCTCCAAAAAAATGACCTCCAGCAGGCCCGTCATGCAATTCTGTTATGACTTCTTTGCATCTTCTTGCTCTAAGCATCTAAGAAAAACTCCATCATAATTCTTTCTGAATAATACTCCATCAATGATCTGATATGAAGCTGATTTAAGGCATAATGCTCTTCGTTATTTGGAATTCCAATGTTTTGGAAAATATCCTTCTTGAAGATAATGAAATATGTCTCGGTACCAGGATTCTAGAGCTGTGAATAGAGGACATACATCCACCATATGTAACTCAGCTTCATTGTCCCAACTATTTTCTTTATTGTCTTTACCTTCAGCCATTAGTTTACACAATCCCATCCCTTTTACTATGGATTCTGGTTTGAACTCAAGATCATATTCTTATAAGGCTGTTACCTAGTTGCCTCTTCTTTCACCTAATTCCTTCTGTACAAAAAGAGATCTTACAGCTGGGTGTGGAACTATTACCTTAGTACGGTTCTTAAGTATGTATGGCCTGAATTTCTTTACCACTTTGAAAACTAGATAAGCTTGTTTATCAAAAGCTAGATAATTCAATTCAGCTCCTTATAGACCAGTGCTCATAAATGATATGGGGTACTCCTCCCCCCCATCCTCCTGCTGCGTAAGTACTGCTTCCAATGAATCATCAGATGCAAAAGTGTACAGAATAAAATATTTTTTGAAATTTGGACTTTTGAGTGATGGTGCATGAGCAATAGATGTTTTTATCTTACTGAATGCATTCTTTTCCACATTAGTCCATTTAAATTGTACACTTTGTTTAACCATCTGCTGGAAAGGTTTGACAATTTGAGCAAAATATGGTACAAACCTTTGCACAAAATTGATTGTCCCCATGAATGATTCCATACCTTTTTTGTTATGGGCTAAAGGGATCTCTTCTATGGATTTGATCCTTTCTGGGTCTATGGAGATCCCTTTCTTAGAAACAACATGACCTAGTGGCTTTCCTTCTATGACTGCAAACATGCATTTCTTAGGATTTAGTGAAATTCCATATTTTCGACAATGCTTGAAAATTTGTTTTAGATAGAATGCATGTTCCTCTCTCTTTTTTGAAAATATTGTGACATCATCGATATATACCACAACACTACGGCCAATCAGACCACGAAAATCTATATCCATGGCCCTCTGGAAAGTAGCTCCATCATTTATGAGTCCAAAGGGCATTCTTCTGTAAGCAAAAGTTCCCCACTTGGTTCTAAATGTGGTTTTAATCATGTCCTCTTCAGCTACTAATACTTGATTGTAGCCAGAGAATCCATCTAATAATGAAAATAATTCAGAACCTAAAACCATCTGCAATATTTGCTCCATGGGTGGGACTAGATAGTTATCTTTATCTGACCCACGATTGAGGTTTCTGAAATCTACACAGAGCCTAATTTATTTGGATTTTTTCCTTACTGGCACCAAATTTGAAACCCATTCTGAATGTCTGACTTTGAATATAATTTTAGCATTCAACAATTTTTTCACTTGACTCTGAATTAAAGGTTCCAGCTTTAGATGCATCTTCCTCAAAGGCTGTTGGTAAGGCTTGACTCCAGCTTTAATCGGGATGAAATGTTGTGTGATATTTGTGTCATAAGTTTTAAGCTCTTCATATGTCCAGGAAAACACATCTTTGTACTATTTAAATAGACTAATGAAATTACTCCTTTCGCCCAGAGAACATCACTTTCCCAAATTTCATATCTAGGTTCAGCTTCAGTCCCCAAATTTATTAGCTCAAATTGCAAGGATGAACTATGAGTCTTGAAATTCGCTGGATTTAAAAACTTATTGTTTAAGTCAAACATTCGTTCCAAGGTCCTGACTCCCTTAGGAATAAAATTCCAAAATTTTAATTCTGCTTGATGTTCTTCATCATCTATTATTGCTCCTTTAAAAGTCTCATCATTCATCAAGAATTCCAAAATTTGTTGATCATCATCAAAAGCCCGTAGATTGGTGGTCATATCCGGAACAGAAGGCCTGAAAAGTAATTCAATAGAACATCTATTATTATAAGGTACTAGCCTTGCAGCCGAGGTCACCAGTAAATTAGCTGCTGCATTCTTTAATCTAGGAATGGACAGAATATTGAATGCATGAAAATTCATAAGCAAATCCAAAACTTCATTTTGATAGGCTTTTAAATGTGGTGAAATATAGTGTATCTTATTTCAAATTTGCTTAACAACAATTTCAGAGTCTCCATATACTTTCAGATTTTTCACTTTCAGTTCTATTGTCTTTTTTAGTCCCTGAACTAGTGCTTCATACTCAGCTGTATTATTTGTACATTTGAACTCTAATCTAAAGAAAGAAAATGTTAATTTTTTATTGGATCAATCAGGACATAGCCAGCTCCTGATCCTTCCTATGTTTTAGATCCATCAAAATACAGGGCCCAAAAACTATCTACTTCTACTAAACTTGAATTAAAAACTACATCTGAAACTAAATCTACTATTTTACAGTCAATCTCATCAGCCCATGAAAATCGAAGGAGATCGGGCTGGGTGTCAGGTATATTGCTGGCTTCTTCAGCTTGGTAATTTCTCAGTTCCAATTCAATGAAGTAATTTCCCAACACAGAGTTTACTGGCTCATTCGTTCCCTCTAAATGAGTAACATTGTATTTCATTTGAGGTTCTATTAATACTTTTATTTGATTTGGAATTCCCTTATAAGCCAACCATAAATGTGACCAATCCGATGCAAAGCATCCATCTAACCTTGCTGCCCAATCTCGACTCAAAACCAATCCATAAGCATTTGGTATGTCAGCTACTACAATGTTGATGTATTGAGATACCCTTTCATCTGCAGATAAATGAATTAGAACATCTTCCATTTCTCCTATTAATTTCACAGCTGTCCTATCTAATTGAATAACTTGCTAGGTAGATGGTTTAGGTTGTCCATTTATTTTCTTGTAGACTAACCATGGCATAACTTTTACTAATGCTTCTGATTCCACTAAATAGTTGTGCACATTATAGTTGAAAATCTCAAAAGTTAGGAGAAATGCTGGGGTTTTATATTTATACTTACCTCCCACACTTGCTTCACCAATATTTTCTTCAAGTTGGTTGTCAGTGGGAAGCTCTTCTTCTGGTACTTCAAGTGCTTTTAAAAATTTATCTTTCTGCTGAGGTACATTACACATTTCAAACAATGAGATATTTGCCTTATCCTTTTTAATGTCTTCCACAATATCATACCCCATTTTAGGTTCTTTGAGATTCTTCTTGACATTATCAATCTTGTCTTCAAAAAGCTTAACAGGCATGTTAATTTTCTTTGGTTCTTGACTTGAAATGGTAAATTCAGGTGTTTTAACAGTTGTAGTGTTCCTTTGTATTTTTTTCATATTTTCTTCAAGTTTCTTAATCTTAGGAAGTATTGAATTGTCTTCTTTTAACAAGTTTTGACTTCTTGTTGTCACATTGGTTTCTGATGTTTCCTCTTGTTTAAGAGAATCTTCTTATTTTGTATCAAAAATTGAGACACAGTCCCATAAAACCAGAGTATCCTCCTCTTTTTTTTCTGTATATTGATTATCTTTTTCTTCCTCCTTACCAATTTCTGTCAGTTTGGAATCCAATAATTGATTCATTACCAGTGTCATAGAATTTATCCATTGGGGGAAATTCTTCTCAGAATGAGGCTGTTGATGAAAAGTACAAAAATTATCCATGCCTACATCAGTTAAATTCATTGCTAAAGGACTGTGTGGAGGAGGATTAGGTTGACTGTTGTCTTCCCTTTTCTTATAATAAGGCTTATATGATTTGTGAGCCTCTTTTTCCTTCTCTAAATCTATCACTATGTTGGATAACTTTTGCATCATCTTCAACATCCCTTCAAAATCCTGTGACCACTCATCCTTAGGCTTAGTCAGTAATAAACGTTTCTTGTTTCCAAAAGTCTTTTCTTCTGACTGCATAGGATAATTTTCTCTGCTTTCCAACTCAGCCTCCACCTTCTCAGCTTCTCCATAATTTTCTACTAATGCAGGTCTCACCGATCTCTTGGCAAACATGGCTAGATCAAGCCCAAGGGCTGAGGTATAGTATTCTATCAGGGCATTTTCAGATGGCTTATTTAATGCAGTAAAATTGTTTAGGTGAGCATCAAATCTTTGAGTAAAATCATGTACTTTTTCTTTTCTTTCTTTCCTTAGAGCACATAACCCCTTCATTAAGGCTACATGGGTTTTCTGAACTACATATTTACTTCTAAACATTCTCTCAAATGTGTTCCAATCTGTGATTGAATTTGCAGCAAGTGCAAAATACCATGAGGTTGCTTTTCCTTTTAGAGTGTGGGGAAACAATCTACACACTACATCTTCATGCTCCCCCACACGTAATCCTTATATAGCCAAGTAAAAGCTCTGTAAATGATCATCCACCAAAATGACTTCATCTGGTTCAAACTTGGGTAACATCTTGTCAAAAGCTTGAGGCAAATCATGCAAGGGAGGTGTCAAATTTAAAAGCGACCTATCTCTCCAAGAAAGTGGTGGAGGTGGTTGGTTTGCATTTACATTAGCCATGATCTAAGTGGAGAATGAGGTGGTGACTCAACAGGGGTTCGACAAGGTGAACAGTAAGGTGAATCTGGATCCAATTGATTCAAAGGTTGATCCACTTCTTGTAAGGCTGCTTCTACCAGTTCTTCAAGATCTTCTACCAACACTGAGTCTTCTAATTGAGGGCGATATTTATTCTGATACTCTCTTCTAGGCAAGAACTAAATGATAGTTAATCCTCCAATCTTTTTCGCATATGCCCTAGTGATTCTTCTTAAATCATCAACCACTTCGTTATCTATAGGATACAGATACCCTTTCTCTTTATCTTTGGGAGTGGATTTGTGAAACAAACTACTTTTAGAATTGTCATTAGTGGAGTGATTTAGAGGAAGTGAACTTCCTCGGCCAGCCATGCATTGGTGGCCCTCCTTATAGTGCCAAAAACTGTTGAGCCCTAGAAAATCGCAGGTAACAATAGTTAGGGATTCTCCCCAGTAAACGTTCCCAACTAGACCATTACTATTTGGTATGGGGAATCCGTCTAGTTTACAGTACGGCTACCGTAGGTCAAGTAACAAATTAAAATGTTTTACCAGTTACGACCTGGTCCACCGTGTATATTTTTAGTTTTTTGTATTTAATTTATGATGTGCAAGTGCCTATCTAAAAATGAAAATTGATAGAGATAACGAGGAGTGTCACAATGTGATGCGCAGGTTCTTACCTCTCTTGCATCTAAATCACAAACAACTAGAAAATAACTACAACTAACTAACCTATCCCCAGGGAGAAAAATTATCAGTTATCAATGAGTAATGTATTTTTGTGCATGTATTAAGAAAAATTATAGATAGTTGTTACTTATTTCAGAACACATGAACATTAATAGAAATATGAACAACAATATAGCTTATTGTTTATGATAACCTTCATTACTCACAGTGGAAATTTCAAAGAATAAACTATAAGACAATTCATAGCATGAACATAAATTAAATGAGTTAGAACGATCTCACAGTTAATGGACATAAGCTGAAAATGAAATAGTTCACATTCAACTGATCCATAGCAAAGCATTTGAAACATTCCACCCAACTTTTTCCAGCTGAAACTTGTAATTCTTTATTGCAAAAGGAAGTAGTTCTTCTTACAATATACTCTCAAAAATTGCTTGGGAAAGAAGTCCCTCTACATCTAAACTCTCCTATATTTATAAAAAAAATCAAAACCTTTGGGTTTCCCCTCAATGACTTTTGGGCTTCCCCAACCTCTCAATCCCAAAATTTTGTCTTGTAGTAAGTGCTCATAATTTATACAATATATTACATTTTAAATCAAAATTTTATAGAACACTTTATGAAGAGGGGCTCGCTTGGTCATTTATGAACTTTTTCCATGCCTGGGCCTCTGTTGCTATGCCTTCAAAATAGGAGGGTTCAAGAAAACAAATATTTATCTCATACTTAGCAGCCTGATTCTTAACTACTTCTATTCTCACCGGACTCAGGCGCAACTATTCTTCTAGTAAGTGGATACTTACTGCTGCATGAGCCACTGCATTCTTCAGAATCTGTTGATCTAGATCCTTGACTTGTTGGATCTCCTGTTCATCATCCTGATACTTGTTCCATAGATGTTCTATGAACAGATCATGTTCTAGTATCACATCCAATCTTTTTTCTATGGAAGCCTCGCATCTATTGTATGTGACCAACACTCTTATGTAGTATTTAGCACATAATCCCTTTGTTTTCTTTATAGTTTTATTGAATTCTTCCACAATATTGATGGAAAAATACAATAAATCATATCTTGCTTTAAACTCTATCGATATTTAACTGGTAGCTCTGCAGGAGGTTCCTCATTTGTTTCTATCCACACTATTCTTCATGTCAGAATCTCTAGAAACTCCTGAGATCTGTCCAAAAAATAAGATGTAATATCCAAAATCTCTTCCAATCTACTATCTATTTGGAAAATATTACATCTTCCTTCCTCAACACACATTTGCAAATGGTGTATCTTCCTCCTTTGAGCTATAACATGTTCCTTCAAAGGTTGGACATCTGTCTTCTATTCCATAGCATCTTTTAGTGATGCTGACAATGAAGCATTCTGTCCTTCCAAAACTGCTACCTGCATTTGATACTGTTTCTCTCTTTCTTCAGCGGTATCCTTCTCTGATTCTAAATCAATTACCTTCTTTTGCAACTAGACCTTCTCTGCACTTAGAGTTTCGTAAGAAACCTGAAGGTCAATTTTCTCACTTTTCAACACTTGATGCTCTAGCTATAGCCTCTGTAATTCTACTAAGATTTTTTGAGAAACCTTTTCTATTTTGTCTACAGAAAATTCTAAATCCTCCTTATTGGGTTGCAGAGTCTGGAGTTCTATCTTTGAAGTCCTCACTTCATTCTGCATGTCCTCAAATTTCCTCTTCAACTTATGACCTTCATCTCTCGCTTTCTTCAATGTTTCTTTTAATTGAGTTGCATTCCTTTTGGACTAATCAAGATCCATCATCATCCTATCTACATTATCTTCAGTAGCTTGGGTTAACGACACCCCAGCTCTTGTTGTCAATCTTGGATCTGCATCTGTCCCATACACCAAAGTCTTTTCAGTTATCATTTTTCCCGATTGTCCTCCTGTTTCAATCCTTTTCTTGGTCCTTTTAACAATCCTTTTCTTTTCCTTGTCATAGAAAATGGTGCTGAAATCAGGGACCTCTTCTCCTTATTTATTCATGAAAGGTATCAAAATCATTCCAGAAAACACAACTTTTCCTTGAGTGCTGCCAGAAGTTGCACCAAGCTCCCGGGGATCAGGATTATCTTGTCCAAGCCCTTGATCTGTATGATCATGTCTCCCTGGTGTATCCATTTTCTCAGTGGCCTGTTGGTCTTTTTTAGATCCTGTTAATCTCATACCTTCACTTTCTTCTTGTCTTTTCTTTATCTCTGCTTCTTTCTTCCTCTTTCTCTCTTCCTCTTCCTTCTTTGTTGCTTCCTCTGCAGCTCTCTTTCTTTCTTCTTCTTCTTTCTTCATCCAACTTTCTGCCTCTTGTGCTATCCTTCTAGCATCTTCTTCTGTATCGAATATAAAATAAATTATTAAAATAGATTAGTTAATTATATGAAAGGGTGTAACCCTTCACGCTCAAGCCTATAAAAGGTGAGCTTATTGTACATTTTACCCATCATCCAATATTTTTTTTTTAACAGAAACTAAAAAGGGGGTATATATAAAATTTAGTTGTGCACAACCATTCAATACAGACATGGTGGACCAAAGTATCTGTGCATAGCAGAAGAGCTGCACAAAGGGACTATCCACTATGTTTCCCAAAACATTTCAAAATGAGTTTGTTCAAAACTTATAAAGCCATGGGTTGTATAAGCCCTTACATACTAATTACATAAAAGTAAACAAAAAAACGTTCATACAAAGCTAGACAGTAGCAGGATAAGGATTGCCTCTTGGTTTTCTTGGCTAGACAACTGATTCCTCCTCCATTGGAAGCATGGCATCATCAGTGGCTGCATGGAATCGGCTGCTCTGATTCATGGATATGAATTTCTGGAGGTCCTCTTGGATCCTATCTACCTTCCCCATTATTTCATGAAGACTGCTTTCGTTGTCATCGATGTGTGAGTCGTGGTTGCTAATCTGGAGTGAGGTATAGCTGGCTGTGTCTTCCATTTTCTTTACCACCCGAGCCATCTCCCTGTTGTCCATAACGCTGATGGAAAGTAGTTCATACAAACGCCTTAAATTCTTCTTGATGTCCATAATCCCCACGTTTTCACCATCCTGGGCCATTTTGCCAACTTCTGACAATAAAGTGATTCGGGCGAACTAGTTATGAATAGCTTGAACAGGACTTGCAGGGGCTAAGAGATTATTGAAGCAGGCTCTTAGCATGAGGAACTCCCTAAACAGCAATGAGTCGATGTTTCTTCCACAGGCCAAGGTGCCCACGGCTCCCTCTTGCCACCCTGTACACCTGCAACCTATGACCGAGCTGCTGCCCCAGTTGCCAAAGAGAAAGCCTGAACCAGGAGAGACAGTCTGCAAAATTGAGAGAGAACTACACAAACAGGGGGAAAAGGCTGTAAGGGCCAACCTTTCTTTCACCACTGATCGAGTAAAAGGAAGAACCTGCCGTGGGAGGCCTTGCAGACTCCCTTGTCCAATGCCTGCGATAATATTCAACAGTAATCGCAGAGCTTCATATAATCCAGGGCCAAGAAAGGAAAAGGAATGGGAGAACATAATGCTACCAGTAGAGGCCATAGAGAAAAATGAGATGAGATCTTGAGTGTGCGAGAGGTAAATGAAAATCTCCCTGAAATGAAGAGCATTTAAAACCACTGCCAACGAGAGATGGAGATGACAGCGAAGGGGCCACGCGACAAAGGAAGGAGGAAGGGGAGGACTGAGAAGTAAATGGGAGGAGGAGGTGGAGAGGAGGCCAGCTACGAGGTGACGGAGGGCTTCAAAGATCGTGAGGGAGGGAAAAGAAGGAGGTGGTGAGGGGGGAAGGAGGATAGAGGGGGGGCCAAAAGTAAAGGAGGGATAAGGGAAAAAAAGCAAGGAAAATGAGAAGGAGATAGAAGCAAGGAGGCAAGGTGTGAAATGGGGGAGAGATAGACTCATTTTTAAATGAATTTGGTTATTGAAGGGTCGGAATGGGGACTTCCAACACCTCATATTAGGGTATAAATTTGAGAGTGGGGTGATTTCCATCCTGACTATACTGACCTTGCGAGAAAGAGGCTCCCACATTAGCCAGGCTGTCTGCAGCTGAATTATTGTGCTGGAGGATATGGTAAGCTTCATGGTTGCTGGACATAGGAAGCGTGGCTTTTCCATATAGACGTCGACAATTTACAGCTCCCGTAATGTATCCATTGATCAATTTATAGATGACATGCCTAGAGTCCCCATTAATCAAGGCCTTACGAATTTTCTTGACTTTGAGAATATGGAGGCTCTGGATAAGAGCCAACCACTCAGCTTCATTATTAGTTCTGATGCTGAGCCCCCACGCAAAAGTAAGTTCCACATGTCCTCCGGGATTTAGGAGAATCCCCCCCGCACCTACCTCCCCATCCATCATCCAATATATTATTATTATTCATATTTTATTATTACAATGATAGTTGGATTCGACTAATGGACAACCAGATTCGGTTGCTCCATTTGGTATCAGAGCTCGGATTTGGCTCCTTCGACCTGAGCTCGGATTCGACTCGTTATCACTAAGCTCGGATTCAGCTTCTCCCACTTGACCTCGGCTCATCTCACATCACCCTTCCACTCACATCTCTCATACATCCTTAATTTCATTCTCCCTACCATCATACTACCTTAGTCATCTTTCATCTTCTTTCCCCACTGCCATAACTCATTCCTTCCCATCCCCATTCCATGTCATTCTTAGGACCCCTTCAACCCTCCCATCTTGCAACCATCTTCTTCCGCTCCAGCTGTGCATATTCCCACCTCTCACAACCTCCTCTGCGTGCCTTATCTTCATCCACTGCACACCTTCTCCATCTTCCTTGCTATTCCCATCGTCGTTGCATACCTTCACTCCACACTCTCTTTCCCTGTGCTATTGCACTCAAGCATTCACACCACCTATGCGCTCCTGCGTTCCCTTCTGCAAAAATACCCACGTCCATACTCCTCACTCTACGCCTCCTATGTGTCCCCCAAGCTCATATTCATTGTCAATTCTCCCTTCGCTAGCTCACACTGCACCCTCCTTTGCTGCATCACGCTAACTCCATGCTACTGCTGATCCCCCCACCGCCTGTGCCTACCCCGCCCTTCCACCCTCTCCAATTCCCAACCCCTCCATCCTTCACCTCGCACCTATTCTACCACCATCGCTTCACTTCCACGACCTGCGCAAACCAAAAAACAAATAAAAAACAAAAAAATTTAAATATTATAATATCATATTTAAAAATATTATAATATAAAATTATTATAATATTTAATTTACTTTTATTATATTTAAAACAGAAGAATAATATAAAGGGTTCATTATATAATAATTCATATATAATTAATTATTATTCTTTTAAAACTGTTTAAAGAAAAAAAACTATTTACAAAATATAATATAGTTTATAAAAAGTATATAATAATAATAATATTAATTAATTAATTAATTAATATATTATTATCCAAAATAGCATGTAAATACATACCTCCGCATACAAGGTCCAAGACCATGGAGGAACTAAAAGAGAAGATCGAAAAAATGGAGAAGGACATTAAGTCCCTTGTCGCTAACCAAGAAGGCTTGAAGGAAAAGATGCAAAATAACAATACATTACTGAAAAATGATCTTGTTTTGGTACTAGAAAGAAGGATTGACGACAAACTTGGCAGCCTGAATAAAAAACAAAAAGACGTGGATGACAAAATGAGTACCATAACGAAAAACATAAACACCTTAACACAGAACATGAGCACCATGACACAGAACCATAATACATTAATTGAGATGTTACAAAGGCTCATACCCAGTCTGGTCCAAGTCAGCGGTCCACACATACTAGATGCCTCATTTCATGTTGCCACCTAGGAAACACTCGCAAATAATCAAGAAGAATTGCAAAAATAAATAAAGATTAACAATGCGATGCTTAAGCAAGAGATAGAAACACAAGTATTGTTAGATATGGAGGAACGATTAAACAACAAAGTAGATGCTATAAGTAAAATAGTAGAGAAGAAAAACTAAAAATCACCACCCACAACGAAGCAATTCAGATATGTCACTTTCATCGTCTAGTAGTTTTGAGCCACCATCAAACCATAAGGCGAAAGGAAATCAACGTCGTCCTTACAAAGTGTACCCACCTAAGGCAAAAATAGAGTTGTTGACATACAATGGGAGTGAAGACCAATGCATTGCTTGGCTAAACAAAGCAGAAGAATACTTCGACATTTACAACATTCAATTTGACGAGGAGAAGGTGAAATATGCTTCAATGCATATGGAAGTGTACACCTATAATTGGTACTTATGGTGGAAGAGAGATAGTTTTGCCTACACCTAGAACTTGTTCAAAAATTATTTTTTTAATAGGTTTCAAGGAATGAAAGAAGATGATTTTTTCAGTAAACTTACCAAACTGTAACAAGTCGGAAACATTGAGGAATTCACACATCAATGGGAATCCCTATCGACATGAGTATTTGGGTTGTCTGACAAGCAAAGACTCAAAACCTATTTAGGAGGTCTTAAACCACACCTCCAAAAAGAGTTAAAGTTACATGACATACCTAATGTAGAATTAGCAAGATGTAAAGAAAAAGTCGTAGAACGCAAATTGGAAGGAATAAAAACAAAAGGATATAGCCATTATCGACAAGAAAAAGAGACACAATGTAGGTACTATGCAGATACTTGGTCTCTCGGCCATCAATGTCACAAACCTCAATCATACGCCTATGAAATGGAAAATAGATCAAAGTCATCTAACGGTTACTCTGATAATAAAAATAAAAAGAAGAAAAACATATGTCGTCGATGCGGTGATGATTGCATCCCTGGTCACAAATGTAGGAACAATGAGACAATACAGTGCAAAGGAAAGGATGTGCAAGTCTCTACACAAGAGACCTCGTCTGATTCTAATACCGACACTAAGTTAGAATTAATAACGACACTAAGAAAATACTTAAGCTTTGAGGACAAAGCTTCCTTAAAGGGAGTGGCAATGTAACGATTATAAAACAAATTATTAAAATAGATAGTTAATTATATGAAAGGGTGTAACCCTTCATGCTCAAGCCTATAAAAGGTGATCTTATTGTAAATTTTACCCATCATCCAATATATTATTATTATTCATATTTTATTATTACAATGATAGCCATATTCGACTAACGAACAACTGGATTCAGTTGCTCCATCTTCCCTCTTGCTGGCTTCTTCTTCTTCAATTGTCTTATTCTTCTGTGTAGTTTTTCCTTTTCAGCCTACAGTAGTGATTTTCTGTTTAAATCTCTTCTTTAAGGTAGTAATGTTCCTTGCATTTCTAAATATTTCCTTCTCCTTGTCCCAGAAATTGGTGTATTCGAAGTGAATATTTGCCTCTTTGCAGTGATCTGCAACCTTATTTTGGGAGTCACTCCTGTGAAAATTCATCTCACCAAAAGAGAAGTGCTCTAGCTCCTGCACGAATTATGTATTATGTTTTACCTTTGAAAACTTATAACTCCCTAGCCAGAAAGGTATGGTAGGATATGTTTCCTTCTGATGTTCAAACAAGAAACTTCCCACACCATCAATGTATACCTGCCTTACTAGTTCTTTATGTAGCACATAATCAGTGGCACATTTAGGGAGCAGAGAAGCTTCCCTAGAGCCACCATACATTTTGATATACATTCCTTCCTCAGTCAAATAATAACTTCCATATTCTTCAATGAATTTGAACGCTTCTTCGGACATGCAGTTGCATTCTGTCAAGAAAAATAGATTGTACAAAGACATGATGAAGTGTTCACATATTTTGCTGTAGTAGCTATGGTATTTTTGTGCCCAAAATAATTTATATGTAGTGTATACAGGGGTCCTATCCCTATCCCAATTACACCTCAAGGTAAGAAAATACTAGGTACACAGTATACAGTCAACTCAAATAGATCTCGTGTAGAACTCTGAATTCTTCTGTGACACCCCTCCCAAAGCTGAAGATATGCATGCTGAGAGGCTATTGGACACTATGTTTTCCCAATTGAATATGGTTCCTTGAGTGGCCACATAGAAAATAATTGGTATCCATCCCAATTCGAATCTTTTTCCATGAGCTCTCCCAAAAATTCTTTTTAGCATCAGTGCAATAAATCTATAGGGAGTCCAAAGAGTGGATGTATCATATTCTCCTGAGGACCTGGTTAGAAAGTTCTTCCCTGGTATCATCATTCTTTTAACTGTTTCAACCAGGTCCAAATATGTCTCTTTCAACAACCTTTCTGTTAGGTAAATCTGAGCAGGAGGTAGATGATATGCCATGGAGACATAAGCAGGGATGTATGCAGCATATCCCTATTTAGCAGTATTTTCAAGGATCATCGTAGTTACATCTACCCTAGGAAGAATTTAGCCGATCACCTCTGAGCATGGGAACAACTCAAGTCTTGTGGGTACCTTCATAAGAGTCGATTTCTTGATGTTTGCATAAATAGTCAGTTCTTCAAATCTTGCATCAGGCACATTCTGATTTGCAATCATCCTGTATATTCCCCCCCTTTTATAATTCGGTTCAACCCCGGTGGTAGATTTGATATGTTCGTATATGTATTCAACCTTGGTGATGATTTCAACCTCTGGTTCTCCTTCCACAACTGGAGCCTTATTCTTTTGTCTTTTAGACATATCTTCTTTGCAACAGTCACCTTGTCATAAACACAGTATGTTCTTAGACCATTTGAGCTTTTAGTAAGTGTTTTAGTAATGAAAAAAAAACCATATCAACCTATTTACCTCTTCCATATGTATTCTCACAAATAAACTATACATAGTATTAATGCATAAAAGAAAATGACAAGGAAAAAGAAACTCATGCAAGTTGTGTCTTAAAATCCTCTAAGTCCACCGTTTGCAACTAATAACACAACCTTGATAGAAAAACTCATCATTTAATCTAGACTGTATTCAAAATAATCTAACTCCTCAATAAAATGTGGACTGCATTGCTACTACTATTAAACCTCAAACCACTAGACCCTATACTGATCCCCATCACGGAAAACCCCAACTTGAACAAAAATCAACCCATAGTTAGCTACCTTAGACATTATTTAATCCATTTTTGTCTTATTTTCCTAGTTTCCATATTCCACTCTATGCAAGTTGTCCTCCACATGTCCTAGATGGTCAAACTTGCTAAAACTGAGTCATGGAGCACTTAGGAAACCTCTTGGAATCAATTCTACTTTATTCTTGAACCTCCCTAGTGCATATCTACTTTTTCTACTTTATTGTTGCTTTTACTGAGTTTTAAGGCAATTGGGAAAGTATGACTAGGTGAAGTTGACTTGTTTTACCCTCATCATCATCCTCTCTTTTCTCCTAATAAAAGAATGTATGATTTGTCCTTCCATCACCTATTAGCTTTCCTAATTTATTTTTCCAATTCGTGAGCTCCTAGGCAGATTTGGAAACTACTTTATGCACCTATGGGGGATTTGACTAGATTTAGTAAGCCTGCTTTTGAATAATTCGAATGGAATCCCAATGCATTCGAATCTCTCATGTAATTATTTATTGTGGTAGCCTATGACTTCACAAGGTTGGCTATTGTACTCTTATTCAATACAGATTAGTGTTCTTCTCCATATTCAGTCTCCTTTGTGTGTAATTTGCATGTGTAATTGGCAATTTTTGTGAGTGTAATTGTTCTAACACCTTAGTTCAATTTCCACATGGTATCAGAGACTTTGTAGATCAATTTCTCTCCTTCCATATTGTTATTGCATGTTCGACATCATTGACTGGGAGCATTCTGCTAACTGAAGGGACAATTTCTGAGCTATGGATCAATCTCAGAAGATCATCTTGAATCCATTTAATTTCTTTGAATGGAAAGAAGAGATGGAGATATTGTTGAGAGTGAAAGGCATCCACATAGTGACTATGGAAATAGAATCAGATCCCAATGCAGTTGCATAGAAAATTAAATGGCACAACAGGAGGGATGAGGCCTATGGTCTCCTATGTCTGAGCATATCCAGAGACCTCCTTTTCCATCTTAATAGATTGACATCACCAAATGAAGTATGGGAGAAGCTTGTAGAGATTTTTGGTAAAACAGATGAGATGAGAGGACATCAAATTGAGAATTAATTTATCTTCTTGAGTCCCAGTAGCTTCGAATCCCTGCAACTCGACTTTTCCAAGTTTAAAGCCCTTGTTTTGTAGCTAAAATAGTGTGGAATTGAAAAGAAGGAGGAGCAACTAGTTTTGGCCATGCTCTCGAAGCTTGGCCCTGATTATTTAGTGTTTGTTTCAACCTTCCATGCCACCAAGTTGATAGCTCAATCCTGGAAGATGCCTAAACTTGTAGAGTTCATGGAATCTCTCACACAAGAACAAGATAAACCGGTGATGATGGGCACCATCAAACCTTCCAAAGATGAAGCTCTGGTTGCTGGAGATTCAAGGGTGGATTCAAAAGGCAATAAGAAATATAAGAAGCCACCTGTGCAAAAGAGAGACAAGAACAAGTCTCCAGAGGAGCCCCAAGGTTCCAAGAAGAACCCCCAGAATAAGAAGAACAAAGGAGAAATGAGCAAGTGCGCATACTGTAGTAAGGGAAATCATCCTGAAAGCTCCTACATGAAGAAGTAAATTTACATGCTGACCCAACTCCTGGAGAAGAATGGCATATCCCTTCCTGATAGCTCAAAGAAGAGGGAAGGAGGATCAAATTCAGAAGATAGAGAGAGAGTTCATGCATTGGTTGTTGGCACATCAAGCTCACCTAGTTTCATCATTGATTCTAGAGCTTCAAGACATATGGTTTCAACCAAGGAGGCATTCACCTCACTTGACATGTTGAAAGGTCCACCAATAGTACTGGGAGATGACTCTCTCACTGAAAGTTTGGGCAAAGGGAGGATTGATCTTGACCATGGTAAGTTCAGAAATGTATTGTATGTTCCAGGTCTTGCCTCTAACCTCTTGTCAGTGTATCAGATGACCCACATAAGGTCTCCAAAGAAGGTCATATTCTCCCCTGATGAAGGTGAGATCACAGAGATCCCAAGTGGTAAAGTCATTGCAAAAGGAGTTGCAAATCACACTTCAAAGGTATACATGTTCTCACATTTCCTACCCTACTCAAACCCCTCTGCTCTTACGATTCATGCTAATGAGGAAAGCAAGATTTGGCATGAAATATTTGGCCATATTAACTATAAGTATATTTCTAATCTTAGTGAAAAATAAATGGTCATAGGGTTACCAAAGATTAAGTTTTCGAAAGGAGTCTGTCAAGGTTGCATCTTAGGAAAACACCCAGAGCATAAATTTGAGAAAGCTAGTCATGAGAGAACCTCTACACCTCTTGAGTTGATCCACAGTGATTTTTCTGGCCCATTTCCTTATATGTCAATGAGTCAGACCAAATATGCATTAGCATTCATATATGAATTTTGGAGGTACTGCTGGGTTTACTTCCTAAAGCATAAGTCTGAAGTTTTTGGCCTCTTCAAAGTCTTTAAGGCTTTGGTTGAAAACCAGTCTGGGAGGAAACTCAAGGTCCTCAAATATGACAATGGTGGTGAGTATGTCAAGTCTGAGTTCATTCAATATTGTGCAGATGCAGTTATTGATATGCAACATTCTATCCCTTACACACAACAACAAAATGGTGTTGCTGAGAGGAAGAATAGATCACTGAAAGAGATGGCAACCTACATGATGGAGGCTAAGACTTTGCCACCAAAGTTTTGGGCCAAAGCTATAAACTATGTAGTCTATATCTAGAATAGGGTGCCTCATAAACAACTTGATGGTATGACTCTTTTCGAAGCATGGAGTGGGCACAAGCCAGATGTGACCCATTTCAAGATTTTTGGCTCAAGGGCTTGGGCTAGAATTCCAATAGAAAAGAGGAAGGCCGAAGCTATAAACTGTGCAGCCTATATCCAGAATAGGGTGCCTCATACAAAACTTGATGGTATGACTCCTTTCAAAGCATGGAGTGGGCACAAGCCAGATGTGACCCATTTTAGGATTTTTGGCTCAAGGGCTTGGGCTAGAATTCCAATAGAAAAGAGGAAGGCTTTGCAGCCCCAAAGCCAAGAGTGTCTATTTGTTGGGTACTTTGAAGATTCAAAAGGGTACAAGCTGATAAATTTGAGCACAAATAAATCCTTCATTGAAAGGAGTGTTCAGTTCCAAGAAGAGCCTTTAGCAATAGTTGAAGTTGGAGAGTCTTATTCACCAGTAGAACCACTGAATGTAAGTGAAGAGATAAATGAGTTTGTTGATTCTGATACGTCTGATAATGATGATTTAATTGCATATCATAACATTCCTACAAGACCAAAATGGGCATCAAATACCATTCATGCAGTTGGGGAACTAGCTAGAAATCCTAGTCATTCTAGCAGGACTAGATCTCGGTTTGAGAGTGCCCTGTGTATGAAAGACCCTTTGTTTGTAGAGAAATTCTATCTGATGTTTGAATCAGACCCAAAGACACATGAATATGCAGCACATGATCCAAGATGGCAAACATCCATGAAAGAAGAATTCAGCTCATTCCAGAAGAACAACACTTGGGAGCTGGGTGATCTTCCCCCAGGGAGGAAGCTAGTTCAATGTAAGAGGGTTTTCAAAACTAAGTTTGCTTCTGATGGTTCACATTTGAAACATAATGCAAGATTGGTATCCAAGGGCTACTCATAGGTACATGGTATGGACTACAATGAGACCTTTGCACCAGTGGAAAAGATGGACTCCATCAGGCTAGCCTTAGCCATTGCAGCTTCGAAGCAGTGGGAGGCACATCACATGGATGTGAATTGTGCTTTCCTGAATGGATATATTACTGAAGATATTGACATGCAGAAGCCTCAAGGATTTTTTACTAATCCATCTCTTCTGTGCAGGCTAAAGAAATCATTGTATGGGCTTAAGCAAGCCCCTAGGGCTTGGTATGCCAAGATTGATGTCTTTCTGCTATCATTGAGTTTTGTTCGATGCAAGTCTGATCCTAATATTTATTTGAAGCTGATTCATGGTTATTTGATGATTATTGTATTGTATGTGGATGACCTTCTCATTACAGGAGGCTCAAAGGATGAAATTGCCTCCTTGAAGGATGCAATGAACCATGCATTTTCTATGATTGATTTGTGGTTATTGAGCCAATTCTTGGGTCTCGAGATTTATCAAACCAAACATGGAATAAAAGTACATCATTACAAGTATAATTTGTATTTTTTGAACAAGTTCAACATGAAATATTGCAAGCCAAGCAAGACTCCCTTCCTTTCAGGAGTTAATCTTGAAGAAGCAGGTTCTTCTCCTATGGTAAATAATACACTGTATAGGAAACTAATTGGGTGTTTGTTGTACCTTATACATAATCAACCTGATATTTCTTATGAATTAAGTGTGGATTTAAGATACATGTATCATCCTCATAATATCCATTGGAGAGCATCCAAAAGGATCCTTAACTTTGTTCAGGGAACAAGGACTCATGGGATCTTCTACAAAGCTAAATCTGATCTTGATTTGATTGGGTTTACTGACAGTGATTAGGAAGGTGAAAACATAGATCGAAAGTCAACATCAATATATCTGTTCATGCTTACTGAAGGACCAATTAGCTGGTCAAGCAAGAAACAGAGTGCCATTGCACTCTCATCTACAGAAGCAGAGTACAGAGGAGTTGTAAATGCAGCAACTCAATGTTTATGGTTGCAGGGGTTACTTGGTGAGTGTGGCTTCGAATCGAAATAATCAAATACTATCTATTGTGATAATTAGAGTACCATTCAAATCTTGAATGATCCAGTTCAGAGACAAAGAACCAAACACATTGAGATCCATATGCACTACATCAGACAGCTTGTGCATGATGACACCATTCACCTACTCTTTTGTTCATCTTTAGAACAAGTAGCAGACATATTCACCAAAGTTTTTTGTGAGAAGAATTTCAGCAATCTCAAATCGCTGCTGGGGATTTCTGATCATGTTGTGAAGCATTATTGATGACAAGATTTTCAAATTTTGTTTTACTGTCCATGTTTAAGGGATGATTTTTCCCACTGGGTTTTTGCCTCTTTCCTTGTTTAAATGGACATGCAGTATGTAAAGGGTGACTAAGCCTTGTTGCTAGGCTCTATAATTTTATGATATTTTACTAATAATTCAGGCTTAAGGGGGGGTGTTAGAATAATCAACCCATAGTTATCTACCTTAGACATTATTTAATCCATTTTTGTCTTATTTGCCTAGTTTCCATATTCCACTCTATGCAAGCTGTCCTCCACATGTCCTAGATAGTAAAACTTGCTAAAAATAAGTCATGGAATGCTTGGGAAACCTCTTTGAATCAATTCTAATTTATTCATGAACCTCCCTAGTGCATATCTGCTTTTTCTACTTTATTGCTGCTTTTACTGAGTTTTAAGGCAATTGGGAAAGTATGACTAGGTGAAGTTGAATTGTTTTTTTCCCTCATCATCCTCCTTTATTTTATCCTAATAAAAGCATGTATGAGTTATCCTTCCATCACCTATTATCTTTCCTAATTTATTTTTCCAATTCGTGAGCTCCTAGGCAGATTTGGAAACTACTTTATGCACCTATGAGGGATTTGACTAGATTTAGTAAGCCTGCTTTTGACTAATTCGAATGGCATCCCAATTCATTCGACTATATCATGTAATTATTTATTTTGGAAGCCTATTACTTCACAAGGTTGTATATTGTACACTTATTCAATACATATTAGTGTTCTTCTCCATATTCAGTCTCCTTTGTGTGTAATTTTTATGTGTAATTGGCAATGTTTGTGAGTGTAATTGTTCTAACACCTGGGTTCAATTTCCACAGTCAAAATCTCTAAACACTATGTGTCAGCAACTCAAACCTCAACATCTCTGCAGTGTCAGTGATTCAAACCTCAACGTTGCCGTAGTGTCGGTGATGCCGAGCACTAAATTCGCGATGGTTAAGCATCAGAGGTCGGGAAGACTAACCTATAACTACATCGGAACCGGTGAGAGGAAGTACTAACCACTAAAACATCGTAACTTAAAACCACAATACTCATCATAGTGTCAGCGACATAAATGACAAGCCCTCTGAAACGTCGGCGTCGTAGAGGACTAAACCTCCGACCGTTGTCAAAAAACGTTTCGATAGCGAAAAAATAAAGTCATCGACAATCAAAAAGTTTGAACAATAAAAACAGAAAGATAAAGGCCATGAATTTGGCAATAAAAAAAACTATCCATCAAGACGTTCACTATTTTCCCTCCGAAACGGTGGCGACGTATAAGACTAATGCCCTGACTCACTCTTCAATAAACTCCCGAAACGAAAGGAAATCATCAAGAGTCAAACGTTAAGCTTTGAAAGATAAAACAAAACTCCACAGTATTTTATGCATTGGCTAGACAATGGCAGTGCTAGATTCTTCAAATCCCGAAACGAAATAAAAACAGTTGGCCTTACTTTTGACTTCAAAAGATCAAAATTTATAGCATAGGAAAGACAGATCTCAGGAAACAAAACAATCCAAGGCTAGATAAAAATAAAAGGAGGGTCCCAAATTTTTCAAAAATTTGGGAAAAGGTTGCAGTTGCAACACATCTCAACATTCATCAGCATAACAATACGAAACTAACATCTTAATAGTCATTAGTAAAACAATACTGAACTAACATCTCAACAGTCATCAGTATAACAAATACTGAACTATCACCTCAATAGTATAACACTACTAAAAGAAAACATCTCATCAAACAACAATATATAAATACTGTAACAACCATCCTACCCTCTAACTATCTTGGAGTAGCATCACAGTGAGTTCTCTAGTAGATCCACCCAAGAATTTTGTCTAGCTTACTAACTCTTTCAAGCGAACAAGCCTAGTTAGACAGATGGATCTTCCTGGGGACCAACAAGATTTTTCTTGACTTACAAACCCACTTGGGTTAAACTGATCTAGTCAAACATACTAATCCCCCTAGGATCAACAGGCCTCATCTGACTAACCCTTTTGGGCCAAACTGTCCTAGTCAGACTTACCCTACTCTAGACTGAGCTACTCACCACTGCATCCTTCTTCCATCTACTATCACTCCCTCTTTCGGGAGAGGTCCTTCCGGACTACACCTGTTGGCAGGGGTTTGGGGTAAGTGAGTTGCACAGCACCGGTGAGGCTGCGCAAGCTCATGTGACACCATGCAGGACCAAATCAGCACGATATGGGAAAGAATAACTATTTTTTGAATTTCTTATGCAATTTTGTACCGATTGACCACATTTTGTGGATATAGGTCACGAGTTTGTTGGAATTTAGTTAGAAGTGGACCTTGGATGTAAAGGCGCAAACCTATATATAGAATCAGAATTGAAATTGTAGAGCATTGAAGATCCTTGATGTGGAAGATCAATTGAGGAATCCATTTTGTGATCTAATAGCTATGTGTGATCTGGTCACTTCATTTTGTTCTTGAGCAGTTTTAGCTCTGTTTGTGTCGACCATCTATCGAATCTTGGATTATGATCATTCTCCTGTTCTGGAGAAGTACTGTATGATTCATATCTCTTGCATAGAAGTAATATGACATGATGGATGTTTCTATAAATTGATATTGTCTCTTATTTATTTTCTGTCTTTATGTGTTGCAATGACAATGATGGATGTTTTTGAATCTGTTGCATGAATGAATGACACTACTACAATAAATAAGTGAACAATGCGATCTATTAGCGATCTATTAGTTATGCTAATAGATCTATGATGAATGTTGCGATACTAATTAACTATCTCTGAAGATCTAATGATTATGTTGTTGAGTCATTGATGCCCTGTCCTCCCTTCTTACTGCAGGAAACTTGGTTCTGATAGCTCTCCCTCAAACATCTCAAGTGAGACTTCATCCACTCCATGGGAGTTGTTGGGAAGGGTGAAATTTTTCTAGGCTAGTGCTCAGGGATATCACACTAGTTAGGCATCAACAGAGTAAGAACCCCTATCGACGAGGCTTTGTTGGTCAGTTTTTTCCAACAAATGGTTTCGTTGTCCGGAGATTGTTGCGACTGAAGGGAGGATATGTTGTGGCATCCAACTAAGCCAAATATTGAAGATTGGTTTGACCTAAAGCTGAGAGAGTTTTCTAAAATAGAGAATCCAAATCCAAATTTTTCGACAAACAATCATCTCGCTAGATATATCCATGACGGTTCCTACGAATGATTTTTCTGTGAATTTCCTATCATAATGAATGAGTGGCTAGTGCAATTCACTTATAATAAGAACAACCATCAAGGAGGGAAACTGACATCCTGGACCCTTGAACTGATCCAAGAATTGCAAGAAACCGACAACAAAGCATCGTGACTTGTTGAAGTATGGATGGATAGTATTATGGAAGGATACATCACTGATTTTGCATTCAATACCAATAAGTCATACAACGAAGTAGAAAGAAATTTCTTCAATGGACCATGAGGTAGGTTCTTGTTGTCTCTATAATTATCTATTAAGATGCTTGTTTGCGAGAAGGGAATTCTGAAAATGCACTTCAAGTAGTGGAATTCTGTTGTGCGGAGGTCGTGGACACTGTGACGAAAGGGGGGAGGCGAATGGAAAAATAAGGGCTAGATGGGTATGATTTTTTATGACACTATGAGGGTCACCGAAGAAACAAGTGGTTGTACAAGGGGAGGATAAAGGTTTCGACAAGAGAAGAGGTAGAGGATAGGGAAAGGTCTTGCTATGATCAAAGCACAAGGCCACAAAGAAAAACCACATGGGACGAAGTGACCCTTCAGTGACGTCAAGCACGACTGGAGCCAGGCTACACATAGGATAGCAGTAATCTCGAACCCCAGTAGTAACATTTCACACCTCCGTGCACCACTCCACCAACAGGTAGAAAAGTGCATTCTACGTCGACTTGTATGGCGTGCCAGCAGTAGTCTAGTAGTAGAGCATCATTTGGAGGAAGAAGGCCCAGAATGGCGAGCGATGAGATGAAGATACCAATGTTCCATGGAAATATGACTAATGACCTAGAGCAGTATTGGTTCTTGTGTGAATGTTATGCCCAAATCCTATCACCACCATGCGATAATACCTTTTACTTGCATCTTTTCCCTTAATCCCAGCACTTAGAGTGGAAACCTATGTTGTTTGTCAATTCTACATAAAAAAAATCAGCACCTTGTTTTCCCTGTGACCCATGAGCGATACCTTGCTTGCACTGCTTGTATCTTATTTTCCATAAGTGGTACCATCACCTGTGGTCTTTGGTCCATAAGCATTTCTTATCTAAACTGCTTTGTCATAAGATAAGAAAAGCGGTAGCCTGGGTAAAATGGGAAAAAGAGAAGTTTCTCGAGGCTTCTAGATCATGAACCTCATTTCCTCCCTTATCCCTATCATTGTGGGTCAGTTGAGCTTGAGATCCCCCATCATAGGATCTTAGAGGCCACCTCATCCATAATTCTCTCAACTATTCCTATCCATTCAACCTTATAAATACAAGCTCGTGTCCATAGTTGAGGGGGAGAACTATAGAGGTATTGTTATGTTGTTGGATTGACCACTTAGTCCAAGCCATTGGAGAGCATAGAGAGCAAATTTGGAGCTTATGGGGATGAAGTGTTTGTCTCGTGGAGATGCTTGTCGACACTAAGGAAATGGTTGTAAGCTTCTCCATACATCTTTAATGCAAAGATGATTCCATCCCACATTACTGTTGTTTTGATTTCACATGTACATGTTGTTAGATTCCTTAGTCACTAACATGCATAAGTAGATGATTTTCTGGTAGCTTTGATGTGTTTTTATGTTTGATCTATT
Organism: Pseudotsuga menziesii; assembly: GCA_001517045.1. NCBI lineage: Eukaryota > Viridiplantae > Streptophyta > Pinopsida > Pinales > Pinaceae > Pseudotsuga > Pseudotsuga menziesii. The sequence goes on from LPNX010285077.1 coordinate 301,463, forward strand.
TGCAGGTACATAGGTTCACTATCGAAGTAGCATTCGAGGTGTCTACGACATCTAGGGAATGTCTTCATCCTTTGTCGTTCACTCATTTGTTCTAGATCTGAACCATTCAAACCAAAGGAACAACTTATGTCTACAGAAGGTGAAATATTCCTGGTTAGAAATCTACTGACTCCACTGGGGATTGATACATATATCAGTTGATCTGATCTTCCCCAGTTCTTGAACCCTTGTCCAAATCCAGGCTCCATATCCAACTCTCTTCAGTCAGATCTGCTATCTAACTCAGTGAATTTTGGTTTGCAACTTTCAGATATGAAGTATTTCAACTTTTTATACTCTTTTTTACTATCAATCCATCAATTTTTACCTTGATCTGATCTTTTTCCAACTTGATCTATTGTTCTCCTTTGTGTTTTGTTTCTATATAGGGGACCACTCTTATGTTGTTGGCGAGAAGCGGTGCCACTACCTGAAACCTGTTAGCAGTATGTAGTGCCACCACCTGAGTCTTGTTATCCAGAAGCAGTGCTTGTCTAGAACCGCTCTATCAAGACCCCTCCAGCACAGTGCCAGGTATGCCTTATTCCAAAACTACTTTTTTCTCATTTTTTGCAAAAAAATTGAGTTGATTTTCTTTCACCCTGCATTGTCAAGCTTGTGTGTTAGAATCTGATGCTTATGGTTTGAAATTATGTGGTAAAAGATTAGTTTGATTGAAGAATTCAAAATCTAGATTAGGCTTGTTGATTGTCCATTCTCTTCCATGCTTGTTGGTTGTGTTTGTGGAAGGATTTCTTTTTCGAAATCTTAGGTGTTAGCAATCTCTCTTTTCATTTCTATTATATAGACTAAAATAAAAACATTTAATTAGCATCTTGATTTCATTTTTTGTTTCCATAGAAGACTTCTTTTTGCTTGTTTAAAAAGAAACTTTTTGACTGAGATTAGGTCATTATCATTAGTGAGCATAAGACATTGGATCTCTGATTGGCCTCACAAGATTTCAGGTTCTCTATGTTCTTTTGTCTCTTTTGCATTAGTACTATCTCATCAAAATAAACATATTGTAGTTTTAAGTTAGATCTATCTATGCTTCAAGAAAAATCGAAAAATAGAGTGCATATGCATATAGTGTGCTTCTTGTTTTTCTTTTAGGAAAAGAGACTTCTCCCCTTTTGATTGCTTTCAAAAAAGAGAAATGAGTTTGGAAAGTGCTTCTTGTCTTTGATTTTGTGTTCAATATTGTTGTTTGGAAATTTTTGGTTTTGAAGCAAATGAAAATACTCTCTTTCCCTCCCATAAGTAGGCATACCACAAATGGTAAAGTGAAATATTTGCATATGCATTTTGCATAGTTTTACTTTTTCTGTCAAAAATCCATGCATTCACCTAACCGTCCACTTTAAAATTAATGGTAGTTATAGGTTAAAATTTACATAGAAATTTGAGTGATAGGTTAGAGACGTGTTCGGGTGTCATTAAGAATAGGATTTGTCATTACTTGTCCGCATTACATCTCGGGACTCGCACGGTTCTTCCATGTACTGTCGGTATACCAAACGATCTTTCACGTGCCCTTGAGGTATATAGAAAGGTACTTCACATACTCAATTGTATATCAGAAGGCCCCTTGTGTACGATTATCCATTAGACAGCAGTACTAACAATTTGAGCTCCCATGTACCTTGCGTATATCGGGAGACCCCACTAGGATACCTTATCCATCTAAGGAAAGCCCTTTGGCCATCTTGCTTGGAGCCATACACTGAAAACAACATTTGGGGAGATTACTACACACATACCCTTGAGGTATATCGCAAGTGGCACCTTCTTGACAATCCTAGTGAAAGACCTAACTATCTGAACCCCTCTTGTCATTTAAAGTTTGCTTGTGTGACCTATAGCTTGAGTAGGGAAATTTTTGGTGTGTTTTCTAGTTTTTGAGACCCTAGGTTAGATAGGAGCTATACAAACTGGCTGAGCTAACACACTCTACAAGAGTATGGGGATTTCCACCCTATTTTATTCCTGTTTCAAGAGAAAATCCAATGGAACCTATCGACCAAGGAGTTGTTACTACCTCCCAAGTGGGAGATAATGTGGTTGCAGAAAGTGGAGGACCATATCCTTCACACTCACCTCCCTTGGTCCAATAACCTTCTCGGGTTAATACTTCATTACATTCTCCCATAGAAGGTTATGTTGATGATACTACACATCTGGATTATGGTCCCAATGCTCCATTTTGGGATACCTCTATAGGATAGGCCATTGCCTCATTTGGCACCCATTTAAACGTTTCTAAAGAAGTTTCTCGAGATGAAGAAGAATGTAGACAATACCACACAACCATTCTCCGTGCACAAGAGATTGAAAAGAAAATAGACGACATATTGGGAACACCACCATCACGTTCCACAGTTGTTCCTATGGGATATCATTCACTTGCTGATTCTCTGAGACCCATTGAACCGATTATAGATCGCACAGTAAATCCACACAACCTAGGTCAAAATACCAACCCCACCACCTCCCATATGATGTCTATTCCCAATCCTCCCAGGTCTTCTGCACCTGGGGCTCAACCTTCAATTTATGTTTCATCATTACCTTCTAGTATCAGGGGGAAACCACCAGCACGAACTACGTTATCTGGCACCAGAATTGTATTTAGTGAAGGATAGACCTCTGATATAGAGCAATCTACAGTTTATGTCCCTCCCACCCACACTAATGTGGTTAATCCCTCATCTAGTTCAAGTCAGCCCTTGGGGGCACAACCTGTAACCAATCAAACCTCTTTGGGTTATGGTTTTATAGAAAATAAAATACATGTAGGAAACATTAATTATCCACCCAATCCTATAGGAATGCCTTATGTTGGAATTCCATATCCTAGTAATACTTTCATGCCCTCATCCTAGTGGTTTTGGAGGCTCTATAGGTGTACCTCCGAGCAGTATGGGAGGGTATGGTTGTCTCGGTAGTCCTGGTGGTCCCAATGGTCCTAGTGGCCCTCCTCCCAGAGGCCCTGGTGGTCCTAACGGTCCTAATCCTGAAAATCAACCCCCTGCGGGAAGATTTTCCGGTAGTTCTTCGTCACAACAATCTATCTATCAGTTTACTTACGGTCCTACTGGTAACTATATTCCATATCAATATTACTAGTATGTTCAACCTAACCATTAGTTACCTTTCCTAGCAACTTTGGACTTGCCTGATTTGTCCAAGTTGATTAATGATCCCATTCGACATAACCCCTCGTGGCCTCCCATTCCAGTAAAGTTACCATCGAACATTCCGAAGTTCAATGGAAAGCAGGGAGATGATCCAAAAAACCATGTCATGACATTCCTTCTGTGGTGTTCTTCAAACTCCCTTATGGACGATTCAGTTTGCTTAATACTCTTTCAATGAACTTTGACCGATACAGCCACGAAATGGCATATTGAACTTCCACAACACTCGTTTATGGATTTTGGCTCGTTGGAAAATATATTTGTTACACACTTTCAACTTCCTATTTGTTATGAATTGGGTACTGATCTATTAACTTCTCTGTGACAGAACACATCCACCCACATATCCGATCATATCCATGAGTGGAGAAGGTGGAGAATACTTATTAAGGCTACTATTCCGAATCAGTTATTAGCTAATTAGTTTACCAAATCTTTGTTTCCTCCGATTGCTCAAGATGTGGCTATGGGTGGTGCCGTTACTAAAGAGAAAGCCATTAGTCAAGACCAGTACCTGGACTTGGTCTATTCCCAGTTCAGAACTTTGTATGACTTGATTCCTCAAGCTCCTTTCCCAAGCACCGATCCTGCAAAGCCACCAGCAGAAGTCCCTGTTGATGGGATTTTTGGTTCTATCCAGTCCCCGTTAGTAGCAAAACCTGCCAAGCAACCCTAGACTGCCACCCCTACTCCTTTGACTCCTAAGGTTTTTGCCGAGGTCAATTCTATTGAGAGTATTCAAACCTTTGACAATAATAAAAAGAAAGGTAAAAATAAAAATAAAAACATGGAAACCAACAAAAGAACCCAAAACCAACCAACAATGATAACGATAAAGGGAAAAGAAAAGAAAAATATCCAAGTCTGTTATGTAGAGGTGACCATTTCACAAAAGAGTGTCCCCACCAAGATGAATTCACCCAATTTTTTAAAACAAATCCTGCACCCGTAGTTATCACGGATCCTTTTCCCTCTCAACAACAACTGATAGACCAGATGTCTAATTAGAGGAAATTCATATGATGTCCTTGGATACCATTAGTCTACAAACTCGAAGTCAAAATTATGACAAACCTGCAGATAAGAAAGAAGACCATTCTTCTTCAGGGAAAGCTCCCTCTACTGGTTCTCCCGAATCCTCGTCTACTATCCCCCTAACAATTGAGAAGCCTACTCTCGATATGGTTTTTCCTCCACCCAAGAGTACTCTTAGAAAGGTTGTTTTTAACCCCAATGCTCGAGCTGCTCAATTTCATAATGTAGTTGAAGATCTCTCTCAGGAACCATGTTCAATGTCTACCTTGGAAGTGCTCCAAAATTGTCCTACACAACGCAAAAACTTGTTAACTACGTTAGGAGCTTTAGGCCCAGACAATTCTAATTTGATTCATTTGAATGTCGAGAACTATAAGTCTAGACTACCTCATAAACTTGCTTTCCAAATCATCATGAAAGTAGTCAGAAATAAAGTCTTTAGGACTGTCTTAGATGAAGGAGCTTCAACTTCGGTTGTGTCCCTGTCTTGTTCGAATGTTATCGGCTCTCTCGAGCTTGTAACATCACCTACGAATCTGAAGCCCTTTGATGGATGAGGTTTCCAGCCCCGTGGTCTCATATCAGCCCTTGTAGTCGATCTTGGGGGTAAAACTATTTCTATTCAATTAGAAGTATTGGACGCCTCGTTAGATTACAGCCTCCTTCTAGGAAGAAATTGGTTTTACGCCATGACTCTTGTCACTTCGATAGTATTCTAAATAGTCCAATTTCCACATCTAGGGAGAATTGTTACCATTGATTAGATTGATTTCTGTACGTCGGATGTTATGACCTCTATAGCTAATAACATCCCTATGTTAGGCCAGTCTCCTCCTCCTTACCAGTCTATTGGGGTAGGCATGTTGAAGGATTCATCCCTTATGGGGATTTTTCCTTCCATCCCTCCTAACACAAACACAACAAAAGTGAATATGATTGTGTCATTTGATTGTGAGCCCGAAGGAAAACAAATTCTCAAGTCCACCTCGTTGAGTCCACATGAATAAATGTACAATACCATTCAAACCCTTTTCGATGATCACACCGATGAGCTTCATCTTGTGGCTTCGGATCCTTACCACCTACCTTACTAGTTATAAACATCTCTTCCTATTCTGGATTATCTCTCTAAGGATTTTCCTTTCGATGAGTCCATTATGGATATTATGAATACAAATGAGTCCATTTGGGAGGATCGCCATCATAGATCCCTGTTCCTCCCCAACACCAGTTCGGTTAACCATGACTTTGCATCCTTGTTTTCCATTGATATTGTCAAAGCACCTCAAAGTCCTATATTGTTGCAAGACATAGATTCTAAAGGAAACCTTTGCAATGTTACGCAGACCAATCCGATTGACATATCAGCCAAGCCTAGTACCATCGAGCATGTTCACATTGGGAAGAACTGCTTAGCAGATGAATCTAAAGCATACAAGGCACTTTTCAAAGAATTCTGCGATATTTTTTCTTGTTCTTATGAAGAAATGTTGGGGATAGACCCATCCATTATTGTCCATGAAATTAAAACCTATCCCACTACTAAACCTTTCAGGAAAAAATGAAGGCAAGTCCATCCATGGAAGGCTGCAGCTATTAAAGCTGAGATAGAGAAACTTCTCAAAGCTGGGTTTATTTATCCCGTACCCCTGATGGAATGGGCATCGAACGTTTTCCATGTCAATAAAAATTAGGGCACCATTAGAGTCTGTATCGATTTTAGATACTTGAATAAAGCTTGTCCCTATTGGGCTATAGGGCATACCCGTGTTTTATACCTTTAGCTTCGCACCAACAAAAGACCCACAGTGTTGGCCCTTTCGGCAACAACCTGCGAACAGGTTGCAGTCTCACCCGAAACAGCTA
>LPNX010285092.1:5944-15949 GCA_001517045.1 Pseudotsuga menziesii
AAAGCTATAAAAACATGAAAATTGTATATCATGTAAACTACTGAAGTAATGTTTTTAAAACATGTGTGCAACTTATATGATTATTACACTCATTGTTTTCATTCACAATATTCATAATTGACATTTGGGCAAAGGAAAAGGATTAATAACATGAACTTAATCCAATTTTTGGTGAAGCTTTTATATTTTGTTTGTTTCTTTATCGAAAAGATATGGTCTTCAAGAATTCATCTTTCAGTGCATAATAGTCTATGAGATACTCTAGAGGTTCTTTTGGCTTCTTCCCATTGTGCATTCAACGATTTTCTACACTAAACATAGGTGGATCTACTTCATATATTTTCTCACGTGAGTACCCATCATCCCTAAGTGTGATATAAGATGAAGTATTGTATGATGGCACCTCTTCCTCATACTATTCACATTCTTCTTCCACATAGGCATAAAATGATTCATCCTCGTCATCTAACCAAGACATGGTTGCAATGTTTTCTCTTCAATTGACCATCCAATGCACAGGTGCAAGGACCATGCTCTGATACCACTGTAATATCCCTAATTTGAAAATTTACTCCATTTTGGCCTATTTTCGAACCTTGGACTAGTGAAACCCAAATTGTACCAAATGCTCCCCAAATGATTTTGACTTATGTATGGAAGGGATTTAGGTTAATTTGGACATCCTACTATAGATATTAGACACTTAGAGACTTATTGGATACATTCGTGGCTTGCATTTATCAAGAAGGAATGAAAGGGGAAAATACTGGGAAATTCGATGTTAAAACCCCCACTAGTCTTGGACGTTTTTGGATTCCCAAACATTGTATGACCTTCCATGATTACTGAAAATATAATTTTCAAGGACGACCTAATTAACAACAAAAATGCATCATTAACCAAGGTTTTAGGGTCTTCTATTTAACTCCCAAAAAGTAGCATGTTGTGAGACATAAATTGTGAGAAAATTGTTAACAATGGACATGATATTTGTTGCATAATATTTAATTGAAACTCAAATGTTCTACATAATATTTTGTTCAAAAATATTACATATATGGATCTCTAAACATAAAAAAAAAAAAAGAAAAAAAAGTATGATGTAAAACAAATACAAAATCACTCAAAAAACTCCATGTGAAGATAGAGGGGAAACTAGCTCAAATCAAGAGTTTGCTTGGAATATTACATGAAATGTATGGTTTTTTGATCTATGGATTCAATGTGCATCTCATTACAGTGATATACATCAGATAATATAACCATGGAATCAACAAATCATCCTCCACAAGACTACACAACTATGAGTGCACCATCAACAATAGAATATGGACATTGAGAGAAGACTGAGAGAAAAGATAATAGAGAAAGGAATGTATATGAACTTGAAATAAAAGGGGGATTGAACCTACATCCAAACATATTCATTAAGATATGATAATAGGTCCGAATGGCCTCTCCTCCAACCAACTTAGAAATTGATATTTCAACTTCGAAATTGGTTGAATGGCAGGGAAGATAAATACCCATCGTGCAAGGACAAGCTAAAGATCTCCCAAATTGCAAAGATGCAAATGAAAGATGACCAAAGGATTACCCAATTCGACTTTTTCCTATTTTAGTAAACTCCTTGGACTCCTTTCCATCCAAGAAACTTGAATTTCCCTCCTCTTGGTTCATTAACTCCAATTAGTGCTAATCTTTGTTGTTAGATTAACTCAAGTGACATTTGTTTTGATTTTGCTTGATCTCCTTCATGAATTTTGACTTGGAATTTTTCATGAAGCTTCCGTAGTCCCCACACACATCATGCGCCCTTTTGGCTCTATTTTTATTTCTTACATGTGTCATAGAATCTGCCATTGACTAAAAATAATCATGTGACTCTTCACCTTCCCCGTGAGAATTACTTATCCCTCCAAATTCAAATTTGAGGATGGTTCCATGTGTAAAGGAGGAATATTCCCTCAAGTGGACCCCACATATCTACTTATGCACCCCCCAATTTAATTAGGACCACATTCCCTAGTTATCCACGTATCACTACCAGTTATCCATTCATCAGCGACCAACTAATTTATATATATATATTTTATAATTGTTTAAAAAATGAGAGTTACTTATCCCTCCAAATTTGAATGTGAGGATGGTGCGATGTGTAAAGGAGGAATATTCCCTCAAATGGACCCCAAATATCTACTTATGCACCCAAGTTTAACTAGGACCACATGCCCTAGTTATCCATGCATCACTACCAGTTATCCATTCATTTCTACCAACTATTTTGTATTTTTTTTTATAATTGTTTATTTCAAATTTTGAACGACTGCCATAAAATCAATCTCGGCAGTACACTTGTCTCATTTTCATCTATAGATGAAAAAACATAGGCCTATTTTCGTCTGTAGATGAAAAAACATAGGCTATAGAGTCCACCCCAAATCTCAAATAAAAATATCTATAAGCATAATTATTATTCCATGCAAGTAGGGAATTATGTATTCGGCTAGGTTTTGTTATTTGTGTCATTATAATTACGATATTTTATGCTATAGTTTTAGGCCTAATTTAAGTCATTTCTAATGTTTTAGTTCTATACCCTCTTATTGTTTAAAACAATTTTTTTTTTAAAAGCCTTACAACCTGTCTGACATCTCTACCTAACATATCTGACATCTCAGTCACTGTAATTAATAAAACCTTGTAGTCTATGCATCCTTGTGTGGAAAGCATAGCAATATGTTTGAGTATCTATTGCCACATACATGGCCATGCACAATCAGGAGATGACGATATAAACAACAACTTACCCTGCCATAGCCTGACCTGAATGCCTCCTCCTAAGTGTATTAAGCTTCAAAAATGCGGCAAAGGAAGGAAAAGAGTGCCCTCGCTACCACAACCATAATTAAATTAACTTCTTCTATTCAAGATTCTTTATCTCAAACTGTAAAAAAGTAATTTCCTTTTATGGGGTTTGGGAGGGCTTCGTTCCGTGACTCTGCTCTGTGATCCTATCTAGGGTTGGGCTTTTCAAAAAGGTTATGTTGATGCCATGCAGGAGGTGTGCAGGACTCAAAAATGGGTAGGACAAAGGAAAATAGTGTTTTGTAAAATATTAATATAAATGTATGATAGAGCGTTACTTAGTTTCTTGTCTAATTTCATCAATGAAAAATAGAAAATGACCGTGTTTACATTATATTGTTAATGAACTATTTCTTGTGTTATCATTTCTGACTCAATGATGCATTTGAAAAAATGTGTTATACTAAACTGTTGAAAATATGTTTAACTTGTTATTAATTTTATTTTCTATTGCTAAAAATTTCTATTATATTCACGGCATAATAGAGTATGTCTCAATTCGTATTTACTGAGTCAATTATGTTAACTTGGTGTCAATTTTCTTATGATTACCTTTGATTTTTGTGTATAAACTGTTTTTCAGGATTCTGTTAATGTTGAATGGAATAGACTGCTAAAATGTATTTCCATTTTGATTACATACCCACATTCTTTGATTTTTACACTGACCGTATACTAATTTATGATCATTACAGTTTATCCACCCATAATTTTACTCATAGCAGTAGTAGTTTGGTGATCTATGACATTCTCCAAATCATCTACCTCAAAAGGATCCAAAACACAACATAAGTCCAGACAAGGACTGAAGTATTTTAAAGTTTACCTAACTTGCCATTCAAACTTTTGTCCATCAGTTTTGTCTCAACATGGGCGACCGAAACGAACGTTTTTCATCATTCAAGTTTGGCCATCCTCATTTCACTCAGGCAATGATTTCAGGATAATATTTAGTAAAAACAATAAACCAGTCCAGCTTGAAATTCAACAGTAAATACTCTAATCTCCATTTCAAGCACCTTCCAAATACACTGGTGATCCATAATTATAGCAAGAAATTAAATTATTTTATCTTGAATCCAGTCCAGCTTGAAATTCAACAGTAAATACTCTAATCTCCATTTCAAGCACCTTCCAAATACACTGGTGATCCATAATTATAGCAAGGAATCAAATTATTTTATCTTGAATGTGCTGTAAAACATTCCTTTCCTTATTGGAAACATATTTTTTGCTTCTTGTTGCTGAAAATGATTGGTATTCCATATATGCACATAGCATGGAACTGTGCAAGTCTATGATTTTTAATAATTATCCTTACCAGCATCATATTTTCCTCTCGTTTTAGCCTGGCAGAAGGGCAATACCTGTTGGAAGTTTACAGGACCCCTAATTAGATCGGATTTTGAAAATCACCGTCCAACTATTACATATTTGTCAATATCATTCAATATAGATTTTCAACTACAACCGTTCTTGAAATTATGCCTATTCCCTTTATTTTAGACACAAAATTCATTGCGGTTATAGATGAAAAGTGAATGTTGTTTGACCTGTTCTTGCAACGTGGTTTCTTCTCAGCTTAAGATTTTGATGATCGTACCCGCTTTTTATTGAAAACTTTTGTATAAATTACAATTTTTTTCTCTGCAATTTCATCATGGTTCATTTCGTAGAGACACCAAACTCTTTCACAAATGAGCTGGTCATGCACTGACTGACAATTTGAAGTAAAATTATCAGGTCATCGTTTACATATCATGATTTGCACATTGAAGGGAGCCCAATGAAAGGTTAGAGCATTGCATACCAGCTGAGATAGTAAATTATTATTGGTTCTTGGAAATTATAGACTCTCATAAGGTTTCCACTACATGGATATTATTTCACAGGAACACAAAGGTTTGTTCTTAATTTGATAACTTCATTAAGCATGTGATTACAATTTTTTTAAGTAATCTAGAACCTGCTTTTAAATTCTTCACAAATTTTATTTGTAATTATACATGTTTATAGATATTTATGGTCTTCTTGCATTTCTTTTAATTAAAATTAATTTCCAACAATCACTTTATCGGATTTTTCATTAGCATTTTAGAGATATCCCATTAAATGGAAAACATAAGAGATTTCATATTTCTATTTAGTTATAATGAAAGTTTGGCATTATGATTATTTTACATTCAACATTAAATTTTATTCAAATTAAAATATACATAAATATTTCTTTTCATATTCTCGAATGTTGAGGCATATCTATATCTAAATAACTCAAAACAAATATTCTATGAATAATGAGAGATAAACTTGACTTTGTCAGATCCAACTTAGAGATGAACTTGACTATGTGAAATCCAACTTAGATGATAGTTTTCAAATCTATTTCAAAACAAGCCAGCTTTGGCACAATCCATAGCGATGCTCCTTTCCATAGAATAATGTCATTTCAGCTATTGGACTGCTAATTAGCCTTCCAAAATGTTAGATCCAATCCTATCTGGAAATTTAACTCTTATAACTTGATATTTTGTAAAGAACCTCCAATTTTTTATCAATCTAATTACACCATTGCATTTCTCCATATTGCATGGCCCATAACTAGGTAGACTTTCGATAGTCTCTGCCTTCTGTCTGTTAACAACTATTAGATGGTCTGTGAATAGAAATTTTTTAGAAGAGTAAAATAACTTAGATTAAGTTTCTCCAAAGGACCTCCTATTCAATCATGATATATTTCAAAAAAATTGATGCCAATTCACCCCTGTTTGTAGCTAAAAAAATGACAGGTATAGCACGTGGGACTTATACAATTGGAGGGAATGATTTGTCTGTATATTATATACAAAAGAGTCTTGACAAAATCAATTTTAGGTTTTTTTTATTCCAACATATATAAAACTAGTGTTTTTTATGGTACTCATATTATTACATTATACAACTTACAAGTCAAAGTTATTAGTGTTTGCAACATATATTTCTTAGACGTGAATTTTAACCTTTTGCTTTATTAGTGTTTGCAACATATATTTCTTAGACGTGAATTTTAACCTTTTGCTTTTGTATTAAGTCATCTTTAGGGAAATAAAATAAGGCAGTTCGAACGCGATTCAACGATCTAATACTATTGTTGTTATTAGCTGAGTAGTCCTTCTGGCATCTAAAGGTAATGGCAAGAATGTTTTTAAAAGTGCTAAAGCCAAGTCCTTCCAATGTCCGTGTTGATGTATTTGTAACTTCAGAATGTATTCACTTGTATATTTTATATGTTGTATTTGTTTATACCCTAATGTTCCTATCGGGAGAATCATTAATGTAATCAAGTCATGTAAAGTCACATAGGTTAACCCTCCGTTGTAAGTTGGGGCAATAGTCCTCACATTTGAGGGGTACTAGGGTTATTAGACTCTCCTAGTGAAGTCCGCCCTGGTAAGTAGTTGTAAAGTGGAAAACTAGTATAAATGGAAAGTGAGCCTCTCTATTTGAGACACACACTCACTCAACTGTAGTGCATGAGTGAGAGAAGAGGAGCTCGCACAAGTGAGAGAGAGAACAATTGTCGGAGATCATCTTTCTGTCTTTGGGTTTTACTTTCGCCATTAGTGCCCATTCTATCTCTGAGGAAGTAGCGGGGTTTTCTCCTTTATGGTTTCCCTGAGGAAAACTCTTTGTGTCTCTTGTCTCTTGTGATTAATGTTGTGCATGTTATTCTCTCAGATAAGATCATATTGCTTAAATGATAAAAATCTAACATGGTATCAGAGCTAACCTGAGAAGAAGACGTTGTGCACCTGCAGAAGCTAGGGCTTCTTAATTTTTTGGTCTATATCCACAGATCATTCGCAAAAGGAGGCTGAGTCAACTCTCCATTGAAGGGTGCATCTTTCTGTAGAAGCAGAATATGAATCTGAGCATTTTCAGCTTTTGACCTACCACTACAATGGGAAATTAGGGATTTTCACATAAGTGGAATTTTTTACTTAGCCCAGCATAGGTTTTCTCTCCTCCTCAAAATCGAAGTTTAGAGACCAAGATTGAAGTTTTTGGTTGGGTAGAACTTCGGGAAAAGTCAAACCCTAATTTTCCCCTGAACCAGAAAACCAGCACTGTAGAAGATCAGCTCCAGATCGAGTTCCAGCATCTCAAATTCGTAAGATCTAAATATTTTGTATTTTCATTTGAGGTTCTCATTCAAGATGTCTCATCACACCAAGCTTGATAAAAAGCTTGAAGGAGTTGATAACTTTCGAGCATGGAAGTATAGGATCTCACCAGTTCTTAAAGAAAATGAATTGGACTCCTACATAAGTGGAGAGGTTCCAGTTCCAGAGGGAGATGAGGCTAAGGCCTTACATAAGAAGAACTTGGTCAATGCCAAGAGAATTATTGTTGATTATATCAAGGATCACCTTATACCACACGTGTCTTCCCTAAAGACACCTAAAGAGATGTTTGATTCCTTGACCAAGCTATTCGAAGGAAAGAACATAAATCGAAAGATGACTTTGAGAAACCAGTTGAAGAATGTGAAAATCCAAAATGCAGAAACCATACATTCATACTTTACAAGGGTTTCTCAAATCAAAGAATAATTTGAAGCAGTAGAAGAAGAAGTGGAGAATGCAGAAATTGTGATGACCACCTTGAATGGTCTCCCTAGGTCATGGGACTCCTTCATTCAAGGGATTTGTGCTAAAAGAAAGCTAATCACTTTCAGTAGGATGTGGGAGGAATGCTCACAAGAAGAAGCTCAAATAGTAGCTTGAGAAGAAAATATGGGAAATGAAGATCAAGCTCTCATAGTACACACCAAGAAAATCATAAGGGACTATCATCATCCCAAAGGTAAGCATTCTCACCAGAAAGATAACCCTAGAAGATCTAGCAGAGATCTATCTAAATACAGATGCTTTAGATGTGATGAGAGAGGACACTTTTCTAGATATTGTCTTAGAAATAAGGGTGAATGTCACAAAAAGAAGGACAAAAGAATACATCGTTCTCACACTGCAGAGGATNCAGATGCTTTATATGTGATGAGAGAGGACACTTTTCTAGATATTGTCTTAGAAATAAGGGTGAATGTCACAAAAAGAAGGACAAAAGAATACATCGTTCTCACACTGCAGAGGATGATGAACCTCCCAGAAAGAGAGTCAAACAAGAAAGTGAAGATTTTTCAAGTGATGAAGAGTATGTTTTGATTTCTGCCCTCACAGGAACTGTCATACATGGAAGCAATGATTGGATCATAGATAGTGGGGCTTCCAAGCACATGACGGGATTTAAAGAATATTTTGTGAAACTATCCAAACATGAGTCACCCCACAAAGTGAAACTTGGGGATGACTACTAATATCCCATAAAAGGTAGTGGTGAATCCTCCTATAAGCTAGACTCTGGAAATTCTATGAAGATGAAGGATGTCTTGTTTGTACCAAGACTAAAGAAGAATCTCCTCTCCATATCTGCATTGGATGCAAAAGGCATGAAGGTTGCATTTGTAGATGGCCAAGTCCTTATGTGGCCAAAGGGAAATACTATAGATGATGCAGTAATGATTGGAGAGTAAGAGGGAGGCTTATACAAGCTAAAGGGCCACCCAGAACAAGCCTTTATCCATGATTCAGTAGAGCCAAGTGAACTATGGCATAGAAGGCTTGCACATGTGCACTACATGGCACTACCACTTGCAAGCAAAGTTGTTGAAGGTCTTCCAGAAATACAGGAAAAACATGAAGGTGTTTGAAAAGGATGCGTGAAAGGAAAGAACAGAAAGAATACATTTCCAAGTAGCGAGAGCAAGGCAAAAGGAATCTTGGAAATCATCCACTTCGATGTATGCGGTCCGATGTCATCTAGTTCATTGAGTGGGTATGTATATTATGTTTCTTTCATTGATGATTTTTCTAGGAAGACATGGATATATTTCTTGAAAATCAAGGATGAAGTATTCATTAAGTTCAAAGAATTCAAAGTCTTGGTCGAGAACCACACAGAGAAGAAAATCAAGACCTTTCAATCAAACAATGGTGGGAATTCACATCAGATGAATTCAATGAATTATGCAGGGATTCATGGATTAATAGGGAGTTGAACACTCCATATAATCTGCAACACAATGGAGTTGCAGAAAGGAAAAATAGAATGATTACGGAAGCATCAAGGGAAATGCTTCATGATAAAGATCTTCCCATGCATCTATGGGTAGAAGCTGCCAGGATAGTGGTGTATGTACAGAACCATACTCCACATAGAGTGCTTGAGAACAAGACACCTGAAGAAGTATTCTCCTGCAAGAAGCCAAAATTCAGTCATCTCAGACTATTTGGATTTCTAGTGTACATACACATTCCGAAATAAAAGAAAACGAAGTTAGATCCTTCAGGAAAGAAGGATATATTTGTGGGATATAGTGAAAGCTCGAAGGCTTACAGAATATACTTCCCAAGATTAAAGAAGATCGACATCAGCAAAGATGTGAAATTTGAAGAAGACTCAGCTTAAAACAAATCCAGAAAAGACCAGGTCCTACTCCGGTTATGTAGGCCTATTATGTGATATCATTAATAAAGAACCTTCCAACTATGAAGAAGCGCCTGAAAAGAAAGAATGGAAGGATGCTATGATTGAGGAGTACTAGTCAATCATGAAGAATGATGTCTAGGATGTTGTCCCAAGACCAGAGGGGAAGTCTGTTGTGACTTCCAAGTGGGTCTACAAGATCAATCATGCTGCATATGGCAGCATAGAGAAATATAAAGCAATATTTGTGGCACATGGCTTCTCCCAGAAAGAAGGGATAGATTAAGAGGAGACTTTCGCACCTGTAGCCAGATACACTTTCATCAGATCAGTACTTTTTCTGGTTGTAGTAATGAAATGGAAGCTACACCAGATGGATGTCAAGACTGCGTTCTTGAATGGTGTAGGAGAAGAGGAAGTGTATGTGGAGAAGCCACTCGGTTTTGAGACACATGATAGGGAGACTCATGTGTGCAAATTGAAGAAGGCCCTGTACAGTTTGAAATAGGAACCCAGGACATGGTACGGTAGAATTGACAGCTTCCTGACTAGCTTGGGATTTACCAAGAGTAAAGCGAATTCCAACCTTTACTACAAGGTTGAGGAAGGGAACCT